>OZ024859.1:10363469-10383469 GCA_964017155.1 Oasisia sp. SBJ-2009
TAGAGCAATCGCCGGCCTGAAAGATGACAAAGCACCTGGAGGAGATGGAATTCCTGCAGAAGTATGGAAGCACGGAGGAGACAATTTGTTCAGCAGACTGCACCAACTAATCACCAATGCCTGGGAGGTGGGTGCTGTACCACAAGCATGGAAGGATGCCAGCATTGTAACCATCTACAAGAAAGGTGATCGAACAGACTGTGGGAACTATAGAGGAATCTCTCTTCTTTCCATAGCGGGCAAGATCTTCGCCAGGATCCTCCTCAACAGACTCTCTACCCACATAACACCAGAGGTAGTTCCGGAGACTCAATGTGGCTTCAGAGGTAACCGGAGCACCGTGAATATGATATTTTGTCTCCGACAACTACAAGAAAAGTGCATTGAGCAAGACCGACCACTGTACATGGTATTTGTCGACTTCAGTAAGGCGTTCGATACAGTTGGGAGGACCGGGCTATGGCAGCTACTGAGGAAGTATGGCTGCCCAGACAAGTTCACAACAATGATCGAGGCACTACATACTGGGATGATGGCAAATGTTAGTGTTGGAGGGGAAGTCTTGGAATCGTTCAGTGTCACAACTGGGGTCAAGCAAGTTTGTTTACTGGCCCCCCCGCTCTTCTCCATCTTCCTATCAGCAATGCTCGACGAGGCTTTCCGAGACATGGGGGATGGCATCTACATACAGTCCAGACAGAGCGCTGACCTATTCAACGTCGCACACTTCAGAGCAAAGACCAAGACTACTCGGATACTGATGAGAGAGCTGCTATTCGCAGATGACAGTGCACTGGTTGCACACTCTGCTGAAGAGATGCAGAAAATAGTGGATGCTTTCTCCAATGCGTCAAATAAGTTCGGCCTGAAGATTAACATCAAGAAAACCGAGGTGCTGTACCAATCCAACTCTACAAGAACCCAAAAGGAGGATATCTTGGTTGATGGAAACAAGCTGAACTCTGTTCTAGAATTCACCTACCTCGGAAGCACTATATCAAGTTATGGATGCATTGACGACGAAATACAGAGGAGAATGGCCAAGGCTAGTGCATCTTTCGGCCGACTACGGCCGATATATATATATATATATATATATATATATATATATATATACATATATATATATACACACACCTCCACTGACTGCGCAAGACACTTCGAAATAAACACTACGCAAATTCTTAAGACGTACGTCTTAAGAATTTGCGTAGTATTTATTTCGGAATCTTCGTCATGACGCACAGAAGCACGTACTTAATCACTTACTTACTTACTTACTTACTAGTTGTGTTATCGTCACAATAAATACTAAGCGTGTCAGACAGATTAGAGAGATGAAATAAACACACATCTATCGCATTTGATTACACACTTAGGACACTTCTCTAGGAGATATCCGCTTCTACTGGTTCCTTCAGTCACCAGCCTTCATTAATTTTGCCAAATAGATAATAGTATATGAATGACCAAACAGAAGCTAGGACTTTGATTGGATTGCGAGCAATGCGGAAAGCAAATTCTCGATGTGTTGCAAGGAAGGACCACGTGTAGCTTGCTTTACTAAAATATTTATATGTATTTCAGATTTCAGGTCTCACACACACGCACACGCACACGCACACGCACACGCACACGCAGACGCACACGCACACGCACACCCACACGCACACGCACACGCACACGCACACGCACACGCACACGCAGACGCAGACGCACACGCACACGCACACGCACACGCACACGCACACGCACACGCACACGCACACGCACACGCACACGCACACGCACACGCACACGCACACGCACACGCACACGCACACGCACACGCACACGCACACGCACACGCACACGCACACGCACACGCACACGCACACGCACACGCACACGCACACGCACACGCACACGCACACGCACACGCACACGCACACGCACACGCACACGCACACGCACACGCACACGCACACGCACACGCACACGCACACGCACACGCACACGCACACGCACACGCACACGCACACGCACACGCACACGCACACGCACACGCACACGCACACGCACACGCACACGCACACGCACACGCACACGCACACGCACACGCACACGCACACGCACACGCACACGCACACGCACACGCACACGCACACGCACACGCACACGCACACGCACACGCACACGCACACGCACACGCACACGCACACGCACACGCACACGCACACGCACACGCACACGCACACGCACACGCACACGCACACGCACACGCACACGCACACGCACACGCACACGCACACGCACACGCACACGCACACGCACACGCACACGCACACGCACACGCACACGCACACGCACACGCACACGCACACGCACACGCACACGCACACGCACACGCACACGCACACGCACACGCACACGCACACGCACACGCACACGCACACGCACACGCACACGCACACGCACACGCACACGCACACGCACACGCACACGCACACGCACACGCACACGCACACGCACACGCACACGCACACGCACACGCACACGCACACGCACACGCACACGCACACGCACACGCACACGCACACGCACACGCACACGCACACGCACACGCACACGCACACGCACACGCACACGCACACGCACACGCACACGCACACGCACACGCACACGCACACGCACACGCACACGCACACGCACACGCACACGCACACGCACACGCACACGCACACGCACACGCACACGCACACGCACACGCACACGCACACGCACACGCACACGCACACGCACACGCACACGCACACGCACACGCACACGCACACGCACACGCACACGCACACGCACACGCACACGCACACGCACACGCACACGCACACGCACACGCACACGCACACGCACACGCACACGCACACGCACACGCACACGCACACGCACACGCACACGCACACGCACACGCACACGCACACGCACACGCACACGCACACGCACACGCACACGCACACGCACACGCACACGCACACGCACACGCACACGCACACGCACACGCACACGCACACGCACACGCACACGCACACGCACACGCACACGCACACGCACACGCACACGCACACGCACACGCACACGCACACGCACACGCACACGCACACGCACACGCACTATATCATTTTGCGCCTTTGCGTTGATATATTAATAGGCACTACCTTTATGAATTAGCACCAAACCAACAATAAATTGTGTTTTATATTTACTAACATAGTTATATGTATTTCACGTCACACACATGTATATATATATATACATATCATAGTAAAAATGCGGCATTTCCAATCCATTTATTTTTTGTTTTTGTTTGGCATAGAGCTATGCTGTAGCATGCATTATAATATATTGATTCAAGCAACATGTGTTTCATTTCTCTTAAATACCCTCATCGACAAACATCAAAATTAATCCTCTTATCCTACATTTTTTTGTAATCTAAAATAAAATAATTACCAGCAAGAAAGCATATGGATTTAACATATTTGTTTGAACAAATATGTTAAGCAAAGAATTACCTGCTGAGATATTAATAATCAGTAAACGGTGCTTCATTTAACGACTATCTAAACGATGAAAATAAAAAGGCATGTTTCTTAAAGCAAGAAAGTAAAGAAGAATTAGTAAGATTATCGGTGGATCTAATAACAAACCTTCAACATATATGGTATGAATATAAATATCATAAAGTTATACAATTCATGACCTCGCCATTTCTAGATGAATATCGCCACTTCGCTCATATGTATTATATATATATATATATATATATATATATATATATATATATATATATATATATATATATATATATATATACACACACACCTCCACTGAATGCGCAAAACACTTCGAAATAAATACTACGCCAATTCTTAAGACGTACCTTCACAGAAGAAACACCTCGGAATCTTCGTCATGACGCACAGAAGCACGTACTTAATCACTTACTTACTTACTTACTAGTTGTGTTATCGTCACAATAAATACTAAGCGTGTCAGACAGATTGGAGAGATGAAATAAACAAACATCTATCGCATTTGATTACATCCTTAGAACACTTCTCTAGGAGCTTTCCGCTTCTACTGGTTCCTTCAGTCAGCATCAGTGACCAGCCTTTATTAATTTGGCCTAATAGATAATAGTATATTAATGACCAAACAGAAGCTAGGACTTTGATTGGATTGCGAGCAATGCGGAAAGCAAATTATCGATGTGCTGCAAGGAAGGGCCACGTGTAGCTTGCTTCCTGGTCATACAGAGATCAACAATAGCATGAGCATTAACGGAAATTTGCAATTAAGCAGTTATGCCGTATGCCACGTTAACAATGACAACTCGACACGTCAGTAATGTTGACTTAATTGCTCAAATTACCCAACAATACAGGATTGCAAGAAACGCTGACAAACAACCACCTGGCGCATTCCAGACAAGGCTTAACAACAATAACAGCCGAACTAACATTGGCAAATAGATAATTGTGCATAACAACACAAATTACCAAACAACAGATAGGTTCTAGATGGATTGCGAGCAATGCGGCGAGGTATGTTACGACTTGGTATGTTATAAGTTGCTTCCTGGCTGTGCACAGATTAGTAACGAAATTAACGTAATCAGATATGTGCAATTAAATAGAGCAAATCGTATGATTATATTTAAGTGTTAGGATAAAAAGTGCACTGTTTACGCCTTGGCGTTTTGTGTTTTACCCCTATCGATGCTACCAAGCTAGCCATATTAAGAGGATAAATAAACATGGCTTACATTACAAAGAGTTTAAAATTATCGACTAATCCAACAATGCATAGACATTTGACCAAATTGCGAGCAAACGAAAAACCAATACGAATATTTAAGAACGAAGGATACATGCGACACACTAAACCAATTTTGTATTACTTTAAAAACCAAACATATATGATATTTATCCAGATCATCTGTTGTGGTACATTTAGAGAACATGTGATAGACACAATCATAACAAACGCAATCAAAGAAATAATTCTAAATTAAATATAGTAGAACGACACAAAGCCGCGTGCATTAGTATTAACGTGTAGAAATGATGGAATCGAATACATGCAGGCATGCAGTACGTGTTGTCAGTTTAAAGTAAGTAAATATACATATATATATATATATATATATATAATTTTTCTAAAAGAATATGAACACATTCTATTTAAAGTTTGTAGTAATACTAATACTCAGTCTAGTTATTACTTATACACTGAACATTAGGTAAAGTATAATTATGAATCCATTATACATAGCACACTTATGTAAAGACTGTAACACTGTTCAGTTTATGTAGCATACGTGGATTATAAATTGTTAACAGGGAACGCAAGCTGTAAGTGGTTAACTTATTCTTCTTCAAACTCTGTAACGTTGTTCATGACTGCGCAGAGATCATGTACACAGAGCCTCTAAAATACTGTATATGGGTCCCTTTGATGTATTATGAATTAACATTGTTTATATTTGTTCACTCTATATTGCTACAGTTCTTTCAAATGCATAAATGAATAATTGGCTATAGACAGTGGTGGATATTTGTATACGAATAGTCTTCGCGCATTAATTGCAGTATGGCTGGATGCTTCCACAAGAAGTAGAGATGGTACTCGTTTGAACATATCTGCCAGGGACTAAAGTGTAAAGCGTCTCGACCAGTCCTGAGGACTGGATATATCTTACTCTGACCAGGCCTGAGGACTGGATATATGTTATTATTTGACCAGTCCTGAGGACAGGATAGAACGTAGGGGAGACTGGGGCTATTTGTAGCACATTCCTCACACTATATCTCCCAAACTAACTCACAAAACCATCTTAAACACCAACTTACCCTGATAAAACAATAATTAAACATTCCAACCTTAACATATTATATGATGAGCCTCTGGCGTTCAAACAGCAACATTGCTGCTTAATACAATTTAAAAATTCACTATAGGATATTTCAATTACCCCGTGCAATCGAATAGATCATTTGCTTTGGTTATAATGAGGATTACAGCAGGGGTTTAGAGGCATGTCGAAGGGGTGAGAAAAGACAAACGCATCTCACGTAAAGTTAAAGCTCGTGTATTACCCCCGCATGCGTGGATGCAATAAAGACAATGGCACTAACAGTAAAACAACATAGAAGGGCACAGGTTTGGGAAAACACCCTTGTGAGAAGAATCGTGGGAGTTAATAGAGCGGATAAGAGAAGAATGAATGAAATGAGAGTGGACGCTGGAGTGAAGGAAAGTTGTAAGAAGAAATTGGTCAGGATTAGGTTGGCATGGGGTGATCATATGAAATGAATCGGACATGTAAAACTGGCAAAAAAAGAGCAGATGTCCAGACAGTGGAAGGGAAAAGGGACGGAGATGGGGGATTGCATAAAAGAACACCGAGAAAGCGTGGGAGAAGAATGTAGAAAAAGAGCAACATATAGATGGAACTGGAAACTGTTGATAAACAACGTAGTGAAAAAAAGGAAGAAAATAGACAATGGAAACTGAAATCATGGTAAACCCATCTCTGACGACAGGGCTGCTAAGAAAACAACAATAATTAAATGCAATTTGACCCTAGTCTAGTAACCGGGCAACAGCCAGCGACAGAAGTGGAGAATTACTAACTTAATCCTATTTGCACGATGACAACTTTCTCTGCGAAAGGGTAGGACTGGGAAGGAAAGTCTTACACAGGCATCCTGATACCCTCTGTATTTGGTGACTCTATGAATCAGGCATCAAATTATTGGTCCTCCGTTTCCCACCATTTTTATTTCCCTGGATTGGTGGGGGCATGCCCCCTCTTACTACGCCTACGAACATTTGCCAGAGAAAGACGTGCCATGAAGAATGTTCCCCGCTTGGTTTATCAATGTCGATATGCCTCACAAGGCTTGGCTCACATTGTTTGTCACAATGAAACGCTGTTTATCTGCATCGTCGAGTTGATCTCTATTCATCTCACCCTCCCTGTGGCGACACCACAAACACTTCCACTTACTACGCTGTGGTTGATAAATTAATTAATTAGGAGGAATGCTATTCATCTACTAACTGTTGCATTCTATTGATTCACACCAGGAACCTATTGAGCATCGCTGTTGGTGTTCTTCGCGTACCGTCCATATATAAGGCTGAACTGTAATTCCATGATTCAGTTTGTGCTGAAGACGTGTCACGAAGCTGTGAATTTTAGCTCTCTCTAGCGAATCTGCAGATTACTTCCCTGTGAAGGTAGGTTGATATATTGTGGCTTTAGTTTGCAGTGCTGTGCTTCTCACGGCCTGTTTGTGTGCCAGTTGATTTGTGGACGATTTTGACAAATGGCATTACGCAGAAAGGTATAAATTTTAGGAGAAACTCAGGAACGAGATTTGCTTGGTACGCCTCAAACTAATTATAAATTACTAACGTCACCAATAATTGTCTATGGAATTATATTGATTTTTCTATAGTTTTCTATTATTAAGTAGATTGTTTTCTATACATTTAATGGGTTTGTAGGTTTCTATTGAATATTATATAGACCACTATGGATTTTTCTATAGAATCTTCTGTAGATTTTATGTGGTTTATTGTTTTCCATAGAATTTTCTAAAGAAAATAATAATTTTGTCTATAGTTTTACGAGGTCTAAAAAACGTAGATTAGTTCACCCGGATTCAATCACGGGATGTCGAATTCAGACTTCGCGCAATCGCATATAGGAACAAATGTAGTCGAATATGACGTGTCCGTATCGAATAATATCTAGCCTTATTTCATGTTTATATTCTGTTGTAGAAATGGCAGCTTTGTGGACAGCAGCGAAGATGCCGATACTGGTACACATGCTACTCGCACTGTCGGGTGTAACTGCATTCACGACCACTGGCCGTGGAACAGTGGCCCCGAGCGAAGTGACACAGGAGACATCGAAGTCCGTCTACACCAAAGACGTGGTCAACGGGGAACGAAACACTGAAATGCTTTTCGGTGAACAAACCGGAGGACCGGAAGTGATGTTGAACGAAAAGAGCGATGGTTTTGGGAAGTTATTCAACGCCCTGGTACGAAAATTGGCACCGTTGACTTCAGACATTGGCAGAAAGACGTCAACGCCCGTCGACACTGACACTAGAAAGAGGTACAACGGTTGGTTGCTGATATCGCGAATCCTTCGCTCGGACCTCGGCAAACGCACCGCTGTACGAAAGTTGACATCGTTGACTTCAGACATTGGTAGAAAAAAGCCAATGACCGTCGACAATAATATCAGAAAGAGGTACAACGGTTGGGCGGTGAAATCGCGATTCTTTCGCTCGGACCTCGGCAAACGCAGCATTCGTACATCGAGTAAGCGCGTACACTTTTAACAAAGGAAGTTTTCCGGTAGAGATAATATTCGTTGTATGAAATGACAATTTGTTATCAAGAAACAAGGTATTATTGTTTCCAATACATACTCCTGTGAACATATGTCAGCACAATCACATCTTATGACCAGCAACTTTGTCAATGTTGCATGAGAATCATTCACCAAAAGGCAAGAGCAGACTCGACGCTTCAGACGTCATCGATGTTTATCTTGCCGTTATATTGTTCACGACTACCTAACTATGCAAATTCCGAATAAAGTGTTACATTTTTCAATTTGTTCTCACTGTTATTATTTTGCCAAACAATGGTTGATTATTGCGTTATTTACTTTATAATATACCTGTGATATAAGTACGCATGTTGTGTTTTTAGATTACACACACAAACCCACAAACACACAAACACACAAACACACATATATATATATATATAATTATATATATATATATATAAGTGTATATATATATATATACGTGTATACATATATATATATATATATATATATATATATATATATATATATATATATACGTGTATATGTATATACGTGTATATATATATATACATATGTTTGGACATGTATAAGATCTATATATATATATATATATATATATATATATATATATATATATATATATATATATATATATATATATATATATATATATATATATATATATATATATATATGTATGTGTGTGTGTGTGGGGGGGGGGACCTGAAGTACATATAAATATTTAGTAAATATAAAACACAATTTATTGTTGGTCTGGTGCTAATTCATAAAATAACTAAACAAAGGCCTGTACGTTATGCTATTTAACATAGTTATGTTGGCTACATGTATTTAAATAGGGGCCATGGCCCGTCCCAATCACTCACTGAAAAAATTGGAGGGTAGACTTTGGACCCATAACTGCTTGCCCGATTCATAGAGTGAAAAGATGCAGAGGCTACAGAAGTGCTTGTGTAGGGCTCTCCAATCCCACGGTTTGGCAAACACAATTGTCATCACTCAAATAGGATACAATTACACAAAGTGAAGGAATCTGCTGGTTCCGCCGTAGGCGATAAGTATCCATCAGGGCGACGAGGCTGCAATCCAAGGGGTGACAGGGCAAACAAACATTAATTATCTATGATCTCCTTCATTGCTAGTGAAATACAAAGGCGCAAAATGATAGAGCCCGGCATGACAAATATTTACTGAACTAAGATCAAGTATATATATATATATATATATATATATATATATATATATATATGTATATATATATATATATATATATAATACATATGTATTATATATATATATATATATGTATATATATATATATATATATATATATATATATATATATATATATATATATACATATATATATATATATATATATATATATATATATATATATATATATATATATATATATATATATATATATATATGTGTGTGTTTATGTGTGTGGGTGTGTGTGGGACCTGAAATACATATAAATATTTTAGTAAATATGAAACACAATTAATTATTGGTCTGGTGGTAATTCATAAAATAAATATACAAAGGCCATTATGTTATGCTATTTAAAATAGTTATATTAGCTACACGTATTTGATTAGGGACCATGGCTTCCCCAATCGCTCACTGAAAATGTTGAGGGTTGACTTTGGACCCATTACTGCTTGCCCGATTCACAGCATCAGGCAAGTAGACCAACAGTTAATTGTGTTTCATATTTACTAAAATATGTATATGTATTTCAGGTCCCACACACACATACACATACAAACACACACTCATAAGACTTTAATAATACCATTGTACAAGGCAATAGTTAGACCACACTTAGAATATTGCATTCAGGCATGGAGGCCATATCAAAAGAAAGGCATTGATAAACTTGAAAGAATTCAAAGGAGGGCTACTAAACTAATTCCAGAACTTAAACATTTATCCTATGAAAGACGCCTGTTAGAATGTAGATTTACAACAATAGAAACTAGAAGATTAAGAGGAGACCTAATAGAAGTTTTTATGATATTGAATGGATATGAAGATATTGATAGCAACATTTTTTTCAAACTAAAGAAGAAGATAGTGTGACAAGGGGGCATAAGGCAGCGTTAGTCAAGCCATACTCTAGATTAGATCAAATAAAATTCTCCTTCTCCCAGAGAACAATAACTGATTGGAATAATTTAAGTCATGATTGTGTAAATGCCAGCAGTGTAAATATGTTTAAAAAAATAAAATTGACAATTATCTGGCAAGGGCGCGCTATACCTAAGTTGAACACTTAAATGTTTTAGAAATTATTTTAATACTGATTACATTATTTATTCATATAATTATTTTAAATTAATTTATTATTATAAAAAATGGTGTTGTTTTAGGATATTTTATGTATTTATTTATTTTACTTGTATATTTTTTTAGAGACAACGTATACATTTTATTTTACTTATGTATTTTTAGAGACAACGCATTTTAATTAGCAGCATTTTAGTGCATTTTATAATATTGTATATTTATAATTTTTGTTTTAAGTGAACACTTGATAAGCCATAGGCTTCCTTGTTTACATGCCGTCTGGAGCTTGGTTCTGGACGGCAACTTGTTAAACCTTGTTAATATATATATATATATATATATATATATATATATATATATATATATATATATATATATATCATTTAGCGCCTTTGTGTTTATATATTAATAGGCACTAGCTTTATGAATTAGCACCAAACCAACAATAAATTGTTTTTTATTATATTTTTACTAACATAGTTATACGTATTTCACGTCACACACATGTACACACACACACACACACACACACACACACACACACACACACACACACACACACACACACACACACACACACACACACACACATACACACACACACACACACACACACATACACACACACACACATACACACACACACACACACACACACACACACACACACACACAGTCGGTGCTGTTGATGCTGATTACATCAGTGCCAGGCAACATGGTGTAGCCCTGGTTGATACATTGAAAAACGCGGAATTGTGACTATATAATTATATGAAAGCAAATTGTGGTCTACCTGGGTAATCTGGATTAACTCCCGCGGATTGCATTCGATACAATTACTACGAAAAACGAGCCTAAGGCGGTGAACTCGAAGCTCACCGCAAAACATCTGGCTTCAATTATTCAACTAAATTTTATTTGTATGGCATCGTAAGATAAATGTGTATTCCCTATTATGCCCAGTGTTTATTTGTAGTTATCGAAATATCGCACAATAATTCATTCTGATGCTCGTTTCAACCAAAATGTTATCTAATCCAAATAAAAGGTCCGCCTAATGCCCTCTCTGACGTCACGAATGGGCACCAAGAAAGCGCAGCAAAAATAGCATTTTTGAAAAGGTTTAGGTATTATATTAAAAATGCGGCATTTCCAATCCATTTATTTTTTGGCTTTTTGGGCATAGAGCTATGGTGTAGCATGCATTATAATATATTGATTCAAGCAACACGTGTTTCATTTCTCTTAAATACCCTCATCGACAAACGTCAAACTGAATCCTCTTATCCTAGATTTTTTTGTAATCCAAAATAAAATAATTACCAGCAAGAAAGCATATGGATTTAACATATTTGTTTGAACAAATATGCTAAGCAAAGAATTAGCTGCTGAGATATTAATTATCAGTAAATGATGCTTCATTTAACGACTATCTAAACGATGAAAATAAAAAGGCATGTTTTTTAAAGCAAGAAAGTGGATCTAATAACAAACCTTCAACATATATGGTATGAATATAAATATCATAAAGTTATACAATCCATGACCTCGCCATTTCTACATGAATATCGCCATTTCGCTTCAACACTTTTGCTAACAGCTTCCATGAAATGTACAACTGCATGAAACTTCATACCGGAACGGCCGTCGCCCTGGTTACCAAGGACCGCGCTGCTCGACCTCATCTTCCGCCGACAGTGGAAAATCAACTAGGAAGAAGAAGACAAAGAAGACAACTACTGACAATTGGACAATGGAACGTTAGGACTCTCCTCGACCGAGATGGAGCTAACCGACCAGAAAGACGTACGGCAATAGTAGCAATGGAACTTTCCAAATACAACATCGACATCGCCGCCTTATGTGAAACAAGGTTCTCAGAGTCTGGTAGTCTCGACGACTTGGAATACTCTTTCTTCTGGAGTGGCAAACCCGAAGGAGAAAGAATGGATGCAGGAGTGGGCTTTGCTATCAAGAAGGATATCGTCACTAAGCTGACAGAAATGCCACGGCCAGTAAGTGACAGAATCATGACGATGAGACTACCTCTTAGCAAGGACAACTTTGCTACAATTATCAGCGTGTACACTCCAATAATGACAAACCCAGATGAAAACAAGGAGGCCTTCTACAACCAGCTGGCCAGTGTGCTCAGTGGCATCCCTCGTACAGATAAGCTACTGCTGATAGGAGACTTCAATGCGAGGATAGGACGAGAAAATGACAAGTGGCCCTTGGTCATGGGCAAACATGGGATTGGGAAATGCAACTCCAATGGCGAGCTTCTACTGGTTCTGTGCTCTGAGTTCGAACTGATAGTGACGAACACCATGTTCAAGCAGAAGGATGAACGCAAGACTTCATCATCACGAGGTGTCGGGATAAGATGGGCATCCGCAGTACCCGAGTCATGCGTGGAGCACACTGCTGGACCGATCACCAGATGCTGAGGTCAAAAGTGGCTTTTAGACAAAAGCACAACAAGCAAGGGACAAGTAAGCCGACCAAGCTGAACACTGCAAAACAAAGTACCACCAGCCATAGGGAGAGTTTTGAGCAGGAGATGGACAGTGCTCTCGCCCAATGGGAGGAGAAGGAAAACTCAACACCAGACGAGGAATGGGCAGCTCTGCAGCAGGTCGTGTACAACACAGCCAAGACAAATCTTGGCAATCCAGACAGAAAACACCAGGACTGGTTCGACCCCAACGACCAGGAGCTACAGACTCTTATGAGCAGAAGAGACCAAGCCCACCAGAGAGTGTTGCAAACCAGGAGCACTAGGTCCACCACTGCAGCATACAAAGATGCCTGCAGATTGCTACAAAAACACACGCGTGCACTGAAGTCAGACTGGTGGGAAGGGAAGGCAGTGGAGCTGCAGAGAGCTGCTGACAGAAACAACATGAAGGGCTTCTACAATGGGCTGAAGGAAGTGTGGGAACCCAAAAAGAAAGGACATGTTCAACTGAAATCAACAGATGGAATGGAGACCTTTTCTGACAGCAAGAGAGTTGCGGCAAGATGGAGTGAACACTTCCAGAAGCTACTCAACGTCCCTGGCGACATAGATCATGAAGCTCCGGACAACATCCCGCAGCGCATTATCAAGACAAGCCTCGATGATATTCCAACTATGGATGAGATGGCTAGAGCAATCGCCGGCCTGAAAGATGGCAAAGCACCTGGAGGAGATGGAATTCCTGCAGAAGTATGGAAGCACGGAGGAGACAATTTGTTCAGCAGACTGCACCAACTAATCACCAATGCCTGGGAGGTGGGTTCTATACCACAAGCATGGAAGGATGCCAGCATTGTAACCATCTACAAGAAAGGTGATCGAACAGACTGTGGGAACTATAGAGGAATCTCTCTTCTTTCCATAGCGGGCAAGATCTTCGTCAGGATCCTCCTCAACAGACTATCTACCCACATAACACCAGAGGTAGTTCCGGAGACTCAATGTGGCTTCAGAGGTAACCGGAGCACCGTGGATATGATATTTTGTCTCCGACAACTACAAGAAAAGTGCATTGAGCAAGACCGACCACTGTACATGGTATTTGTCGACTTCAGTAAGGCGTTCGATACAGTTGGGAGGACCGGGCTATGGCAGCAACTGAGGAAGTATGGCTGCCCAGAGAAGTTCACAACAATGATCGAGGCACTACATACTGGGATGATGGCAAATGTTAGTGTTGGAGGGGAAGTCTTGGAATCGTTCAGTGTCACAACTGGGGTCAAGCAAGTTTGTTTACTGGCCCCCCGCTCTTCTCCATCTTCCTATCAGCAATGCTCGACGAGGCTTTCCGTGACGTGGGGGATGGCATCTAGACCTATTCAACGTCGCACACTTCAGAGCAAAGACCAAGACTACTCGGATACTGATGAGAGAGCTGCTATTCGCAGATGACAGTGCACTGGTTGCACACTCTGCTGAAGAGATCCAGAAAATAGTGGATGCTTTCTCCAATGCGTCAAAGAAGTTCGGCCTGAAGATTAACATCAAGAAAACCGAGGTGCTGTACCAATCCAACTCTACAAGAACCCAAGATGAGGATATCTTGGTTGATGGAAACAAGCTGAACTCTGTTCTAGAATTCACCTACCTCGGAAGCACTATATCAAGTGATGGATGCATTGACGACGAAATACAGAGGAGAATGGCCAAGGCTAGTGCATCTTTCGGCCGACTACGGCCGATATATATATATATATATATATATATATATATATATATATATATATATATATATATATATATATATATATATATATACACACACCTTCACTGACTGCGCAAAACACTTCGAAATAAACACTACGCAAATTCTTAAGACGTACGTCTTAAGAATTTGCGTAGTATTTATTTCGGAATCTTCGTCACGACGCACAGTAGCACGTACTTAATCACTTACTTACTTACTTACTTACTTACTAGTTGTGTTATCGTCACAATAAATACTAAGCGTGTCAGACAGATTGGAGAGATGAAATAAACACACATCTATCGCATTTGATTACATACTTAGGACACTTCTCTAGGAGATATCCGCTTCTACTGGTTCCTTCAGTCACCAGCCTTCATTAATTTTGCCAAATAGATAATAGTATATGAATGACCAAACAGAAGCTAGGACTTTGATTGGATTGCGAGCAATGCGGAAAGTAAATTCTCGATGTGTTGCAAGGAAGGACCACGTGTAGCTTGCTTTACTAAAATATTTATATGTATTTCAGATTTCAGGTCTCACACACACGCACACGCACACGCACACGCACACGCACACGCACACGCACACGCACACGCACACGCACACGCACACGCACACGCACACGCACACGCACACGCACACGCACACGCACACGCACACGCACACGCACACGCACACGCACACGCACACGCACACGCACACGCACACGCACACGCACACGCACACGCACACGCACACGCACACGCACACGCACACGCACACGCACACGCACACGCACACGCACACGCACACGCACACGCACACGCACACGCACACGCACACGCACACGCACACGCACACGCACACGCACACGCACACGCACACGCACACGCACACGCACACGCACACGCACACGCACACGCACACGCACACGCACACGCACACGCACACGCACACGCACACGCACACGCACACGCACACGCACACCCACACGCACACGCACACCCACACGCACACGCACACGCACACGCACACGCACACGCACACGCACACGCACTATATCATTTTGCGCCTTTGCGTTGATATATTAATAGGCACTACCTTTATGAATTAGCACCAAACCAACAATAAATTGTGTTTTATATTTACTAACATAGTTATATGTATTTCACGTCACACACATATATATATATATATATATATATATATATATATACATATCACAGTAAAAATGCGGCATTTCCAATCCATTTATTTTGGCATAGAGCTATGCTGTAGCATGCATTGATTCAAGCAGCATGTGTTTCATTTCTCTTAAATACCCTCATCGACAAACGTCAAAATTAATCCTCTTATCCTACATTTGTTGTAATCTAAAATAAAATAATTACCAGCAAGAAAGCATATGGATTTAACATATTTGTTTGAACAAATATGTTAAGCAAAGAATTACCTGCTGAGATATTAATTATCAGTAAATGGTGCTTCATTTAACGACTATCTAAACGATGAAAATATAAAGGCATGTTTCTTAAAGCAAGAAAGTAAAGAAGAATTAGTAAGATTATCGGTGGATCTAATAACAAACCTTCAACATATATGGTATGAATATAAATATCATAAAGTTATACAATTCATGACCTCGCCATTTCTAGATGAATATCGCCACTTCGCTCATATGTATTATATATATATATATATATATATATATATATATATATATATATATATATATATATATACACACACACACCTCCACTGACTGCGCAAAACACTTCGAAATAAATACTACGCCAATTCTTAAGACGTACCTTCACAGAAGAAACACCTCGGAATCTTCGTCATGACGCACAGAAGCACGTACTTGATCACTTACTTACCTACTTACTTACTAGTTGTGTTATCGTCACAATAAATACTAAGCGTGTCAGACAGATTGGAGAGATGAAATAAACAAACATCTATCGCATTTGATTACATCCTTAGAACACTTCTCTAGGAGCTTTCCGCTTCTACTGGTTCCTTCAGTCAGCATCAGTGACCAGCCTTTATTAATTTGGCCTAATAGATAATAGTATATTAATGACCAAACAGAAGCTAGGACTTTGATTGGATTGCGAGCAATGCGGAAAGCAAATTCTCGATGTGCTGCAAGGAAGGACCACGTGTAGCTTGCTTCCTGGTCATACAGAGATCAACAATAGCATGAGCATTAACGGAAATTTGCAATTAAGCAGTTATGCCGTATGCCACGTTAACAATGACAACTCGACACGTCAGTAATGTTGACTTAATTGCTCAAATTACCCAACAATACAGGATTGCAAGAAACGCTGACAAACAACCACCTGGCGCATTCCAGGCAAGGCTTAACAACAATAACAGCCGAACTAACATTGGCAAATAGATAATTGTGCATAACTACACAAATTACCAAACAACAGATAGGTTCTAGATGGATTGCGAGCAATGCGGAGAGGTATGTTACGACTTGGTATGTTATAAGTTGCTTCCTGGCTGTGCACAGATTAGTAACGAAATTAACGTAATCAGATATGTGCAATTAAATAGAGCAAATCGTATGATTATATTTAAGTGTTAGGATAAAAAGTGCACTGTTTACGCCTTGGCGTTTTGTGTTTTACCCCTATCGATGCTACCAAGCTAGCCATATTAAGAGGATAAATAAACATGGCTTACATTACAAAGAGTTTACAATTATCGACTAATCCAACAATGCATAGACATTTGACCAAATTGCGAGCAAACGAAAAACCAATACGAATATTTAAGAACGAAGGATACATGCGACACACTAAACCAATTTTGTATTACTTTAAAAACCAAACATATATGATATTTATCCAGATCATCTGTTGTGGTACATTTAGAGAACATGTGATAGACACAATCATAACAAACGCAATCAAAGAAATAATTCTAAATTAAATATAGTAGAACGACACAAAGCCGCGTGCATTAGTATTAACGTGTAGAAATGATGGAATCGAATACATGCAGGCATGCAGTACGTGTTATCAGTTTAAAGTAAGTAAATATACACATATATATATATATATATATATATATATATATATATATATATATATATATATATATATATATAATTTTTCTACAAGAATATGAACACATTCTATTTAAAGTTTGTATTAATACTAATACTCAGTCTAGTTATTACTTATACACTGAACATTAGGTAAAGTATAATTATGAATCCATTATACATAGCACACTTATGTAAAGACTGTAACACTGTTCAGTTTATGTAGCATACGTGGATTATAAATTGTTAACAGGGAACGCAAGCTGTAAGTGGTTAACTTATTCTTCTTCAAACTCTGTAACGTTGTTCATGACTGCCCAGAGATCATGTACAGAGAGCCTCTAAATTACTGTATATGGGTCCCTTTGATGTATTATGAATTAACATTGTTTATGTTTGTTCACTCTATATTGCTACAGTTCTTTCAAATGCATAAATGAATAATTGGCTATAGACAGTGGTGGATATTTGTATACGAATAGTCTTCGCGCATTAATTGCAGTATGGCTGGATGCTTCCACAAGAAGTAGAGATGGTACTCGTTTGAACATATCTGCCAGGGACTAAAGTGTAAAGTGTCTCGACCAGTCCTGAGGACTGGATATATCTTACTCTGACCAGGCCTGAGGACTGGATATATGTTATTTTTGACCAGTCCTGAGGACAGGATAGAAAGTAGGGGAGACTGGGGCTATTTGTAGCACATTCCCCACACTATATCTCCCAAACTAACTCACAAAACCATCTTAAACACCAACTTACCCTGATAAAACAATAATTAAACATTCCAACCTTAACATATTATATGATGAGCCTCTGGCGTTCAAACAGCAACATTGCTGCTTAATACAATTTAAAAATTCACTATAGGATATTTCAATTACCCCGAGCAATCGAATAGATCATTTGCTTCGGTTATAATGAGGATTACAGCAGGGGTTTAGAGGCATGTCGAAGGGGTGAGAAAAGACAAACTCATCTCACGTAAAGTTAAAGCTCGTGTATTACCCCCGCATGCGTGGATGCAATAAAGACAATGGCACTAACAGTAAAACAACATAGAAGGGCACAGGTTTGGGAAAACACCCTTGTGAGAAGAATCGTGGGAGTTAATAGAGCGGATAAGAGAAGAATGAATGAAATGAGAGTGGACGCTGGAGTGAAGGAAAGTTGTAAGAAGAAATTGGTCAGGATTAGGTTGGCATGGGGTGATCATATGAAATGAATCGGACATGTAAAACTTGCAAAAAAAGAGCAGATGTCCAGACAGTGGAAGGGAAAAGGGACGGAGATGGGGGATTGCATAAAAGAACACCGAGAAAGCGTGGGAGAAGAATGTAGAAAAAGAGCAACATATAGATGGAACTGGAAACTGTTGATAAACAACGTAGTGAAAAAAAGGAAGAAAATAGACAATGGAAACTGAAATCATGGTAAACCCATCTCTGACGACAGGGCTGCTAAGAAAACAACAATAATTAAATGCAATTTGACCCTAGTCTAGTAACCGGGCAACAGCCAGCGACAGAAGTGGAGAATTACTAACTTAATCCTATTTGCACGATGACAACTTTCTCTGCGAAAGGGTAGGACTGGGAAGGAAAGTCTTACAAAGGCATCCTTATACCCTCTGTATTTGGTGACTCTATGAATCAGGCATCAAATTATTGGTCCTCCGTTTCCCACCATTTTAATTTCCCTGGATTGGTGGGGGCATGCCCCCTCTGACTAGGCCTACGAACATTTGCCAGAGAAAGACATGCCATGAAGAATGTTCCCCGCTTGGTTTATCAATGTCGATATGCCTCACAAGGCTTGGCTCACATTGTTTGTCACAATGAAACGCTGTTTATCTGCATCGTCGAGTTGATCTCTATTCATCTCACCCTCCCTGTGGCGACACCACAAACACTTCCACTTACTACGTTGTATTTGATTAATTCATTAATTAGGAGGAATGCTATTCATCTACTAACTATTGCATTCTATTGACTCACACGAGGAACCTATTGAGCATCGCTGTTGG
>OZ024859.1:10390969-10490969 GCA_964017155.1 Oasisia sp. SBJ-2009
CAATTCGGTCAAATGTTTATATATTGGTGGATTCGTTAATAATTGTATACTCTTTGTAATCACGTAGGCCATGTTTATTTATCCTCTTAACGTGACAAGCTTGGTAGCAACAATTGTGATAACGCCATGACGTAACCAGTGCACCATATTTTATACTAACACTTAAATATAATCTCAATTGCTGCATGCAATTTATCGTACGATTTGTCTGTTTAATTGCACATATCCGACTACGTTAATTTCGTTGCTAATCTGCACCCAGCCAGGAAGCAACTTGTAACATACCAATTCGTAACATACCTCTTCGCATTGCTCGCAATCCATCTAGAACCTATCTGTTGTTTGGTCATTTATGCTGTTATTCACAATTATCTATTTGGCAATGTTAGTTCGGCTGTTATAGTTGTTAAGCCTTAGCTGGAACGCGCCATGAGGCTGTTTGTCAGCGTTTCTTGCAATCCTGTATTGTTGGGTAATTTGAGCAATTAATTCAACATTACTGACGTGTGGCGTTGTCATTAACGTGGCATACGGCATAACTGCATAATTGCAAATTTCCGTTAATGCTAATTTTGTTGTAGATCTCTGTATGACCAGGAAGCAAGCTACACGTGGACCTTCCTTGCAACATATCAAGAATTTAGCTGTCCGCATTGTTCGTTATCCAATCTAGATCTTTGCTCTTGATTGGTCGTTCAGGCACTATTATCTATTTGGCAAAATTAATAAAGGCTGGTCACTAATGCTGTCTGAAGACAAAGTAGAAGCGGAAATCTCCTAGAGAAGTGTCCTCAGGATTTAATAAAATACGATAGATGTGTGTTTATTTCATCTCTCCAATCTGTCTGACACGCTTAGTATTTATTGTGACGATAACACAACTAGTAAGTAAGTAGGTAAGTAAGTGATTAAGTACGTGCTTCTGTGCGTCATGACGAAGATTCCGAGGTGCTTCTTCTGTGAAGGTACGTCTTAAGAATTGGCGTAGTATTTATTTCGAAGTGTTTTTCGCAGTCAGTGGAGGTGTGTGTGTGTGTGTGTGTATAAATATATATATATATATATATACATACATATACATATACGTATACATATATACATATATATATATATATATATATATATATATATATATATATATATATATATATATATTATATATATATATATATATATATATATATATATATATATATATACATATATACATATAAGGTTAAATGCTGCATACGGAGACCAGTTGTGCATATACCACCGCCTACGGGACACCGCGGATTTAAGGAGACCGTAGCCGGTCTCCGTAATGTTTTGAGGTATGATTGCGTAACTAATGCATTTTATGTTACGATTCCCTTGTTAGTGGAGATAGTTTAGACATATAGGAATTAACTTATGCCATTATTGGGAACTTTATTTTATATTTTGATTAGTTTTGAACACATTTATTGCAGACCCTTGTATATTTCGAAGTGCCTAAGGCGCCGCCTACGGGGCACCGGCATAAAAGTGCTTATAGTTTAAAAGTTTTGTTATATATTGATTGAGGGGTTAGTGTTTCGTGTTCAGTGTACTATATGCTTGTTGGATATGTATTAATTTCAATAAATATGTAGACACATTAATAAAACACATATTTGACGGACCTCCAAGCTATACGTCGTACACTTAATGAATGCGGTGACGTCAATTTTACGACATTCCATACACACATAATGCACCCAAAAAACTAGCGTACTTTAAGTGATTGATATGTTATTCTAAGGTATGAAATTATATTTATTATATTTTGATTACATTTACTTATTTAATATTGTACACTTGATCAACGTTTTAGCGACAGGTAGCAAATGTCGTAAACCGGCAGCGTACTTCAGAATCTTTCGTAAGTCTAGGAGACTAGGTAAGTTCACTGGAAACAAGCAGTTTAAAAATTGCTTAGAGTGACTTTTATAGAACACATTGCGTGAATTCTTCGGAAGTAAGAATCTTTGTTGGATGCATGCAGTCATATGCAGTTGAAACTGACCTATTTATAATGCTAAACCTCTAAATTTAGATAGACGTAAAAGTAAGTGATTCGGGTTTGACACGTTGGAAGAATCCAATCGCACCTACTCCTAGATCTGATTATAATTATATTTTATATCTATAAATATGACATCACAGCTCGATAGTTCCGCCTTTCCCACCCGATAGTCGTATGCTCTTTTTCTGTTTCAAAAATATTACTTCTTAGTGCAACTTTGTGACCAAAGGCCAGGTTTGATTCAACGTAACCTGAAATATTGTCACATGACTGCGTTTTGCACGGTCAATGCTCAAGCTACTACTACGATACGGGTAGATCGTTAGGGCTCAAGTTAAAACTAAGAAGACGTATTTTCGGAGCATATATGCATGTTATTTAGTAGAAGGATGGAACTAGCGCACTGATATATCAAATTTAGGCTAAATCGACACACGTTGAGGTGGACCCAGATATTATACAAGTGCCGTAAACGTCAGACTTCAGTTCCAATGTCCGGGTTTTTTACTGTTCGTGTTCATAACACAACACATTCCTCCAAACATCTTTGTAGTTTTAACAAAACATTGGTAATATTTTGATGCGATACATCTATGATAAGTTAAGCTAACATATATCTTGTCAAGTTACAGCAATTAAACTGTTATGCAATGCGTTTATTTTGAGTGAATTCACCAGGGACAGAGTAACCAACTAGTGTCAGTATTCGTGTGTCCTGTCTCCATTGTGTAAATCTTTCTATGATTTCAGTTTATATCAGTCTGGACAGTGTAACAAAATAGGTGGGACTAGTGTAGAAATCGAGCATACCTAAATTTAATTGTATATTTGCTAAAATTGGATATTTCATTGTGTTAATTCAATGTTTCAACATCATTCCATGCATATATATATATATATATATATATATATATATATATATATATATATATATATATATATATATATATATATATGTTTTTTTTATCATTTATAAACAACACGTCTTAAGCTTAGCTTATTTTTCAGATCGAAAATAAGATGTGCTTGACATAAATACATTTTGTTTATTGCTCATTCAACGTGCATGCCATTATAGTGTTGTACTAGAGTACACATCTTGAACAATTATTAAGTACAATATTCAAGTGAGCCAACAAATTTGCTTGAAACATGAAAACAACTCGCTCTTTTTATAGTTGAAGCTGCGAGATGTCCCAAAAGAAAGCTATGCCACTCACAAGAGGCCAGCAAATGGTATGGTTGTTTGCAATGGTTGAGCATGTTCACATCCATACACACATACGCACGCATGCATGCATGCACAGTTTTGCACACACGTGTATATTTTATATAATAATACGCATGATTTTGTAAAATGATCAGTAAAATACTATACATTTCATTTTAATGTGCACATTATTTTGATGCACACGTGCAGATAGTGTATGGATAGATGAATAATGTAATTGTGCTTCTTTTATTTCAGATAAGAGCAAGCCTTCAGACCACGCGGCGAAAGGCAAATGTATGTTATCATGTGTCTTGTTAATGTGAGATGCTTAACACTAAAATTACTATTTAAAAATACGTTTTGATTTCCTTTTATTTGATCTGTATCAGAAACCGTGTTAATTATTTTTTTCTCTTCAAATCAATGCTGGCGTCAAAAATGAGAAGTTTATTCAATGTAAAATGGCTTTTTAATAGGTTTCTTGTGACTCGTTAAACAATGATGCATATATATATACTTATACCCACAATAGTCATAGGGTTTAAAACATCCCAAAACATGCCCAACTACCATTAAATGTTGTTTTTGACTTTGTATGTGCTAGGATGAAAAAGCAAAGGTCGTGAGGAACTGGTTGGAAAAGCTGGAAGAGCCGTTGCCAGTGAAGGACTTGACACCGGCCAGTGAGGCCAATGGTATTTAATTGCTTACAATACCCTCTCAACCAGAGCACAAAAATAAACAGCACCACTGATTGGTCTGACAAGTGCCACAGTCAGATCATGAACTAAACAAGTTGGGATGCATGTCAATTTATTGCTATGGCTATAATTATTTAGTTGCATAACTGTAATTTTATTTGTAATGTAATAATTGTAATATCATCTGACTAAGATATGCATCATTCACCTAAAGTGTGAAGTAAATTTAAAGAAGATATCAGTGTTCAAGAAACTGTTTGCTCAGAGAGTGAATTAGCAACCATCACTGTCCAAGGATCAACATCCATTTTGTTCTTTCACTAAGCTGCTAGGGGTTACTGCATGGTAGTTAAAAACTGAACTGTGGGTGGCAGACTGATTATATAAATTATATGTTTATGTTTATTGCAGATCTATCCTCAGATTTTTCTGACTACAATCCATTTGAGAGTCCACCACACTTTGTAAGTATTGAGTGCCATGTACAACCAATATTCTTAATATAAACGTCAAACACAACATAATAAATAGAAAAAAAATCAATTTTATTAAACAATATCTTCTAATAGAAGAGACTCATTCATCAATTACAACCAACATATTTTAGTCTAATAAATTGAATATGAAGCTGTTTATTTATATTTGTAATGGTACAATTAAAACATAAAACATATGCCTAGTAAACTACTCAATTCGAGTGACATTACATACAGGAATTATCATGTATTGTCTTTACAGGCAACTTCTTCACCAAACAAATGTGAAGAAATCATTGATGCGTCAGTGACGTCTGATGGTAAGTTTAGGACGTCAGCTGCAATTAATGTGTATATCATATGGCATCTTAAATATGACAACGTTCATTTCGATGTATGCAGACTATGCACATGTATATTTAGATACATATAAATTGTATATAACTATAAATTAAACATGATATATGCTATACGGTTTATAAAGATAGCATATTGACATTAGCAAGATCACATAGCTTAATAAATTGGATTTACAGTTCAGTTAAACTACATCACACACATTACAAATACTAACTTTATTGTCAATGTCTTTTAGAATCACTTGAAAATGTCCCAGATATCAGCATCCACTGTGCTCAAGTGAGCAATAGTGAAGTGTAAGTATTTTTTTAAAGCAATGTTTATATATGAACTTACCTTTTATTAGTTTAACATAAATGTGTTTGCATAATTATATTAAATTATATAAATAATAATTTATGTTCCCCTTATATATATATATATATATATCACCCCTACCTTCCAAAATAATGAATATGTTTTGTTCTTGGCATATTTTTGTTTGAAAACTGTAAACACTGGTATTTTTCCATGATATTGGTGGCTATACAACTGCATAGATCTGGTCAGTTTTGATTATGTTGGTTATCCTCCAGTGAGGCTGATACAGCAACTGAACTCCCAGCATGTGATGCTGCCGCTGAAACGTAAGCAATTTCTTAATTTTATCTTTGTTGGTTCTCCTATTGGTAAATATTTAGCCAAGTGTTGTTCCAGTGCCGATTCAAGTATTTGTGTTTTTATATGTTTAAGCTTTTACTTAAGTGTTGTTGCAGCTTAATTGGAGTTGCATTGATTTAATTACTGTTCATGTTCTGAAACACATATTTGTGTATTTTAATACCTGTTTGCCTATATCTAAGTGTTGTGGCAAGTTCAATTCTTGTTGGTGTTCTGAATAACACACCTGGTTGGGCATACTTAGTAACTGGGCACAACTGATATGGTGTACATTTGTTAAGAAATAAAAAATGTATATGCTCAGTAGATTACTGTCATGTATTGTTGTGTTGGACAAAATTAATTGTTTTTATCAGTAGTATTGTTGTTATTATAGATTCACTGAAGTCATCATCAGTTTTAAATATAAGTACAAAACACTATTAAAACATTATAATCCAGACCAGTATCACCCAAAATAATGTTTATGTGCTCTTGGCATTTTGTTGAAAACTGAATGTCTTATTAGGAAGAAAAAATCAGCATATTTGAAACCAGTGCGTTGCTGCATTTACTGCCATGCGGTTGTCATTGGCGGTAAGTTGAAGAGACATGTGTTTCGACAGCACAAACATCAAGAAGATGTGAAGGCAGTGATGTTGAAAACCAAACAACATCAGGTACTGCATTTGCACTACTCTTCCATTACTGTCTACAATACTTTACATCATGATTATATACTTGCATGTGAAGATAGAGAAAATTACATGAATCATATCAACCACAGTGCATTACATGTTCAACACATGCTCACATGGTCCCATGCCATCTTCACTTGGCAATTTCTGTAAACAGACATATTTTGGAGTTTTTATGTTGCATCCTATTCTTAAACACATTCAATGCCACCAGTTGAAAGTGGATATTGTTATAATGGAGTACAGCACATTTTATCTCAGGATATGGCCTTTAAATAATTAATTCTTTAAGTGGAATGCTCTAATGTATTATGTTATACATGTTTGTTGTATCTCTATTATTTGTAGGCAAGATTCATTGACCAAATACGTCGTGATGGCATGTACTGGTATAACACCAACATGATCAAGACAGCCAGCACGCCATCTGCTGTGGACAAAGACCGTTTTCTGTCCGAACGGAAATCAAAGCATCCGGATAACATCAGGCTTTGCTCTACGTGCCGAAAGTTCGTTTCTGGGCGGAATTTCTGGCGGCATCTGAAAACCTGTCACTGTGTAGAAGCGGTGAAGGTTAACCCATCGGTCATGTTTCGAAAGCCCCATACTGATGAGGAGTTCGACCAAAACATCCTGAAAAGGTTTCGCGAATCAGAAGCTGGAAGCATCTGTGCCACAGACGAAATCATCCAGCAGGTTGGTTACAGGCATTACTGCCTGAGACGTTGCCACAAGTCGAAGATGATCGAGGTAAAGAAGAACGTGATGCAGGAGATGCGAGAACTTGCCCGATTATTCATACAATTTCAGCAAACGGCTGATCAACATGGTCTTCCTGGGAGCAACATGTGCACGGAGGACATGTTTAAGAGGGCACATCTGCCTATCCTCCGAGAGGCAATCGACACTCTCGCAGGTGACAAGTATGGGTTAAAGTTAAACTTAAATGCCATGTTACTTCGTGCGATTAAATCACTGAAAGGGATGTACGCCGAGAGGATGGAGGATGAAAAATGCCGTGAGCTGGTTAATTTCAGTGATGCCTACAAATTCCGCTCTCATGAAATGTTTGCAGAAGCAAGGTACAAAGCCATCGCTGTCTCAATGGACAAAGCACGCCGTCCATCATCCCTTCCAGAGGAAGAAGAAATGAGGACCCTGAAGGCCCACATAACAAGTGCAATGGAAAAGTACACTGCTAACGGCAGCCTTGATAGTGAGGACCACGTCAAGCTGAGGTCACTTGTTGTTTGCCGCCTCACCCTGTTCAACGGCAGGAGAGGAGAGGAGCCGGCGCGACTGTTGTTGTCTGAATGGCAAGACGCACAGAATGACGAGTGGATACGAAAGCATGAGGTTTGCGTAAATATATATACTAATTTTATAATCGGAATCCGGAGTTAGGAGTACCAGGGGAAGTTGTGACCATTGTAAACTGCAACAAAATAAGCCAAGCAGTGTAATTTTCTTGAATCCCTGCACATGTAGCATTTTTAATTGTGTTTTTGGTTTAGTAGATTTAGCATAGAGAGTAAACTATTTATAAACGTTACAAAAAGTTACAAGAACTATAATAAGATTATCTGAAGCTATAACTTTATCTGTTGTCGTTACATATTATTATATTCAGTCTTATTATATATGCCTTCTACGAAATTTTTTAGCATAGCATTTATTATAATTCAATTTTGAATACTAACATATTTACAATATATTAAGCACTGTTCCAGTCTGCTGGTCTCGAAGAGGAGTACCTCGCTGGCCAGTTCAAACTAGCCTACCTCCATGGGAAAGGGCGACATTTTGTTCCCGTCCTGATTCCGGTGGACTGTGTCGAGGCAATCGACATGTTACTGTCACACCGAAAAGATTGTGGGGTGACAGCAGACAATCAGTTTGTCTTTGCCAGCAGAGGTAGGCATGTACAAATATTAAATATTAGTAAGGAAATGACAATATTAGTGAAGAGTGTGTGTTATGTTTCAAATATTACTGTGTCGGCTATTAAATACCATTTAAGAATTTATCTTACATAGTCTTGCATATTCACTCCCTAGCTGCTCTCTCCACATTTTAGTGATACTGTTTTCAAATGAACAGGATCCATGAGCCATTGCTCTGGGTGGTATGCTGTCAAGACTGTGTGCAGCCAGGCTGGAGTGTCTTTGACAGCCACAGGGAACCGCCACCGCATCTCTACGTTATATGCAGGGATGCATATGTCAAGTGAGGACAAAGAGTGTTTTTTCAAACACATGGGCCATGCAGAAGCAATCAACAGGGACAACTATCAATGCCCAGCTGGTGTCCAAGAGATTCGTGTCATGGGGCGGATGTTGGCACATCTGGATTCTGGTAATTATGAAACCAACTTTCTTTAAATAATTCTTATAATAGAATATAGGTATTTCGTACTGTGAATGTATAATGAATAATAGAAAAACATGGCACATTAAGAAAACAATAGTTGCTCAAGAAAATCCACCTTAGCCATTGAAATTATATTAATGTGGACAAATCCAAAACGTGTGTTTACATGCATGAATGAGCATATGCGTTGCGTTAATTAAGTAACAATTAATTCAGTAATAACTAGGAATTGGTCTGTTTTATGTTTGTTTCGTGCAAGATGATATTTATTATTTGTGAAGTATGATGTTTATATGTGATGTATTCTGTTGCAGACAGTTGTTGTTGATCAAATAAAAACTTGTATTAATAATGCGTAAATAATTGTGTTCGTTTATATATATATATATATATATATATATATATATATATATATATATATATATACACCGTTGTGTATATATATATATATATATATATATATATATATATATACATATATATATATAATTATATATAATATGTGTGTGTGTGTGTGTGTGTGTGTGTGTGTGTGTGTTTGTGTGTTTGTGTGTTTGTGTGTGTGTGTAATATAAAATCACAACATGCGTACTTATATCACGGGTATATTATAAAGTAAATAACGCAATAATCAACCATTGTTTGGCAAAATAATAACAGTGAGAACAAATTGAAAAATGTAACACTTTATTATGATTTTGCATAGTTAGGTTATATACAGAAGACAATTGTTTATTTAAGCCTAACACTGAGCCACAAACTTTACTGGCCCCGTATTAGCGCAATACAATTGTATTGTTGACATTCCTTAGCAACGTTGGGTACATGGTAGTCGTGAACAATATAACGGCAAGATAAACATCGATGACGTCTGAAGCGTCGAGCCTGCTGTTGCCTTTTGGTGTATGATTCTCATGCAACATTGACAAAGTTGCTGGTCGTAAGATGTGATTGTGCTGTCATATGTTCACAGGAGTATGTATTAGAAATAATAATACTTTGTATCTTGATAACAAATTGTCATTGCATACAACGAATATTATCTATACCGGAAGACTTCCTTTGTTAAAAGTGTACGCGCTCACTCGATGTACGAATGCTGCGTTTGCCGAGGTCCGAGCGAAAGAATCGCGATTTCACCGACCAACCGTTGTACCTCTTTCTGATATTACTGTCGACGGTCGTTGGCTTCTTTCTGCCAATGTCTGAAGTCAGCGGTGCCAACTTTCGTACAGTGATGCGTTTGCCGAGGTCCGAGTGAAGGATTCGCGATATCACCAACCAACCGTTGTACCTCTTTCTAGTGTCAGTGTCGACGGGCGTTGGCGTCTTTCTGCCAATGTCTGAAGTCAACGGTGCCAATTTTCGTACCAGGGCGTAGAATAACTTCACAAAACCATCGCTGTTTTCGTTCAACATCACTTCGGGTCCTCCGGTTTGTTCACCGAAAAGCATTTCAGTGTTTCGTTCCCCGTTGACCACGTCTTTGGTGTAGACGGACGTCGATGTCTCCTGTGTCACTTCGCTCGGGGCCAGTGTTCCACGGCCAGTGGTCGTGAATGCAGTTACACCCGACAGTGCGAGTAGCATGTGTACCAGTATCGGCATCTTCGCTGCTGTCCACAAAGCTGCCATTTCTACAACAGAATATAAACATGAAATAAGGCTAGATATGATTCGTTACGGACACGTCATATTCGACTACATTTGTTCTTATGCGATTGCGCGAAGTCTGAATTCGACATCCCGTGATTGAATCCGGGTGAACTAATCTATGTTTTCTAGACCTCGTAAAAACTATAGAAAACATTATTATTTTCTCTATATAATTATATGGAAAACTATAAACCCCATAAAATCTACAGAAGATTCTATAGAAAAATCCATAGTGGTCTATAGAATATTCAATAGAAACCTAAAAACCCATTAAATGTATAGAAAGCAATCTACGTAATAATAGAAAACTATAGAAAAATCAATAGAATTCCATAGAAAATTATTTGCCGCGTAATATTTAAAGAAAAATCTATAGAATTCTATAGAAAACTACAGAATTCTATAGAAAATCTATAGGTTTCTGTAGAATGTTTTGCTAAGGGTTTAATATGTCTTTGTGACGTTAGTAATTTACAATTAGTTTGAGGCGTACCAAGCAAATCTCGTTCGTGAGTTTCTCCTATAATTTATAACCTTTTGCTTAATGCCATTTGTCAACATCGTCCATTAATCAACTGGCACACAAACAGGCCGTGAGAAGCACAGCACTGCAAACTAAAGCCACAATATATCAACCTACATTCACAGGGAAGTAAATCTGCAGATTCGCTAGAGAGAGGTAGAATTCACAGCTTCGTGACACGTTTTCAGCACAAACTGAATCATGGAATTACCGTTCGGCCTTATATATGGACGGTACGCGAAGAACATCAACAGCGATGCTCAATAGCCCTCTGGTGTGTGTTTATAGAATGCAATAGTTAGTAGATTAATAGCATTCCTCCTAATTAATGAATTAATCAACTACAACGTAGTAAGTGGAAGTGTTTGTGGTGTCGCCACAGGGAGGGTGAGATGAATAGGGACCTACTCGACGAAGCAGATAAACAGCGTTTCATTGTGACAAACAATGTGAGCCAATCCTTGTGAGGCATATCGACATTGATAGACCAAGCGGGGAACATTCTTCATGGCATGTCTTTCTCTGGCAAATGTTTGGATCCAGTGGCGTAGTCAAAGGGGGCCATGCCCCCACCAATCCCAGAAAATTAAGAAGGTGGGAAACGGATGACCAAAAATGTGCTGCCTGATTCATAGAGTCACCAAGTACAGAGCGTATAAGGATGCTTATGTAAGACTTTCCTTCCCATTCCTACCCTTTCGCAAACAGATTTGTCATCCTGCAAAAAGGATTAAGTTAGTAATTCTCCACTTCTGTCGGTAGCTGTTGCCCGGTTATTAGACTAGGGTCAAATTGCAGTTTATTTTTTTAATTTTCTTAGCATCCTTGTCGTCAGGGATGGGTTGACCATGATTTCAGTTTCCATTGTCTATTTTCTTCCTTTTTCTTTTTTCTCACTACGTTGTTTATCAACAGTTTCCAGTTGCTTCCATATGTTGCTCTTTTTCTCAATTCTTCTCTCACGCCTTTTAAGTGTCTTCTATGCAATCCCCCATCGCCGTCCTTTTCCCCTTCCACTGTCTGGACATCTGCTCTTTTTTTGCCAGTTTTACATGTCCGATTAATTCCATATGACCATCCCATGCCAACCTAATCCTTACCAATTTCTTCTTACAACTTTCCTTCATTCCAGCGTCCACTCTCATTTCATTAATTCCTCTCTTATCCGCTCTATTAACTCCCATGATTCTTCCTGCTAGGTTGTTTTGCAAACCTCTACCTTTTCCTGTTGTTGGGGTAATTCACGAGCTTTAAGTTTACGTGATATGCGTTTGTCGTATTGCTTTTGTTTGTTCGCAATTCGGTCAAATGTTTATATATTGGTGGATTCGTTAATAATTGTATACTCTTTGTAATCACGTAGGCCATGTTTATTTATCCTCTTAACGTGACAAGCTTGGTAGCAACAATTGTGATAACGCCATGACGTAACCAGTGCACCATATTTTATACTAACACTTAAATATAATCTCAATTGCTGCATGCAATTTATCGTACGATTTGTCTGTTTAATTGCACATATCCGACTACGTTAATTTCGTTGCTAATCTGCACCCAGCCAGGAAGCAACTTGTAACATACCAATTCGTAACATACCTCTTCGCATTGCTCGCAATCCATCTAGAACCTATCTGTTGTTTGGTCATTTATGCTGTTATTCACAATTATCTATTTGGCAATGTTAGTTCGGCTGTTATAGTTGTTAAGCCTTAGCTGGAACGCGCCATGAGGCTGTTTGTCAGCGTTTCTTGCAATCCTGTATTGTTGGGTAATTTGAGCAATTAATTCAACATTACTGACGTGTGGCGTTGTCATTAACGTGGCATACGGCATAACTGCATAATTGCAAATTTCCGTTAATGCTAATTTTGTTGTAGATCTCTGTATGACCAGGAAGCAAGCTACACGTGGACCTTCCTTGCAACATATCAAGAATTTAGCTGTCCGCATTGTTCGTTATCCAATCTAGATCTTTGCTCTTGATTGGTCGTTCAGGCACTATTATCTATTTGGCAAAATTAATAAAGGCTGGTCACTAATGCTGTCTGAAGACAAAGTAGAAGCGGAAATCTCCTAGAGAAGTGTCCTCAGGATTTAATAAAATACGATAGATGTGTGTTTATTTCATCTCTCCAATCTGTCTGACACGCTTAGTATTTATTGTGACGATAACACAACTAGTAAGTAAGTAGGTAAGTAAGTGATTAAGTACGTGCTTCTGTGCGTCATGACGAAGATTCCGAGGTGCTTCTTCTGTGAAGGTACGTCTTAAGAATTGGCGTAGTATTTATTTCGAAGTGTTTTTCGCAGTCAGTGGAGGTGTGTGTGTGTGTGTGTGTATAAATATATATATATATATATATATATATATATATATATATATATACATACATATACATATACGTATACATATATATATATATATATATATATATATATATATATATATATATATATTTATATATATATATATATATATATACATATATACATATAAGGTTAAATGCTGCATACGGAGACCAGTTGTGCATATACCACCGCCTACGGGACACCGCGGATTTAAGGAGACCGTAGCCGGTCTCCGTAATGTTTTGAGGTATGATTGCGTAACTAATGCATTTTATGTTACGATTCCCTTGTTAGTGGAGATAGTTTAGACATATAGGAATTAACTTATGCCATTATTGGGAACTTTATTTTATATTTTGATTAGTTTTGAACACATTTATTGCAGACCCTTGTATATTTCGAAGTGCCTAAGGCGCCGCCTACGGGGCACCGGCATAAAAGTGCTTATAGTTTAAAAGTTTTGTTATATATTGATTGAGGGGTTAGTGTTTCGTGTTCAGTGTACTATATGCTTGTTGGATATGTATTAATTTTAATAAATATGTAGACACATTAATAAAACACATATTTGACGGACCTCCAAGCTATACGTCGTACACTTAATGAATGCGGTGACGTCAATTTTACGACATTCCATACACACATAATGCACCCAAAAAACTAGCGTACTTTAAGTGATTGATATGTTATTCTAAGGTATGAAATTATATTTATTATATTTTGATTACATTTACTTATTTAATATTGTACACTTGATCAACGTTTTAGCGACAGGTAGCAAATGTCGTAAACCGGCAGCGTACTTCAGAATCTTTCGTAAGTCTAGGAGACTAGGTAAGTTCACTGGAAACAAGCAGTTTAAAAATTGCTTAGAGTGACTTTTATAGAACACATTGCGTGAATTCTTCGGAAGTAAGAATCTTTGTTGGATGCATGCAGTCATATGCAGTTGAAACTGACCTATTTATAATGCTAAACCTCTAAATTTAGATAGACGTAAAAGTAAGTGATTCGGGTTTGACACGTTGGAAGAATCCAATCGCACCTACTCCTAGATCTGATTATAATTATATTTTATATCTATAAATATGACATCACAGCTCGATAGTTCCGCCTTTCCCACCCGATAGTCGTATGCTCTTTTTCTGTTTCAAAAATATTACTTCTTAGTGCAACTTTGTGACCAAAGGCCAGGTTTGATTCAACGTAACCTGAAATATTGTCACATGACTGCGTTTTGCACGGTCAATGCTCAAGCTACTACTACGATACGGGTAGATCGTTAGGGCTCAAGTTAAAACTAAGAAGACGTATTTTCGGAGCATATATGCATGTTATTTAGTAGAAGGATGGAACTAGCGCACTGATATATCAAATTTAGGCTAAATCGACACACGTTGAGGTGGACCCAGATATTATACAAGTGCCGTAAACGTCAGACTTCAGTTCCAATGTCCGGGTTTTTTACTGTTCGTGTTCATAACACAACACATTCCTCCAAACATCTTTGTAGTTTTAACAAAACATTGGTAATATTTTGATGCGATACATCTATGATAAGTTAAGCTAACATATATCTTGTCAAGTTACAGCAATTAAACTGTTATGCAATGCGTTTATTTTGAGTGAATTCACCAGGGACAGAGTAACCAACTAGTGTCAGTATTCGTGTGTCCTGTCTCCATTGTGTAAATCTTTCTATGATTTCAGTTTATATCAGTCTGGACAGTGTAACAAAATAGGTGGGACTAGTGTAGAAATCGAGCATACCTAAATTTAATTGTATATTTGCTAAAATTGGATATTTCATTGTGTTAATTCAATGTTTCAACATCATTCCATGCATATATATATATATATATATATATGTTTTTTTATCATTTATAAACAACACGTCTTAAGCTTAGCTTATTTTTCAGATCGAAAATAAGATGTGCTTGACATAAATACATTTTGTTTATTGCTCATTCAACGTGCATGCCATTATAGTGTTGTACTAGAGTACACATCTTGAACAATTATTAAGTACAATATTCAAGTGAGCAAACAAATTTGCTTGAAACATGAAAACAACTCGCTCTTTTTATAGTTGAAGCTGCGAGATGTCCCAAAAGAAAGCTATGCCACTCACAAGAGGCCAGCAAATGGTATGGTTGTTTGCAATGGTTGAGCATGTTCACATCCATACACACATACGCACGCATGCATGCATGCACAGTTTTGCACACACGTGTATATTTTATATAATAATACGCATGATTTTGTAAAATGATCAGTAAAATATTATACATTTCATTTTAATGTCCAAATTATTTTGATGCACATGTGCAGATAGTGTATGGATAGATGAATAATGTAATTGTGCTTCTTTTATTTCAGATAAGAGCAAGCCTTCAGACCACACGGCGAAAGGCAAATGTATGTTATCATGTGTCTTGTTAATGTGAGATGCTTAACACTAAAATTACTATTTAAAAATACGTTTTGATTTCCTTTTATTTGATCTGTATCAGAAACCGTGTTAATTATTTTTTTCTCTTCAAATCAATGCTGGCGTCAAAAATGAGAAGTTTATTCAATGTAAAATGGCTTTTTAATAGGTTTCTTGTGACTCGTTAAACAATGATGCATATATATATACTTATACCCACAATAGTCATAGGGTTTAAAACATCCCAAAACATGCCCAACTACCATTAAATGTTGTTTTTGACTTTGTATGTGCTAGGATGAAAAAGCAAAGGTCGTGAGGAACTGGTTGGAAAAGCTGGAAGAGCCGTTGCCAGTGAAGGACTTGACACCGGCCAGTGAGGCCAATGGTATTTAATTGCTTACAATACCCTCTCAACCAGAGCACAAAAATAAACAGCACCACTGATTGGTCTGACAAGTGCCACAGTCAGATCATGAACTAAACAAGTTGGGATGCATGTCAATTTATTGCTATGGCTATAATTATTTAGTTGCATAACTGTAATTTTATTTGTAATGTAATAATTGTAATATCATCTGACTAAGATATGCATCATTCACCTAAAGTGTGAAGTAAATTTAAAGAAGATATCAGTGTTCAAGAAACTGTTTGCTCAGAGAGTGAATTAGCAACCATCACTGTCCAAGGATCAACATCCATTTTGTTCTTTCACTAAGCTGCTAGGGGTTACTGCATGGTAGTTAAAAACTGAACTGTGGGTGGCAGACTGATTATATAAATTATATGTTTATGTTTATTGCAGATCTATCCTCAGATTTTTCTGACTACAATCCATTTGAGAGTCCACCACACTTTGTAAGTATTGAGTGCCATGTACAACCAATATTCTTAATATAAACGTCAAACACAACATAATAAATAGAAAAAAAATCAATTTTATTAAACAATATCTTCTAATAGAAGAGACTCATTCATCAATTACAACCAACATATTTTAGTCTAATAAATTGAATATGAAGCTGTTTATTTATATTTGTAATGGTACAATTAAAACATAAAACATATGCCTAGTAAACTACTCAATTCGAGTGACATTACATACAGGAATTATCATGTATTGTCTTTACAGGCAACTTCTTCACCAAACAAATGTGAAGAAATCATTGATGCGTCAGTGACGTCTGATGGTAAGTTTAGGACGTCAGCTGCAATTAATGTGTATATCATATGGCATCTTAAATATGACAACGTTCATTTCGATGTATGCAGACTATGCACATGTATATTTAGATACATATAAATTGTATATAACTATAAATTAAACATGATATATGCTATACGGTTTATAAAGATAGCATATTGACATTAGCAAGATCACATAGCTTAATAAATTGGATTTACAGTTCAGTTAAACTACATCACACACATTACAAATACTAACTTTATTGTCAATGTCTTTTAGAATCACTTGAAAATGTCCCAGATATCAGCATCCACTGTGCTCAAGTGAGCAATAGTGAAGTGTAAGTATTTTTTTAAAGCAATGTTTATATATGAACTTACCTTTTATTAGTTTAACATAAATGTGTTTGCATAATTATATTAAATTATATAAATAATAATTTATGTTCCCCTTATATATATATATATATATATCACCCCTACCTTCCAAAATAATGAATATGTTTTGTTCTTGGCATATTTTTGTTTGAAAACTGTAAACACTGGTATTTTTCCATGATATTGGTGGCTATACAACTGCATAGATCTGGTCAGTTTTGATTATGTTGGTTATCCTCCAGTGAGGCTGATACAGCAACTGAACTCCCAGCATGTGATGCTGCCGCTGAAACGTAAGCAATTTCTTAATTTTATCTTTGTTGGTTCTCCTATTGGTAAATATTTAGCCAAGTGTTGTTCCAGTGCCGATTCAAGTATTTGTGTTTTTATATGTTTAAGCTTTTACTTAAGTGTTGTTGCAGCTTAATTGGAGTTGCATTGATTTAATTACTGTTCATGTTCTGAAACACATATTTGTGTATTTTAATACCTGTTTGCCTATATCTAAGTGTTGTGGCAAGTTCAATTCTTGTTGGTGTTCTGAATAACACACCTGGTTGGGCATACTTAGTAACTGGGCACAACTGATATGGTGTACATTTGTTAAGAAATAAAAAATGTATATGCTCAGTAGATTACTGTCATGTATTGTTGTGTTGGACAAAATTAATTGTTTTTATCAGTAGTATTGTTGTTATTATAGATTCACTGAAGTCATCATCAGTTTTAAATATAAGTACAAAACACTATTAAAACATTATAATCCAGACCAGTATCACCCAAAATAATGTTTATGTGCTCTTGGCATTTTGTTGAAAACTGAATGTCTTATTAGGAAGAAAAAATCAGCATATTTGAAACCAGTGCGTTGCTGCATTTACTGCCATGCGGTTGTCATTGGCGGTAAGTTGAAGAGACATGTGTTTCGACAGCACAAACATCAAGAAGATGTGAAGGCAGTGATGTTGAAAACCAAACAACATCAGGTACTGCATTTGCACTACTCTTCCATTACTGTCTACAATACTTTACATCATGATTATATACTTGCATGTGAAGATAGAGAAAATTACATGAATCATATCAACCACAGTGCATTACATGTTCAACACATGCTCACATGGTCCCATGCCATCTTCACTTGGCAATTTCTGTAAACAGACATATTTTGGAGTTTTTATGTTGCATCCTATTCTTAAACACATTCAATGCCACCAGTTGAAAGTGGATATTGTTATAATGGAGTACAGGACATTTTATCTCAGGATATGGCCTTTAAATAATTAATTCTTTAAGTGGAATGCTCTAATGTATTATGTTATATATGTTTGTTGTATCTCTATTATTTGTAGGCAAGATTCATTGACCAAATACGTCGTGATGGCATGTACTGGTATAACACCAACATGATCAAGACAGCCAGCACGCCATCTGCTGTGGACAAAGACCGTTTTCTGTCCGAACGGAAATCAAAGCATCCGGATAACATCAGGCTTTGCTCTACGTGCCGAAAGTTCGTTTCTGGGCGGAATTTCTGGCGGCATCTGAAAACCTGTCACTGTGTAGAAGCGGTGAAGGTTAACCCATCGGTCATGTTTCGAAAGCCCCATACTGATGAGGAGTTCGACCAAAACATCCTGAAAAGGTTTCGCGAATCAGAAGCTGGAAGCATCTGTGCCACAGACGAAATCATCCAGCAGGTTGGTTACAGGCATTACTGCCTGAGACGTTGCCACAAGTCGAAGATGATCGAGGTAAAGAAGAACGTGATGCAGGAGATGCGAGAACTTGCCCGATTATTCATACAATTTCAGCAAACGGCTGATCAACATGGTCTTCCTGGGAGCAACATGTGCACGGAGGACATGTTTAAGAGGGCACATCTGCCTATCCTCCGAGAGGCAATCGACACTCTCGCAGGTGACAAGTATGGGTTAAAGTTAAACTTAAATGCCATGTTACTTCGTGCGATTAAATCACTGAAAGGGATGTACGCCGAGAGGATGGAGGATGAAAAATGCCGTGAGCTGGTTAATTTCAGTGATGCCTACAAATTCCGCTCTCATGAAATGTTTGCAGAAGCAAGGTACAAAGCCATCGCTGTCTCAATGGACAAAGCACGCCGTCCATCATCCCTTCCAGAGGAAGAAGAAATGAGGACCCTGAAGGCCCACATAACAAGTGCAATGGAAAAGTACACTGCTAACGGCAGCCTTGATAGTGAGGACTACGTCAAGCTGAGGTCACTTGTTGTTTGCCGCCTCACCCTGTTCAACGGCAGGAGAGGAGAGGAGCCGGCGCGACTGTTGTTGTCTGAATGGCAAGACGCACAGAATGACGAGTGGATACGAAAGCATGAGGTTTGCGTAAATATATATACTAATTTTATAATCGGAATCCGGAGTTAGGAGTACCAGGGGAAGTTGTGACCATTGTAAACTGCAACAAAATAAGCCAAGCAGTGTAATTTTCTTGAATCCCTGCACATGTAGCATTTTTAATTGTGTTTTTGGTTTAGTAGATTTAGCATAGAGAGTAAACTATTTATAAACGTTACAAAAAGTTACAAGAACTATAATAAGATTATCTGAAGCTATAACTTTATCTGTTGTCGTTACATATTATTATATTCAGTCTTATTATATATGCCTTCTACGAAATTTTTTAGCATAGCATTTATTATAATTCAATTTTGAATACTAACATATTTACAATATATTAAGCACTGTTCCAGTCTGCTGGTCTCGAAGAGGAGTACCTCGCTGGCCAGTTCAAACTAGCCTACCTCCATGGGAAAGGGCGATATTTTGTTCCCGTCCTGATTCCGGTGGACTGTGTCGAGGCAATCGACATGTTACTGTCACACCGAAAAGATTGTGGGGTGACAGCAGACAATCAGTTTGTCTTTGCCAGCAGAGGTAGGCATGTACAAATATTAAATATTAGTAAGGAAATGACAATATTAGTGAAGAGTGTGTGTTATGTTTCAAATATTACTGTGTCGGCTATTAAATACCATTTAAGAATTTATCTTACATAGTCTTGCATATTCACTCCCTAGCTGCTCTCTCCACATTTTAGTGATACTGTTTTCAAATGAACAGGATCCATGAGCCATTGCTCTGGGTGGTATGCTGTCAAGACTGTGTGCAGCCAGGCTGGAGTGTCTTTGACAGCCACAGGGAACCGCCACCGCATCTCTACGTTATATGCAGGGATGCATATGTCAAGTGAGGACAAAGAGTGTTTTTTCAAACACATGGGCCATGCAGAAGCAATCAACAGGGACAACTATCAATGCCCAGCTGGTGTCCAAGAGATTCGTGTCATGGGGCGGATGTTGGCACATCTGGATTCTGGTAATTATGAAACCAACTTTCTTTAAATAATTCTTATAATAGAATATAGGTATTTCGTACTGTGAATGTATAATGAATAATAGAAAAACATGGCACATTAAGAAAACAATAGTTGCTCAAGAAAATCCACCTTAGCCATTGAAATTATATTAATGTGGACAAATCCAAAACGTGTGTTTACATGCATGAATGTGCATATGCGTTGCGTTAATTAAGTAACAATTAATTCAGTAATAACTTGGAATTGGTCTGTTTTATGTTTGTTTCGTGCAAGATGATATTTATTATTTGTGAAGTATGATGTTTATATGTGATGTATTCTGTTGATATTATAACCTTATGAATTCATGTTGTTTTCAGCCCCCGGCCCTGCTCCCTTCAGCCCCAGTCCCTCCTGCTCCTTTCACCCCCAGTCCCTCCTGCTCCCTTCACCCCCAGTCCCTCCTGCTCCTTTCACCCCCAGTCCCTCCTGCTCCCTTCACCCCCAGTCCCTCTTGCTCCCTTCACACCCAGTCCCTCCTGCTCCTTTCACCCCCAGTCCCTCCTGCTCCCTTCAGCCCCAGTCCCTCTTGCTCCCTTCACACCCAGTCCCTCCTGCTCCCTTCACCCCCAGTCCCTCTTGCTCCCTTCACACCCAGTCCCTCCTGCTCCCTTCAGCCCCAGTCCCTCCTGCTCCCTTCACCCCCAGTCCCTCCTGCTCCCTTCACCCCCAGTCCCTCCTGCTCCCTTCACCCCCAGTCCCTCCTGCTCCTTTCACCCCCAGTCCCTCCTGCTCCCTTCACACCCAGTCCCTCCTGCTCCTTTCACCCCCAGTCCCTCCTGCTCCCTTCACCCCCAGTCCCTCCTGCTCCTTTCACCCCCAGTCCCTCCTGCTCCCTTCACCCCCAGTCCCTCTTGCTCCCTTCACCCCCAGTCCCTCCGGTGAGCAGGGAACGCCCTCCCCCATTGGGTGTGGAGCTGGTACCTCATCACCTATTGGGTACACCCAAATGACACCCGGAGCCCCGTTCACCCTTCAGACATCTGGCACAGGTGAGTACAATTAATATCAATATGCATTCCTATTTAGTTCTAGCATTTTAGTCAAGTATGCAGATATGTTATAACTAAATCGTCACAGCCAGCTAGTTTGTTTTAAGTTGTGAGTGAATGAGCAAGCGAGTAAGTGGGTGCATGTATGCGAGAGAGCAAGATAGCCTTATAGGACAGAACACAATATGAAAAACAAATAAAATACATATATTTCATTGTTGGCAGTGGTGACTTTGAGCTATCCTGAGGATTGGGTAATGTGGTGTGTGCGTGCATCAATAAGTCACACACAGGCACACGCACTCGCACACACAATCAGATACACTCACAGAAAATGTAATAACTCATTTTTAACATGAACATATTTTACATTTCAATATATGTTGTAGCTTCACTTGACACAACCACAGTCAACATTTCCTCTTCACCTTCACCACCGCAGCGACCAAACAAGAGAGGTAACATGCATACATTCATACACATAAGCTCATGCTCTCAAGCATGCAGGCAAGCATACGTGCTTGCAGGCAAATACAAACATACACATGCATACATACATATTGGCTAATTCAATCATTCATTTTTAATCACTGACATGTTATAAATATCAGTATTTGTTATAGCTGCTGTTGACAATACCGCCAGTAGCATGGACGAAGATGAAATGCAGCCAACAAAGAAAAGAGGTACATGTTTTTAATGGATTGGCTATTATTTACCACATACAAGTTACATTTCTATGTAGTAACATTTCTGATGATCAATGCAGATTGGATGAATTTTCTATCACACATAAAACATTAAAATACTTTCTGACATTGTCTTTACATGCTACATTCAATAATATGAGCATACTAGCAATTATATTTCATTATGCTGGAAACCGGGTTTTAACTTATAAACATCCAATCATGCATAACTAACTCAATCATTCATTTTTAAACATTAGCATGTTTTGCATTTCAATACTTGTTGTAGCTGCTGTCAACAATACAGCTAGGAACAGTGAAGAAGACGAGATGCATCCAACAACGAAAAGAGGTACATGTTTTGCAGTTGATTATTATTAAAGTATTGCCATTTCACAAGTGGAATTTCTATGCAGTAACACAGAAGAGAGAAATTCAGAAAGAAATTCACACATAAAACATAAAAATTAACTTTACATTGTCTGTACATGCTAATAACAAAATAATAACAACTATTTCAGTATGCTGAAAGCAAATTCAGTCCTATAATGTTCAAATAAAATAACAGTATTAAGGAAATAACCTTACGAGAGAATTGTCTGTTCATTGTTTTCAATTAATTAATTAATAACATGTTTGTCCTATTTTCATGCTAATACAATATCACTTTTAGCAAAGAGCATCCGTTGGAGTGTGAAAGACAACAAAATGCTCGAAGAAGGCTTCCCTGTCTTCTTCAATGACACAGACGAAAGTGGGACGAAGGGAAATTTGCCATGTAGGTTTAGATTTCTGACAGCGCAGATGTGAATTGCAATAATATGACACATTGATGGTTGATCTGCCATGTATATATATTATATGCATATATGCACATATATACCTATGTATGTACGTGTAAGCATAGGTGTATGTGTGAGTGCATGGGTAAGTAGGTAGATAGGTAGGTATTTATTGAAATGGGTGTACTTATAGTTCAAATATCCTCTATTTATCATGGACGATGACCCTAATCCACTGGCAATGGAGTATAGTACGCTATGTACATACGTAGGTATGTATGCATACATATGTAAGCATGCTATGTACATGCATGCATGCATGCATGCATATATACATACATACATACATACATACATACATTCTTGCAAGCATGCACGCACGCACGCACGCACGCAGGCACACACTGAAATGTCAAGGTGTTAACTGTTATTAATCGTGTTTCAGGCAAAACAGACATCATCAGCTTTCTGTCGGCATCAATGCCGCCTTGTTTAAGTGGTCTGGACAGACAGTCAGCCTACATCAAGACTAGAACACAGTTGTTCAACAGAAGAAAAACAATTCAAAGGAATGTGAACAAAGTCTTCGGTGAAATGAAATGAACTGAATGATTCTTCTTTTCTCTGTGTTAATTTCTTACAGAAATTAAGGGGAGACACTTTCATTAGTGTCAAACATTACGTTCATGATAATTGTTGTTTTTGTTTTCTCATTTTTTTTGGCAGATTGACATGTCTATTTCACAATAAATTATTCTTTTTTGACATATTCTCACCTCTGAGTCACTATATTTTAGCATTAAACACAACAACTAGATCCAAAAAACTAGCCAACTAATGCACACCAAAATATTCAAATTGTCCTATTCCTTATTTAGAATGCATTTCATATTTGTTGATGATTGCCTGACATGTCACGATGATTTATGGACATAGAGATTCTGCATTTGTAAACAGAAATTGAAATTTAGGGTCAAATGGCATCCCGATCTAATTTGTCCTGTACTAAGTCCACGGCATCAACACGAGCACAGCCTCACATGAAAGCATTTCAGAACTTATCCTATCTGCGAAACGTATGCAAATTGGACATCGGATAGGACTAATTATGTACATATTCGCAATAACTATTAAATCAAATCACATTTTTACACATGAAAATGTTTGCAATTTAAACGTCATTGTAATTCAAATTATTTATGTTATTGCATTTATTTAAACATGTGAATTTCTATGCGGAATATACTATATTATGTGCTGATATGCTACCGTATGTCATTATTGGTATAAGAAGCTAGCTCTTTACACTCTTTTGCAAAATAATTTAATACTGGGCTCATACATTTTTCTTAGGGCGTCTATCATATTGTGGGCAGTGGGTATGACATATTATTTTGTCCATCATTCGTGAAGCAGTTGTACCATTAATATCTAAGCGTTGCACTTTAGCATCATAAAAATCTCCCGATGACCATTCGTCCCACTGATTTCATTAGTAATCCTATTAATTAATTTCACATATCAATTTGTAGACCTGTTTAATATCAACGTATTGACTGGTAAATCGTGCAGCTATATTGATAGTTTGCAAAATTACGACACATTTAGTCCCCCCATCTCATAAAATATGTATATTAATTTATTTTGTATCATGCTTACGGAAAGATATTCACCAAAAAGCTACTCCTTACAAAAGTGTGTCATATTAATATATTAACTACAGGCGTAGGGCTGTTTCAAAAACACTACAATTTTGCATGCCCATGTAGCACCAATTCGTTAAATTTCAGGGTATGGCCAATGGACAAAATAGCTTCCTTGTCCATCTGTCATTAGTTTACGCTTGGATATGTGGGTAAATTATTATTCTATTTTTAATAAGTTTCAACTATTAATAATTAATATATTATTTTTTGGTTTGCATGATTTTGTTTATTTTGCAATAACCAAAAATTGCTTTACCTTATAAATTATTGTGGCTGACTTAGGTATAAAATAAGATAAAAATTTTTAGAAACAACAATTGTTGATATAATATATATACATAATTATATATGTATAATTATATATATATATATATATATATATATTTATATATAACCCTTAATAAGGTTAAATTTGTTTTATGATCAAATAAAAACTTGTATTAATAATGCGTAAATAATTTTGTTCGTTTTTTTTATATATATGTATATATATATATATATATACACCCTTGTATATATATATATATATATATATACATATATATATATAATTATATATAATATGTGTGTGTGTGTGTGTGTGTGTGTGTGTGTGTGTTTGTGTGTTTGTGTGTTTGTGTGTGTGTAATATAAAATCACAACATGCGTACTTATATCACGGGTATATTATAAAGTAAATAACGCAATAATCAACCATTGTTTGGCAAAATAATAACAGTGAGAACAAATTGAAAAATGTAACACTTTATTATGATTTTGCATAGTTAGGTTATATACAGAAGACAATTTTTTATTTAAGCCTAACACTGAGCCACAAACTTTACTGGCCCCGTATTAGCGCAATACAATTGTATTGTTGACATTCCTTAGCAACGTTGGGTACATGGTAGTCGTGAACAATATAACGGTAAGATAAACATCGATGACGTCTGAAGCGTCGAGCCTGCTCTTGCCTTTTGGTGAATGATTCTCATGCAACATTGACAAAGTTGCTGGTCGTAAGATGTGATTGTGCTGTCATATGTTCACAGGAGTATGTATTGGAAATAATAATACCTTGTATCTTGATAACAAATTGTCATTGCATACAACGAATATTATCTATACCGGAAGACTTCCTTTGTTAAAAGTGTACGCGCTCACTCGATGTACGAATGCTGCGTTTGCCGAGGTCCGAGCGAAAGAATCGCGATTTCACCGACCAACCGTTGTACCTCTTTCTGATATTACTGTCGACGGTCGTTGGCTTCTTTCTGCCAATGTCTGAAGTCAGCGGTGCCAACTTTCGTACAGTGATGCGTTTGCCGAGGTCCGAGTGAAGGATTCGCGATATCACCAACCAACCGTTGTACCTCTTTCTAGTGTCAGTGTCGACGGGCGTTGGCGTCGTTCTGCCAATGTCTGAAGTCAACAGTGCCAATTTTCGTACCAGGGCGTAGAATAACTTCACAAAACCATCGCTGTTTTCGTTCAACATCACTTCCGGTCCTCCGGTTTGTTCACCGAAAAGCATTTCAGTGTTTCGTTCCCCGTTGACCACGTCTTTGGTGTAGACGGACGTCGATGTCTCCTGTGTCACTTCGCTCGGGGCCAGTGTTCCACGGCCAGTGGTCGTGAATGCAGTTACACCCGACAGTGCGAGTAGCATGTGTACCAGTATCGGCATCTTCGCTGCTGTCCACAAAGCTGCCATTTCTACAACAGAATATAAACATGAAATAAGGCTAGATATGATTCGTTACGGACACGTCATATTCGACTACATTTGTTCTTATGCGATTGCGCGAAGTCTGAATTCGACATCCCGTGATTGAATCCGGGTGAACTAATCTATGTTTTCTAGACCTCGTAAAAACTATAGAAAACATTATTATTTTCTCTATATAATTATATGGAAAACTATAAACCCCATAAAATCTACAGAAGATTCTATAGAAAAATCCATAGTGGTCTATAGAATATTCAATAGAAACCTAAAAACCCATTAAATGTATAGAAAGCAATCTACGTAATAATAGAAAACTATAGAAAAATCAATAGAATTCCATAGAAAATTATTTGCCGCGTAATATTTAAAGAAAAATCTATAGAATTCTATAGAAAACTACAGAATTCTATAGAAAATCTATAGGTTTCTGTAGAATGTTTTGCTAAGGGTTTAATATGTCTTTGTGACGTTAGTAATTTACAATTAGTTTGAGGCGTACCAAGCAAATCTCGTTCGTGAGTTTCTCCTATAATTTATAACCTTTTGCTTAATGCCATTTGTCAACATCGTCCATAAATCAACTGGCACACAAACAGGCCGTGAGAAGCACAGCACTGCAAACTAAAGCCACAATATATCAACCTACCTTCACAGGGAAGTAAATCTGCAGATTCGCTAGAGAGAGGTAGAATTCACAGCTTCGTGACACGTTTTCAGCACAAACTGAATCATGGAATTACCGTTCGGCCTTATATATGGACGGTACGCGAAGAACATCAACAGCGATGCTCAATAGCCCTCTGGTGTGTGTTTATAGAATGCAATAGTTAGTAGATTAATAGCATTCCTCCTAATTAATGAATTAATCAACTACAACGTAGTAAGTGGAAGTGTTTGTGGTGTCGCCACAGGGAGGGTGAGATGAATAGGGACCTACTCGACGAAGCAGATAAACAGCGTTTCATTGTGACAAACAATGTGAGCCAATCCTTGTGAGGCATATCGACATTGATAGACCAAGCGGGGAACATTTTTCATGGCATGTCTTTCTCTGGCAAATGTTTGGATCCAGTGGCGTAGTCAAAGGGGCCATGCCATGCCATGTGCTGCCTGATTCATAGAGTCACCAAGTACAGAGCGTATAAGGATGCTTATGTAAGACTTTCCTTCCCATTCCTACCCTTTCGCAAACAGATTTGTCATCCTGCAAAAAGGATTAAGTTAGTAATTCTCCACTTCTGTCGGTAGCTGTTGCCCGGTTATTAGACTAGGGTCAAATTGCAGTTTATTTTTTTAATTTTCTTAGCATCCTTGTCGTCAGGGATGGGTTGACCATGATTTCAGTTTCCATTGTCTATTTTCTTCCTTTTTCTTTTTTCTCACTACGTTGTTTATCAACAGTTTCCAGTTGCTTCCATATGTTGCTCTTTTTCTCAATTCTTCTCTCACGCCTTTTAGGTGTCTTCTATGCAATCCCCCATCGCCGTCCTTTTCCCCTTCCACTGTCTGGACATCTGCTCTTTTTTTTGCCAGTTTTACATGTCCGATTCATTCCATATGACCATCCCATGCCAACCTAATCCTTACCAATTTCTTCTTACAACTTTCCTTCATTCCAGCGTCCACTCTCATTTCATTAATTCCTCTATTATCCGCTCTATTAACTCCCATGATTCTTCCTGCTGGGTTGTTTTGCAAACCTCTACCTTTTCCTCTTGTTGGGGTAATTCACGAGCTTTAAGTTTACGTGATATGCGTTTGTCGTATTGCTTTTGTTTGTTCGCAATTCGGTCAAATGTTTATATATTGGTGGATTCGTTAATAATTGTATACTCTTTGTAATCACGTAGGCCATGTTTATTTATCCTCTTAACGTGACAAGCTTGGTAGCAACAATTGTGATAACGCCATGACGTAACCAGTGCACCATATTTTATACTAACACTTAAATATAATCTCAATTGCTGCATGCAATTTATCGTACGATTTGTCTGTTTAATTGCACATATCCGACTACGTTAATTTCGTTGCTAATCTGCACCCAGCCAGGAAGCAACTTGTAACATACCAATTCGTAACATACCTCTTCGCATAGCTCGCAATCCATCTAGAACCTATCTGTTGTTTGGTCATTTATGCAGTTATGCACAATTATCTATTTGGCAATGTTAGTTCGGCTGTTATAGTTGTTAAGCCTTAGCTGGAACGCCGGAACGCCGCTGTTTGTCAGCGTTTCTTGCAATCCTGTATTGTTGGGTAATTTGAGCAATTAATTCAACATTACTGACGTGTGGCGTTGTCATTAACGTGGCATACGGCATAACTGCATAATTGCAAATTTCCGTTAATGCTAATTTTGTTGTAGATCTCTGTATGACCAGGAAGCAAGCTACACGTGGACCTTCCTTGCAACATATCAAGAATTTAGCTGTCCGCATTGTTCGCTATCCAATCTAGATCTTTGCTCTTGATTGGTCGTTCAGGCACTATTATCTATTTGGCAAAATTAATAAAGGCTGGTCACTAATGCTGTCTGAAGACAAAGTAGAAGCGGAAATCTCCTAGAGAAGTGTCCTCAGGATTTAATAAAATACGATAGATGTGTGTTTATTTCATCTCTCCAATCTGTCTGACACGCTTAGTATTTATTGTGACGATAACACAACTAGTAAGTAAGTAGGTAAGTAAGTGATTAAGTGCGTGCTTCTGTGCGTCATGACGAAGATTCCGAGGTGCTTCTTCTGTGAAGGTACGTCTTAAGAATTGGCGTAGTATTTATTTCGAAGTGTTTTGCGCAGTCAGTGGAGGTGTGTGTGTGTGTGTGTGTGTGTGTGTGTGTGTGTGTGTGTGTATAAATAAATATATATATATATATATATATATATATATATACATATACATATACGTATACATATATACATACATATATATATATATATATATATATATATATATATATATATATATATATATATATATATATTTATATATATATATATATATATATATATATATATATATATATATATATATATATATATACACACATATATACATATAAGGTTAAATGCTGCATACGGAGACCAGTTGTGCATATACCACCGCCTACGGGACACCGCGGATTTAAGGAGACCGTAGCCGGTCTCCGTAATGTTTTGAGGTATGATTGCGTAACTAATGCATTTTATGTTACGATTCCCTTGTTAGTGGAGATAGTTTAGACATATAGGAATTAACTTATGCCATTATTGGGAACTTTATTTTATATTTTGATTAGTTTTGAACACATTTATTGCAGACCCTTGTATATTTCGAAGTGCCTAAGGCGCCGCCTACGGGGCACCGGCATAAAAGTGCTTATAGTTTAAAAGTGTTGTTATATATTGATTGAGGGGTTAGTGTTTCGTGTTCAGTGTACTATATGCTTGTTGGATATGTATTAATTTCAATAAATATGTAGACACATTAATAAAACACATATTTGACGGACCTCCAAGCTATACGTCGTACACTTAATGAATGCGGTGACGTCAATTTTACGACATTCCATACACACATAATGCACCCAAAAAACTAGCGTACTTTAAGTGATTGATATGTTATTCTAAGGTATGAAATTATATTTATTACATTTGATTACATTTACTTATTTAATATTGTACACTTGATCAACGTTTTAGCGACAGGTAGCAAATGTCGTAAACCGGCAGCGTACTTCAGAATCTTTCGTAAGTCTAGGAGACTAGGTAAGTTCACTGGAAACAAGCAGTTTAAAAATTGCTTAGAGTGACTTTTATAGAACACATTGCGTGAATTCTTCGGAAGTAAGAATCTTTGTTGGATGCATGCAGTCATATGCAGTTGAAACTGACCTATTTATAATGGTAAACCTCTACATTTAGATAGACGTAAAAGTAAGTGATTCGGGTTTGACACGTTGGAAGAATCCAATCGCACCTACTCCTAGATCTGATTATAATTATATTTTATATCTATAAATATGACATCACAGCTCGATAGTTCCGCCTTTCCCACCCGATAGTCGTATGCTCTTTTTCTGTTTCAAAAATATTACTTCTTAGTGCAACTTTGTGACCAAAGGCCAGGTTTGATTCAACGTAACCTGAAATATTGTCACATGACTGCGTTTTGCACGGTCAATGCTCAAGCTACTACTACGATACGGGTAGATCGTTAGGGCTCAAGTTAAAACTAAGAAGACGTATTTTCGGAGCATATATGCATGTTATTTAGTAGAAGGATGGAACTAGCGCACTGATATATCAAATTTAGGCTAAATCGACACACGTTGAGGTGGACCCAGATATTATACAAGTGCCGTAAACGTCAGACTTCAGTTCCAATGTCCGGGTTTTTTACTGTTCGTGTTCATAACACAACACATTCCTCCAAACATCTTTGTAGTTTTAACAAAACATTGGTAATATTTTGATGCGATACATCTATGATAAGTTAAGCTAACATATATCTTGTCAAGTTACAGCAATTAAACTGTTATGCAATGCGTTTATTTTGAGTGAATTCACCAGGGACAGAGTAACCAACTAGTGTCAGTATTCCTGTGTCCTGTCTCCATTGTGTAAATCTTTCTATGATTTCAGTTTATATCAGTCTGGACAGTGTAACAAAATAGGTGGGACTAGTGTAGAAATCGAGCATACCTAAATTTAATTGTATATTTGCTAAAATTTGATATTTCATTGTGTTAATTCAATGTTTCAACATCATTCCATGCATATATATATATATGTTTTTTTATCATTTATAAACAACACGTCTTAAGCTTAGCTTATTTTTCAGATCGAAAATAACATGTGCTTGACATAAATACATTTTGTTTATTGCTCATTCAACGTGCATGCCATTATAGTGTTGTACTAGAGTACACATCTTGAACAATTATTAAGTACAATATTCAAGTGAGCAAACAAATTTGCTTGAAACATGAAAACAACTCCCTCTTTTTATAGTTGAAGCTGCGAGATGTCCCAAAAGAAAGCTATGCCACTCACAAGAGGCCAGCAAATGGTATGGTTGTTTGCAATGGTTGAGCATGTTCACATCCATACACACATACGCACGCATGCATGCATGCACAGTTTTGCACACACGTGTATATTTTATATAATAATACGCATGATTTTGTAAAATGATCAGTAAAATATTATACATTTCATTTTAATGTCCAAATTATTTTGATGCACATGTGCAGATAGTGTATGGATAGATGAATAATGTAATTGTGCTTCTTTTATTTCAGATAAGAGCAAGCCTTCAGACCACACGGCGAAAGGCAAATGTATGTTATCATGTGTCTTGTTAATGTGAGATGCTTAACACTAAAATTACTATTTAAAAATACGTTTTGATTTCCTTTTATTTGATCTGTATCAGAAACCGTGTTAATTATTTTTTTCTCTTCAAATCAATGCTGGCGTCAAAAATGAGAAGTTTATTCAATGTAAAATGGCTTTTTAATAAGTTTCTTGTGACTCGTTAAACAATGATGCATATATATATACTTATACCCACAATAGTCATAGGGTTTAAAACATCCCAACACATGCCCAACTACCATTAAATGTTGTTTTTGACTTTGTATGTGCTAGGATGAAAAAGCAAAGGTCGTGAGGAACTGGTTGGAAAAGCTGGAAGAGCCGTTGCCAGTGAAGGACTTGACACCGGCCAGTGAGGCCAATGGTATTTAATTGCTTACAATACCCTCTCAACCAGAGCACAACAATAAACAGCACCACTGATTGGTCTGACAAGTGCCACAGTCAGATCATGAACTAAACAAGTTGGGATGCATGTCAATTTATTGCTATGGCTATAATTATTTAGTTGCATAACTGTAATTTTATTTGTAATGTAATAATTGTAATATCATCTGACTAAGATATGCATCATTCACCTAAAGTGTGAAGTAAATTTAAAGAAGATATCAGTGTTCAAGAAACTGTTTGCTCAGAGAGTCAATTAGCAACCATCACTGTCCAAGGATCAACATCCATTTTGTTCTTTCACTAAGCTGCTAGGGGTTACTGCATGGTAGTTAAAAACTGAACTGTGGGTGGCAGACTGATTATATAAATTATATGTTTATGTTTATTGCAGATCTATCCTCAGATTTTTCTGACTACAATCCATTTGAGAGTCCACCACATTTTGTAAGTATTAAGTGCCATGTACAACCAATATGCTTAATATAAACGTCAAACACAACATAATAAATAGAAAAAAAAATCAATTTTATTAAACAATATCTTCTAATAGAAGAGACTCATTCATCAATTACAACCAACATATTTTAGTCTAATAAATTGAATATGAAGCTGTTTATTTATATTTGTAATGGTACAATTAAAACATAAAATATATGCCTAGTAAACTACTCAATTCGAGTGACATTACATACAGGAATTATCATGTATTGTCTTTACAGGCAACTTCTTCACCAAACAAATGTGAAGAAATCATTGATGCGTCAGTGACGTCTGATGGTAAGTTTAGGACGTCAGCTGCAATTAATGTGTATATCATATGGCATCTTAAATATGACAAAGTTCATTTCGATGTATGCAGACTATGCACATGTATATTTAGATACATATAAATTGTATATAACTATAAATTAAACATGATATATGCTATACGGTTTATAAAGATAGCATATTGACATTAGCAAGATCACATAGCTTAATAAATTGGATTTACAGTTCAGTTAAACTACATCACACACATTACAAATACTAACTTTATTGTCAATGTCTTTTAGAATCACTTGAAAATGTCCCAGATATCAGCATCCACTGTGCTCAAGTGAGCAATAGTGAAGTGTAAGTATTTTTTTAAAGCAATGTTTATATATGAACTTACCTTTTATTAGTTTAACATAAATGTGTTTGCATAATTATATTAAATTATATAAATAATAATGTATGTTCCCCTTATATATATATATATATATATATATATATATATATATATATATATATATATATATATATATATATATATATATATCACCCCTACCTTCCAAAATAATGAATATGTTTTGTTCTTGGCATATTTTTGTTTGAAAACTGTAAACACTGGTATTTTTCCATGATATTGGTGGCTATACAACTGCATAGATCTGGTCAGTTTTGATTATGTTGGTTATCCTCCAGTGAGGCTGATACAGCAACTGAACTCCCAGCATGTGATGCTGCCGCTGAAACGTAAGCAATTTCTTAATTTTATCTTTGTTGGTTCTCCTAATGGTAAATATTTAGCCAAGTGTTGTTCCAGTGCCGATTCAAGTATTTGTGTTTTTATATGTTTAAGCTTTTACTTAAGTGTTGTTGCAGCTGAATTGGAGTTGCATTGATTGAATTACTGTTCATGTTCTGAAACACATATTTGTGTATTTTAATACCTGTTTGCCTATATCTAAGTGTTGTGGCAAGTTCAATTCTTGTTGGTGTTCTGAATAACACACCTGGTTGGGCATACTTAGTAACTGGGCACAACTGATATGGTGTACATTTGTTAAGAAATAAAAAATGTATATGCTCAGTAGATTACTGTCATGTATTGTTGTGTTGGACAAAATTAATTGTTTTTATCAGTAGTATTGTTGTTATTATAGATTCACTGAAGTCATCATCAGTTTTAAATATAAGTACAAAACACTATTAAAACATTATAATCCAGACCAGTATCACCCAAAATAATGTTTATGTGCTCTTGGCATTTTGTTGAAAACTGAATGTCTTATTAGGAAGAAAAAATCAGCATATTTGAAACCAGTGCGTTGCTGCATTTACTGCCATGCGGTTGTCATTGGCGGTAAGTTGAAGAGACATGTGTTTCGACAGCACAAACATCAAGAAGATGTGAAGGCAGTGATGTTGAAAACCAAACAACATCAGGTACTGCATTTGCACTACTCTTCCATTACTGTCTACAATACTTTACATCATGATTATATACTTGCATGTGAAGATAGAGAAAATTACATGAATCATATCAACCACAGTGCATTACATGTTCAACACATGCTCCCATGGTCCCATGCCATCTTCACTTGGCAATTTATGTAAACAGACATATTTTGGAGTTTTTATGTTGCATCCTATTCTTAAACACATTCAATGCCACCAGTTGAAAGTGGATATTGTTATAATGGAGTACAGGACATTTTATCTCAGGATATGGCCTTTAAATAATTAATTATTTAAGTGGAATGCTGTAATGTATTATGTTATACATGTTTGTTGTATCTCTATTATTTGTAGGCAAGATTCATTGACCAAATACGTCGTGATGGCATGTACTGGTATAACACCAACATGATCAAGACAGCCAGCACGCCATCTGCTGTGGACAAAGACCGTTTTCTGTCCGAACGGAAATCAAAGCATCCGGATAACATCAGGCTTTGCTCTACGTGCCGAAAGTTCGTTTCTGGGCGGAATTTCCGGCGGCATCTGAAAACCTGTCACTGTGTAGAAGCGGTGAAGGTTAACCCATCGGTCATGTTTCGAAAGCCCCATACTGATGAGGAGTTCGACCAAAACATCCTGAAGAGGTTTCGCGAATCAGAAGCTGGAAGCATCTGTGCCACAGACGAAATCATCCAGCAGGTTGGTTACAGGCATTACTGCCTGAGACGTTGCCACAAGTCGAAGATGATCGAGGTAAAGAAGAACGTGATGCAGGAGATGCGAGAACTTGCCCGATTATTCATACAATTTCAGCAAACGGCTGATCAACATGGTCTTCCTGGGAGCAACATGTGCACGGAGGACATGTTTAAGAGGGCACATCTGCCTATCCTCCGAGAGGCAATCGACACTCTCGCAGGTGACAAGTATGGGTTAAAGTTAAACTTAAATGCCATGTTACTTCGTGCGATTAAATCACTGAAAGGGATGTACGCCGAGAGGATGGAGGATGAAAAATGCCGTGAGCTGGTTAATTTCAGTGATGCCTACAAATTCCGCTCTCATGAAATGTTTGCAGAAGCAAGGTACAAAGCCATCGCTGTCTCAATGGACAAAGCACGCCGTCCATCATCCCTTCCAGAGGAAGAAGAAATGAGGACCCTGAAGGCCCACATAACAAGTGCAATGGAAAAGTACACTGCTAACGGCAGCCTTGATAGTGAGGACTACGTCAAGCTGAGGTCACTTGTTGTTTGCCGCCTCACCCTGTTCAACGGCAGGAGAGGAGAGGAGCCGGCGCGACTGTTGTTGTCTGAATGGCAAGACGCACAGAATGACGAGTGGATACGAAAGCATGAGGTTTGCGTAAATATATATACTAATTTTATAATCGGAATCCGGAGTTAGGAGTACCAGGGGAAGTTGTGACCATTGTAAACTGCAACAAAATAAGCCAAGCAGTGTAATTTTCTTGAATCCCTGCACATGTAGCATTTTTAATTGTGTTTTTGGTTTAGTAGATTTAGCATAGAGAGTAAACTATTTATAAACGTTACAAAAAGTTACAAGAACTATAATAAGATTATCTGAAGCTATAACTTTATCTGTTGTCATTACATATTATTATATTCAGTCTTATTATATATGCCTTCTACGAAATTGTTTAGCATAGCATTTATTATAATTCAATTTTGAATACTAACATATTTACAATATATTAAGCACTGTTCCAGTCTGCTGGTCTCGAAGAGGAGTACCTCGCTGGCCAGTTCAAACTAGCCTACCTCCATGGGAAAGGGCGACATTTTGTTCCCGTCCTGATTCCGGTGGACTGTGTCGAGGCAATCGACATGTTACTGTCACACCGAAAAGATTGTGGGGTGACAGCAGACAATCAGTTTGTCTTTGCCAGCAGAGGTAGGCATGTACAAATATTAAATATTAGTAAGGAAATGACAATATTAGTGAAGAGTGTGTGTTATGTTTCAAATATTACTGTGTCGGCTATTAAATACCATTTAAGAATTTATCTTACATAGTCTTGCATATTCACTCCCTAGCTGCTCTCTCCACATTTTAGTGATACTGTTTTCAAATGAACAGGATCCATGAGCCATTGCTCTGGGTGGTATGCTGTCAAGACTGTGTGCAGCCAGGCTGGAGTGTCTTTGACAGCCACAGGGAACCGCCACCGCATCTCTACGTTATATGCAGGGATGCATATGTCAAGTGAGGACAAAGAGTGTTTTTTCAAACACATGGGCCATGCAGAAGCAATCAACAGGGACAACTATCAATGCCCAGCTGGTGTCCAAGAGATTCGTGTCATGGGGCGGATGTTGGCACATCTGGATTCTGGTAATTATGAAACCAACTTTCTTTAAATAATTCTTATAATAGAATATAGGTATTTCGTACTGTGAATGTATAATGAATAATAGAAAAACATGGCACATTAAGAAAACAATAGTTGCTCAAGAAAATCCACCTTAGCCATTGAAATTATATTAATGTGGACAAATCCAAAACGTGTGTTTACATGCATGAATGAGCATATGCGTTGCGTTAATTAAGTAACAATTAATTCAGTAATAACTAGGAATTGGTCTGTTTTATGTTTGTTTCGTGCAAGATGATATTTATTATTTGTGAAGTATGATGTTTATATGTGATGTATTCTGTTGCAGACAGTTGTTGTTGATCAAATAAAAACTTGTATTAATAATGCGTAAATAATTGTGTTCGTTTATATATATATATATATATATATATATATATATATATATATATATATATATATATATATATATATATACACCGTTGTATATATATATATATATATATATACATATATATATATAATTATATATAATATGTGTGTGTGTGTGTGTGTGTGTGTGTGTGTGTGTGTGTGTGTGTGTGTGTAATATAAAATCACAACATGCGTACTTATATCACGGGTATATTATAAAGTAAATAACGCAATAATCAACCATTGTTTGGCAAAATAATAACAGTGAGAACAAATTGAAAAATGTAACACTTTATTATGATTTTGCATAGTTAGGTTATATACAGAAGACAATTGTTTATTTAAGCCTAACACTGAGCCACAAACTTTACTGGCCCCGTATTAGCGCAATACAATTGTATTGTTGACATTCCTTAGCAACGTTGGGTACATGGTAGTCGTGAACAATATAACGGCAAGATAAACATCGATGACGTCTGAAGCGTCGAGCCTGCTCTTGCCTTTTGGTGTATGATTCTCATGCAACATTGACAAAGTTGCTGGTCGTAAGATGTGATTGTGCTGTCATATGTTCACAGGAGTATGTATTAGAAATAATAATACCTTGTATCTTGATAACAAATTGTCATTGCATACAACGAATATTATCTATACCGGAAGACTTCCTTTGTTAAAAGTGTACGCGCTCACTCGATGTACGAATGCTGCGTTTGCCGAGGTCCGAGCGAAAGAATCGCGATTTCACCGACCAACCGTTGTACCTCTTTCTGATATTACTGTCGACGGTCGTTGGCTTCTTTCTGCCAATGTCTGAAGTCAGCGGTGCCAACTTTCGTACAGTGATGCGTTTGCCGAGGTCCGAGTGAAGGATTCGCGATATCACCAACCAACCGTTGTACCTCTTTCTAGTGTCAGTGTCGACGGGCGTTGGCGTCTTTCTGCCAATGTCTGAAGTCAACGGTGCCAATTTTCGTACCAGGGCGTAGAATAACTTCACAAAACCATCGCTGTTTTCGTTCAACATCACTTCGGGTCCTCCGGTTTGTTCACCGAAAAGCATTTCAGTGTTTCGTTCCCCGTTGACCACGTCTTTGGTGTAGACGGACGTCGATGTCTCCTGTGTCACTTCGCTCGGGGCCAGTGTTCCACGGCCAGTGGTCGTGAATGCAGTTACACCCGACAGTGCGAGTAGCATGTGTACCAGTATCGGCATCTTCGCTGCTGTCCACAAAGCTGCCATTTCTACAACAGAATATAAACATGAAATAAGGCTAGATATGATTCGTTACGGACACGTCATATTCGACTACATTTGTTCTTATGCGATTGCGCGAAGTCTGAATTCGACATCCCGTGATTGAATCCGGGTGAACTAATCTATGTTTTCTAGACCTCGTAAAAACTATAGAAAACATTATTATTTTCTTTATATAATTATATGGAAAACTATAAACCCCATAAAATCTACAGAAGATTCTATAGAAAAATCCATAGTGGTCTATAGAATATTCAATAGAAACCTAAAAACCCATTAAATGTATAGAAAGCAATCTACGTAATAATAGAAAACTATAGAAAAATCAATAGAATTCCATAGAAAATTATTTGCCGCGTAATATTTAAAGAAAAATCTATAGAATTCTATAGAAAACTACAGAATTCTATAGAAAATCTATAGGTTTCTGTAGAATGTTTTGCTAAGGGTTTAATATGTCTTTGTGACGTTAGTAATTTACAATTAGTTTGAGGCGTACCAAGCAAATCTCGTTCGTGAGTTTCTCCTATAATTTATAACCTTTTGCTTAATGCCATTTGTCAACATCGTCCATAAATCAACTGGCACACAAACAGGCCGTGAGAAGCACAGCACTGCAAACTAAAGCCACAATATATCAACCTACCTTCACAGGGAAGTAAATCTGCAGATTCGCTAGAGAGAGGTAGAATTCACAGCTTCGTGACACGTTTTCAGCACACACTGAATCATGGAATTACCGTTCGGCCTTATATATGGACGGTACGCGAAGAACATCAACAGCGATGCTCAATAGCCCTCTGGTGTGTGTTTATAGAATGCAATAGTTAGTAGATTAATAGCATTCCTCCTAATTAATGAATTAATCAACTACAACGTAGTAAGTGGAAGTGTTTGTGGTGTCGCCACAGGGAGGGTGAGATGAATAGGGACCTACTCGACGAAGCAGATAAACAGCGTTTCATTGTGACAAACAATGTGAGCCAATCCTTGTGAGGCATATCGACATTGATAGACCAAGCGGGGAACATTCTTCATGGCATGTCTTTCTCTGGCAAATGTTTGGATCCAGTGGCGTAGTCAAAGGGGGCCATGCCCCCACCAATCCCAGAAAATTAAGAAGGTGGGAAACGGATGACCAAAAATGTGCTGCCTGATTCATAGAGTCACCAAGTACAGAGCGTATAAGGATGCTTATGTAAGACTTTCCTTCCCATTCCTACCCTTTCGCAAACAGATTTGTCATCCTGCAAAAAGGATTAAGTTAGTAATTCTCCACTTCTGTCGGTAGCTGTTGCCCGGTTATTAGACTAGGGTCAAATTGCAGTTTATTTTTTTTAATTTTCTTAGCATCCTTGTCGTCAGGGATGGGTTGACCATGATTTCAGTTTCCATTGTCTATTTTCTTCCTTTTTCTTTTTTCTCACTACGTTGTTTATCAACAGTTTCCAGTTGCTTCCATATGTTGCTCTTTTTCTCAATTCTTCTCTCACGCCTTTTAGGTGTCTTCTATGCAATCCCCCATCGCCGTCCTTTTCCCCTTCCACTGTCTGGACATCTGCTCTTTTTTTGCCAGTTTTACATGTCCGATTCATTCCATATGACCATCCCATGCCAACCTAATCCTTACCAATTTCTTCTTACAACTTTCCTTCATTCCAGCGTCCACTCTCATTTCATTAATTCCTCTCTTATCCGCTCTATTAACTCCCATGATTCTTCCTGCTGGGTTGTTTTGCAAACCTCTACCTTTTCCCGTTGTTGGGGTAATTCACGAGCTTTAAGTTTACGTGATATGCGTTTGTCGTATTGCTTTTGTTTGTTCGCAATTCGGTCAAATGTTTATATATTGGTGGATTCGTTAATAATTGTATACTCTTTGTAATCACGTAGGCCATGTTTATTTATCCTCTTAACGTGACAAGCTTGGTAGCAACAATTGTGATAACGCCATGACGTAACCAGTGCACCATATTTTATACTAACACTTAAATATAATCTCAATTGCTGCATGCAATTTATCGTACGATTTGTCTGTTTAATTGCACATATCCGACTACGTTAATTTCGTTGCTAATCTGCACCCAGCCAGGAAGCAACTTGTAACATACCAATTCGTAACATACCTCTTCGCATTGCTCGCAATCCATCTAGAACCTATCTGTTGTTTGGTCATTTATGCTGTTATGCACAATTATCTATTTGGCAATGTTAGTTCGGCTGTTATAGTTGTTAAGCCTTAGCTGGAACGCGCCATGACGCTGTTTGTCAGCGTTTCTTGCAATCCTGTATTGTTGGGTAATTTGAGCAATTAATTCAACATTACTGACGTGTGGCGTTGTCATTAACGTGGCATACGGCATAACTGCATAATTGCAAATTTCCGTTAATGCTAATTTTGTTGTAGATCTCTGTATGACCAGGAAGCAAGCTACACGTGGACCTTCCTTGCAACATATCAAGAATTTAGCTGTCCGCATTGTTCGTTATCCAATCTAGATCTTTGCTCTTGATTGGTCGTTCAGGCACTATTATCTATTTGGCAAAATTAATAAAGGCTGGTCACTAATGCTGTCTGAAGACAAAGTAGAAGCGGAAATCTCCTAGAGAAGTGTCCTCAGGATTTAATAAAATACGATAGATGTGTGTTTATTTCATCTCTCCAATCTGTCTGACACGCTTAGTATTTATTGTGACGATAACACAACTAGTAAGTAAGTAGGTAAGTAAGTGATTAAGTACGTGCTTCTGTGCGTCATGACGAAGATTCCGAGGTGCTTCTTCTGTGAAGGTACGTCTTAAGAATTGGCGTAGTATTTATTTCGAAGTGTTTTGCGCAGTCAGTGGAGGTGTGTGTGTGTGTGTGTGTATAAATATATATATATATATATATATATATATATATATATATATATATATATATATATATATATATATATATATATATATACATACATATACATATACGTATACATATATACATATATACATATATACATATATACATATATATATATATATATATATATATATATATATATATATATATATATACATATATACATATAAGGTTAAATGCTGCATACGGAGACCAGTTGTGCATATACCACCGCCTACGGGACACCGCGGATTTAAGGAGACCGTAGCCGGTCTCCGTAATGTTTTGAGGTATGATTGCGTAACTAATGCATTTTATGTTACGATTCCCTTGTTAGTGGAGATAGTTTAGACATATAGGAATTAACTTATGCCATTATTGGGAACTTTATTTTATATTTTGATTAGTTTTGAACACATTTATTGCAGACCCTTGTATATTTCGAAGTGCCTAAGGCGCCGCCTACGGGGCACCGGCATAAAAGTGCTTATAGTTTAAAAGTTTTGTTATATATTGATTGAGGGGTTAGTGTTTCGTGTTCAGTGTACTATATGCTTGTTGGATATGTATTAATTTCAATAAATATGTAGACACATTAATAAAACACATATTTGACGGACATCCAAGCTATACGTCGTACACTTAATGAATGCGGTGACGTCAATTTTACGACATTCCATACACACATAATGCACCCAAAAAACTAGCGTACTTTAAGTGATTGATATGTTATTCTAAGGTATGAAATTATATTTATTACATTTGATTACATTTACTTATTTAATATTGTACACTTGATCAACGTTTTAGCGACAGGTAGCAAATGTCGTAAACCGGCAGCGTACTTCAGAATCTTTCGTAAGTCTAGGAGACTAGGTAAGTTCACTGGAAACAAGCAGTTTAAAAATTGCTTAGAGTGACTTTTATAGAACACATTGCGTGAATTCTTCGGAAGTAAGAATCTTTGTTGGATGCATGCAGTCATATGCAGTTGAAACTGACCTATTTATAATGCTAAACCTCTAAACTTAGATAGACGTAAAAGTAAGTGATTCGGGTTTGACACGTTGGAAGAATCCAATCGCACCTACTCCTAGATCTGATTATAATTATATTTTATATCTATAAATATGACATCACAGCTCGATAGTTCCGCCTTTCCCACCCGATAGTCGTATGCTCTTTTTCTGTTTCAAAAATATTACTTCTTAGTGCAACTTTGTGACCAAAGGCCAGGTTTGATTCAACGTAACCTGAAATATTGTCACATGACTGCGTTTTGCACGGTCAATGCTCAAGCTACTACTACGATACGGGTAGATCGTTAGGGCTCAAGTTAAAACTAAGAAGACGTATTTTCGGAGCATATATGCATGTTATTTAGTAGAAGGATGGAACTAGCGCACTGATATATCAAATTTAGGCTAAATCGACACACGTTGAGGTGGACCCAGATATTATACAAGTGCCGTAAACGTCAGACTTCAGTTCCAATTTCCGGGTTTTTTACTGTTCGTGTTCATAACACAACACATTCCTCCAAACATCTTTGTAGTTTTAACAAAACATTGGTAATATTTTGATGCGATACATCTATGATAAGTTAAGCTAACATATATCTTGTCAAGTTACAGCAATTAAACTGTTATGCAATGCGTTTATTTTGAGTGAATTCACCAGGGACAGAGTAACCAACTAGTGTCAGTATTCGTGTGTCCTGTCTCCATTGTGTAAATCTTTCTATGATTTCAGTTTATATCAGTCTGGACAGTGTAACAAAATAGGTGGGACTAGTGTAGAAATCGAGCATACCTAAATTTAATTGTATATTTGCTAAAATTGGATATTTCATTGTGTTAATTCAATGTTTCAACATCATTCCATGCATATATATATATATATATATATATATATATATATATATATATATATATATATATATATATATATATATATGTTTTTTTTATCATTTATAAACAACACGTCTTAAGCTTAGCTTATTTTTCAGATCGAAAATAAGATGTGCTTGACATAAATACATTTTGTTTATTGCTCATTCAACGTGCATGCCATTATAGTGTTGTACTAGAGTACACATCTTGAACAATTATTAAGTACAATATTCAAGTGAGCCAACAAATTTGCTTGAAACATGAAAACAACTCGCTCTTTTTATAGTTGAAGCTGCGAGATGTCCCAAAAGAAAGCTATGCCACTCACAAGAGGCCAGCAAATGGTATGGTTGTTTGCAATGGTTGAGCATGTTCACATCCATACACACATACGCACGCATGCATGCATGCACAGTTTTGCACACACGTGTATATTTTATATAATAATACGCATGATTTTGTAAAATGATCAGTAAAATATTATACATTTCATTTTAATGTGCAAATTATTTTGATGCACACGTGCAGATAGTGTATGGATAGATGAATAATGTAATTGTGCTTCTTTTATTTCAGATAAGAGCAAGCCTTCAGACCACGCGGCGAAAGGCAAATGTATGTTATCATGTGTCTTGTTAATGTGAGATGCTTAACACTAAAATTACTATTTAAAAATACGTTTTGATTTCCTTTTATTTGATCTGTATCAGAAACCGTGTTAATTATTTTTTTCTCTTCAAATCAATGCTGGCGTCAAAAATGAGAAGTTTATTCAATGTAAAATGGCTTTTTAATAGGTTTCTTGTGACTCGTTAAACAATGATGCATATATATATACTTATACCCACAATAGTCATAGGGTTTAAAACATCCCAAAACATGCCCAACTACCATTAAATGTTGTTTTTGACTTTGTATGTGCTAGGATGAAAAAGCAAAGGTCGTGAGGAACTGGTTGGAAAAGCTGGAAGAGCCGTTGCCAGTGAAGGACTTGACACCGGCCAGTGAGGCCAATGGTATTTAATTGCTTACAATACCCTCTCAACCAGAGCACAAAAATAAACAGCACCACTGATTGGTCTGACAAGTGCCACAGTCAGATCATGAACTAAACAAGTTGGGATGCATGTCAATTTATTGCTATGGCTATAATTATTTAGTTGCATAACTGTAATTTTATTTGTAATGTAATAATTGTAATATCATCTGACTAAGATATGCATCATTCACCTAAAGTGTGAAGTAAATTTAAAGAAGATATCAGTGTTCAAGAAACTGTTTGCTCAGAGAGTGAATTAGCAACCATCACTGTCCAAGGATCAACATCCATTTTGTTCTTTCACTAAGCTGCTAGGGGTTACTGCATGGTAGTTAAAAACTGAACTGTGGGTGGCAGACTGATTATATAAATTATATGTTTATGTTTATTGCAGATCTATCCTCAGATTTTTCTGACTACAATCCATTTGAGAGTCCACCACACTTTGTAAGTATTGAGTGCCATGTACAACCAATATTCTTAATATAAACGTCAAACACAACATAATAAATAGAAAAAAAATCAATTTTATTTAACAATATCTTCTAATAGAAGAGACTCATTCATCAATTACAACCAACATATTTTAGTCTAATAAATTGAATATGAAGCTGTTTATTTATATTTGTAATGGTACAATTAAAACATAAAATATATGCCTAGTAAACTACTCAATTCGAGTGACATTACATACAGGAATTATCATGTATTGTCTTTACAGGCAACTTCTTCACCAAACAAATGTGAAGAAATCATTGATGCGTCAGTGACGTCTGATGGTAAGTTTAGGACGTCAGCTGCAATTAATGTGTATATCATATGGCATCTTAAATATGACAAAGTTCATTTCGATGTATGCAGACTATGCACATGTATATTTAGATACATATAAATTGTATATAACTATAAATTAAACATGATATATGCTATACGGTTTATAAAGATAGCATATTGACATTAGCAAGATCACCTAGCTTAATAAATTGGATTTACAGTTCAGTTAAACTACATCACACACATTACAAATACTAACTTTATTGTCAATGTCTTTTAGAATCACTTGAAAATGTGCCAGATATCAGCATCCACTGTGCTCAAGTGAGCAATAGTAAAGTGTAAGTATTTTTTTAAAGCAATGTTTATATATGAACTTACCTTTTATTAGTTTAACATAAATGTGTTTGCATAATTATATTAAATTATATAAATAATAATTTATGTTCCCCTTATATATATATATATATATATATATATATATATATATATATATATATATATATATATCACCCCTACCTTCCAAAATAATGAATATGTTTTGTTCTTGGCATATTTTTGTTTGAAAACTGTAAACACTGGTATTTTTCCATGATATTGGTGGCTATACAACTGCATAGATCTGGTCAGTTTTGATTATGTTGGTTATCCTCCAGTGAGGCTGATACAGCAACTGAACTCCCAGCATGTGATGCTGCCGCTGAAACGTAAGCAATTTCTTAATTTTATCTTTGTTGGTTCTCCTATTGGTAAATATTTAGCCAAGTGTTGTTCCAGTGCCGATTCAAGTATTTGTGTTTTTATATGTTTAAGCTTTTACTTAAGTGTTGTTGCAGCTTAATTGGAGTTGCATTGATTGAATTACTGTTCATGTTCTGAAACACATATTTGTGTATTTTAATACCTGTTTGCCTATATCTAAGTGTTGTGGCAAGTTCAATTCTTGTTGGTGTTCTGAATAACACACCTGGTTGGGCATACTTAGTAACTGGGCACAACTGATATGGTGTACATTTGTTAAGAAATAAAAAATGTATATGCTCAGTAGATTACTGTCATGTATTGTTGTGTTGGACAAAATTAATTGTTTTTATCAGTAGTATTGTTGTTATTATAGATTCACTGAAGTCATCATCAGTTTTAAATATAAGTACAAAACACTATTAAAACATTATAATCCAGACCAGTATCACCCAAAATAATGTTTATGTGCTCTTGGCATTTTGTTGAAAACTGAATGTCTTATTAGGAAGAAAAAATCAGCATATTTGAAACCAGTGCGTTGCTGCATTTACTGCCATGCGGTTGTCATTGGCGGTAAGTTGAAGAGACATGTGTTTCGACAGCACAAACATCAAGAAGATGTGAAGGCAGTGATGTTGAAAACCAAACAACATCAGGTACTGCATTTGCACTACTCTTCCATTACTGTCTACAATACTTTACATCATGATTATATACTTGCATGTGAAGATAGAGAAAATTACATGAATCATATCAACCACAGTGCATTACATGTTCAACACATGCTCACATGGTCCCATGCCATCTTCACTTGGCAATTTCTGTAAACAGACATATTTTGGAGTTTTTATGTTGCATCCTATTCTTAAACACATTCAATGCCACCAGTTGAAAGTGGATATTGTTATAATGGAGTACAGCACATTTTATCTCAGGATATGGCCTTTAAATAATTAATTCTTTAAGTGGAATGCTCTAATGTATTATGTTATACATGTTTGTTGTATCTCTATTATTTGTAGGCAAGATTCATTGACCAAATACGTCGTGATGGCATGTACTGGTATAACACCAACATGATCAAGACAGCCAGCACGCCATCTGCTGTGGACAAAGACCGTTTTCTGTCCGAACGGAAATCAAAGCATCCGGATAACATCAGGCTTTGCTCTACGTGCCGAAAGTTCGTTTCTGGGCGGAATTTCTGGCGGCATCTGAAAACCTGTCACTGTGTAGAAGCGGTGAAGGTTAACCCATCGGTCATGTTTCGAAAGCCCCATACTGATGAGGAGTTCGACCAAAACATCCTGAAAAGGTTTCGCGAATCAGAAGCTGGAAGCATCTGTGCCACAGACGAAATCATCCAGCAGGTTGGTTACAGGCATTACTGCCTGAGACGTTGCCACAAGTCGAAGATGATCGAGGTAAAGAAGAACGTGATGCAGGAGATGCGAGAACTTGCCCGATTATTCATACAATTTCAGCAAACGGCTGATCAACATGGTCTTCCTGGGAGCAACATGTGCACGGAGGACATGTTTAAGAGGGCACATCTGCCTATCCCCCGAGAGGCAATCGACACTCTCGCAGGTGACAAGTATGGGTTAAAGTTAAACTTAAATGCCATGTTACTTCGTGCGATTAAATCACTGAAAGGGATGTACGCCGAGAGGATGGAGGATGAAAAATGCCGTGAGCTGGTTAATTTCAGTGATGCCTACAAATTCCGCTCTCATGAAATGTTTGCAGAAGCAAGGTACAAAGCCATCGCTGTCTCAATGGACAAAGCACGCCGTCCATCATCCCTTCCAGAGGAAGAAGAAATGAGGACCCTGAAGGCCCACATAACAAGTGCAATGGAAAAGTACACTGCTAACGGCAGCCTTGATAGTGAGGACTACGTCAAGCTGAGGTCACTTGTTGTTTGCCGCCTCACCCTGTTCAACGGCAGGAGAGGAGAGGAGCCGGCGCGACTGTTGTTGTCTGAATGGCAAGACGCACAGAATGACGAGTGGATACGAAAGCATGAGGTTTGCGTAAATATATATACTAATTTTATAATCGGAATCCGGAGTTAGGAGTACCAGGGGAAGTTGTGACCATTGTAAACTGCAACAAAATAAGCCAAGCAGTGTAATTTTCTTGAATCCCTGCACATGTAGCATTTTTAATTGTGTTTTTGGTTTAGTAGATTTAGCATAGAGAGTAAACTATTTATAAACGTTACAAAAAGTTACAAGAACTATAATAAGATTATCTGAAGCTATAACTTTATCTGTTGTCATTACATATTATTATATTCAGTCTTATTATATATGCCTTCTACGAATTTTTTTAGCATAGCATTTATTATAATTCAATTTTGAATACTAACATATTTACAATATATTAAGCACTGTTCCAGTCTGCTGGTCTCGAAGAGGAGTACCTCGCTGGCCAGTTCAAACTAGCCTACCTCCATGGGAAAGGGCGACATTTTGTTCCCGTCCTGATTCCGGTGGACTGTGTCGAGGCAATCGACATGTTACTGTCACACCGAAAAGATTGTGGGGTGACAGCAGACAATCAGTTTGTCTTTGCCAGCAGAGGTAGGCATGTACAAATATTAAATATTAGTAAGGAAATGACAATATTAGTGAAGAGTGTGTGTTATGTTTCAAATATTACTGTGTCGGCTATTAAATACCATTTAAGAATTTATCTTACATAGTCTTGCATATTCACTCCCTAGCTGCTCTCTCCACATTTTAGTGATACTGTTTTCAAATGAACAGGATCCATGAGCCATTGCTCTGGGTGGTATGCTGTCAAGACTGTGTGCAGCCAGGCTGGAGTGTCTTTGACAGCCACAGGGAACCGCCACCGCATCTCTACGTTATATGCAGGGATGCATATGTCAAGTGAGGACAAAGAGTGTTTTTTCAAACACATGGGCCATGCAGAAGCAATCAACAGGGACAACTATCAATGCCCAGCTGGTGTCCAAGAGATTCGTGTCATGGGGCGGATGTTGGCACATCTGGATTCTGGTAATTATGAAACCAACTTTCTTTAAATAATTCTTATAATAGAATATAGGTATTTCGTACTGTGAATGTATAATGAATAATAGAAAAACATGGTACATTAAGAAAACAATAGTTGCTCAAGAAAATCCACCTTAGCCATTGAAATTATATTAATGTGGACAAATCCAAAACGTGTGTTTACATGCATGAATGAGCAGATGCGTTGCGTTAATTAAGTAACAATTAATTCAGTAATAACTAGGAATTGGTCTGTTTTATGTTTGTTTCGTGCAAGATGATATTTATTATTTGTGAAGTATGATGTTTATATGTGATGTATTCTGTTGCAGACAGTTGTTGTTGATCAAATAAAAACTTGTATTAATAATGCGTAAATAATTGTGTTCGTTTATATATATATATATATATATATATATATATATATATATATATACACACCGTTGTATATATATATATATATATATATATATATATATATATATATATATATATATATACATATATATATATATAATTATATATAATATGTGTGTGTGTGTGTGTGTGTGTTTGTGTGTTTGTGTGTTTGTGTGTTTGTGTGTGTGTGTAATATAAAATCACAACATGCGTACTTGTATCACGGGTATATTATAAAGTAAATAACGCAATAATCAACCATTGTTTGGCAAAATAATAACAGTGAGAACAAATTGAAAAATGTAACACTTTATTATGATTTTGCATAGTTAGGTTATATACAGAAGACAATTGTTTATTTAAGCCTAACACTGAGCCACAAACTTTACTGGCCCCGTATTAGCGCAATACAATTGTATTGTTGACATTCCTTAGCAACGTTGGGTACATGGTAGTCGTGAACAATATAACGGCAAGATAAACATCGATGACGTCTGAAGCGTCGAGCCTGCTCTTGCCTTTTGGTGAATGATTCTCATGCAACATTGACAAAGTTGCTGGTCGTAAGATGTGATTGTGCTGTCATATGTTCACAGGAGTATGTATTGGAAATAATAATACCTTGTATCTTGATAACAAATTGTCATTGCATACAACGAATATTATCTATACCGGAAGACTTCCTTTGTTAAAAGTGTACGCGCTCACTCGATGTACGAATGCTGCGTTTGCCGAGGTCCGAGCGAAAGAATCGCGATTTCACCGACCAACCGTTGTACCTCTTTCTGATATTACTGTCGACGGTCGTTGGCTTCTTTCTGCCAATGTCTGAAGTCAGCGGTGCCAACTTTCGTACAGTGATGCGTTTGCCGAGGTCCGAGTGAAGGATTCGCGATATCACCAACCAACCGTTGTACCTCTTTCTAGTGTCAGTGTCGACGGGCGTTGGCGTCTTTCTGCCAATGTCTGAAGTCAACGGTGCCAATTTTCGTACCAGGGCGTAGAATAACTTCACAAAACCATCGCTGTTTTCGTTCAACATCACTTCGGGTCCTCCGGTTTGTTCACCGAAAAGCATTTCAGTGTTTCGTTCCCCGTTGACCACGTCTTTGGTGTAGACGGACGTCGATGTCTCCTGTGTCACTTCGCTCGGGGCCAGTGTTCCACGGCCAGTGGTCGTGAATGCAGTTACACCCGACAGTGCGAGTAGCATGTGTACCAGTATCGGCATCTTCGCTGCTGTCCACAAAGCTGCCATTTCTACAACAGAATATAAACATGAAATAAGGCTAGATATGATTCGTTACGGACACGTCATATTCGACTACATTTGTTCTTATGCGATTGCGCGAAGTCTGAATTCGACATCCCGTGATTGAATCCGGGTGAACTAATCTATGTTTTCTAGACCTCGTAAAAACTATAGAAAACATTATTATTTTCTCTATATAATTATATGGAAAACTATAAACCCCATAAAATCTACAGAAGATTCTATAGAAAAATCCATAGTGGTCTATAGAATATTCAATAGAAACCTAAAAACCCATTAAATGTATAGAAAGCAATCTACGTAATAATAGAAAACTATAGAAAAATCAATAGAATTCCATAGAAAATTATTTGCCGCGTAATATTTAAAGAAAAATCTATAGAATTCTATAGAAAACTACAGAATTCTATAGAAAATCTATAGGTTTCTGTAGAATGTTTTGCTAAGGGTTTAATATGTCTTTGTGACGTTAGTAATTTACAATTAGTTTGAGGCGTACCAAGCAAATCTCGTTCGTGAGTTTCTCCTATAATTTATAACCTTTTGCTTAATGCCATTTGTCAACATCGTCCATAAATCAACTGGCACACAAACAGGCCGTGAGAAGCACAGCACTGCAAACTAAAGCCACAATATATCAACCTACATTCACAGGGAAGTAAATCTGCAGATTCGCTAGAGAGAGGTAGAATTCACAGCTTCGTGACACGTTTTCAGCACAAACTGAATCATGGAATTACCGTTCGGCCTTATATATGGACGGTACGCGAAGAACATCAACAGCGATGCTCAATAGCCCTCTGGTGTGTGTTTATAGAATGCAATAGTTAGTAGATTAATAGCATTCCTCCTAATTAATGAATTAATCAACTACAACGTAGTAAGTGGAAGTGTTTGTGGTGTCGCCACAGGGAGGGTGAGATGAATAGGGACCTACTCGACGAAGCAGATAAACAGCGTTTCATTGTGACAAACAATGTGAGCCAATCCTTGTGAGGCATATCGACATTGATAGACCAAGCGGGGAACATTCTTCATGGCATGTCTTTCTCTGGCAAATGTTTGGATCCAGTGGCGTAGTCAAAGGGGGCCATGCCCCCACCAATCCCAGAAAATTAAGAAGGTGGGAAACGGATGACCAAAAATGTGCTGCCTGATTCATAGAGTCACCAAGTACAGAGCGTATAAGGATGCTTATGTAAGACTTTCCTTCCCATTCCTACCCTTTCGCAAACAGATTTGTCATCCTGCAAAAAGGATTAAGTTAGTAATTCTCCACTTCTGTCGGTAGCTGTTGCCCGGTTATTAGACTAGGGTCAAATTGCAGTTTATTTTTTTAATTTTCTTAGCATCCTTGTCGTCAGGGATGGGTTGACCATGATTTCAGTTTCCATTGTCTATTTTCTTCCTTTTTCTTTTTTCTCACTACTTTGTTTATCAACAGTTTCCAGTTGCTTCCATATGTTGCTCTTTTTCTCAATTCTTCTCTCACGCCCTTTAGGTGTCTTCTATGCAATCCCCCATCGCCGTCCTTTTCCCCTTCCACTGTCTGGACATCTGCTCTTTTTTGCCAGTTTTACATGTCCGATTCATTCCATATGACCATCCCATGCCAACCTAATCCTTACCAATTTCTTCTTACAACTTTCCTTCATTCCAGCGTCCACTCTCATTTCATTAATTCCTCTCTTATCCGCTCTATTAACTCCCATGATTCTTCCTGCTGGGTTGTTTTGCAAACATCTACCTTTTCCTGTTGTTGGGGTAATTCACGAGCTTTAAGTTTACGTGATATGCGTTTGTCGTATTGCTTTTGTTTGTTCGCAATTCGGTCAAATGTTTATATATTGGTGGATTCGTTAATAATTGTATACTCTTTGTAATCACGTAGGCCATGTTTATTTATCCTCTTAACGTGACAAGCTTGGTAGCAACAATTGTGATAACGCCATGACGTAACCAGTGCACCATATTTTATACTAACACTTAAATATAATCTCAATTGCTGCATGCAATTTATCGTACGATTTGTCTGTTTAATTGCACATATCCGACTACGTTAATTTCGTTGCTAATCTGCACCCAGCCAGGAAGCAACTTGTAACATACCAATTCGTAACATACCTCTTCGCATTGCTCGCAATCCATCTAGAACCTATCTGTTGTTTGGTCATTTATGCAGTTATGCACAATTATCTATTTGGCAATGTTAGTTCGGCTGTTATAGTTGTTAAGCCTTAGCTGGAACGCGCCATGAGGCTGTTTGTCAGCGTTTCTTGCAATCCTGTATTGTTGGGTAATTTGAGCAATTAATTCAACATTACTGACGTGTGGCGTTGTCATTAACGTGGCATACGGCATAACTGCATAATTGCAAATTTCCGTTAATGCTAATTTTGTTGTAGATCTCTGTATGACCAGGAAGCAAGCTACACGTGGACCTTCCTTGCAACATATCAAGAATTTAGCTGTCCGCATTGTTCACTATCCAATCTAGATCTTTGCTCTTGATTGGTCGTTCAGGCACTATTATCTATTTGGCAAAATTAATAAAGGCTGGTCACTAATGCTATCTGAAGACAAAGTAGAAGCGGAAATCTCCTAGAGAAGTGTCCTCAGGATTTAATAAAATACGATAGATGTGTGTTTATTTCATCTCTCCAATCTGTCTGACACGCTTAGTATTTATTGTGACGATAACACAACTAGTAAGTAAGTAGGTAAGTAAGTGATTAAGTACGTGCTTCTGTGCGTCATGACGAAGATTCGGAGGTGCTTCTTCTGTGAAGGTACGTCTTAAGAATTGGCGTAGTATTTATTTCGAAGTGTTTTGCGCAGTCAGTGGAGGTGTGTGTGTGTGTGTGTGTGTGTGTGTGTGTGTGTGTGTGTGTGTGTGTATAAATAAATATATATCTATACATATACATATACGTATACATATATACATATATATATATATATATATATATATATATATATATATATATATACACACATATATACATATAAGGTTAAATGCTGCATACGGAGACCAGTTGTGCATATACCACCGCCTACGGGACACCGCGGATTTAAGGAGACCGTAGCCGGTCTCCGTAATGTTTTGAGGTATGATTGCGTAACTAATGCATTTTATGTTACGATTCCCTTGTTAGTGGAGATAGTTTAGACATATAGGAATTAACTTATGCCATTATTGGGAACTTTATTTTATATTTTGATTAGTTTTGAACACATTTATTGCAGACCCTTGTATATTTCGAAGTGCCTAAGGCGCCGCCTACGGGGCACCGGCATAAAAGTGCTTATAGTTTAAAAGTGTTGTTATATATTGATTGAGGGGTTAGTGTTTCGTGTTCAGTGTACTATATGCTTGTTGGATATGTATTAATTTCAATAAATATGTAGACACATTAATAAAACACATATTTGACAGGACCTCCAAGCTATACGTCGTACACTTAATGAATGCGGTGACGTCAATTTTACGACATTCCATACACACATAATGCACCCAAAAAACTAGCGTACTTTAAGTGATTGATATGTTATTCTAAGGTATGAAATTATATTTATTACATTTGATTAAATTTACTTATTTAATATTGTACACTTGATCAACGTTTTAGCGACAGGTAGCAAATGTCGTAAACCGGCAGCGTACTTCAGAATCTTTCGTAAGTCTAGGAGACTAGGTAAGTTCACTGGAAACAAACAGTTTAAAAATTGCTTAGAGTGACTTTTATAGAACACATTGCGTGAATTCTTCGGAAGTAAGAATCTTTGTTGGATGCATGCAGTCATATGCAGTTGAAACTGACCTATTTATAATGGTAAACCTCTAAATTTAGATAGACGTAAAAGTAAGTGATTCGGGTTTGACACGTTGGAAGAATCCAATCGCACCTACTCCTAGATCTGATTATAATTATATTTTATATCTATAAATATGACATCACAGCTCGATAGTTCCGCCTTTCCCACCCGATAGTCGTATGCTCTTTTTTTGTTTCAAAAATATTACTTCTTAGTGCAACTTTGTGACCAAAGGCCAGGTTTGATTCAACGTAACCTGAAATATTGTCACATGACTGCGTTTTGCACGGTCAATGCTCAAGCTACTACTACGATACGGGTAGATCGTTAGGGCTCAAGTTAAAACTAAGAAGACGTATTTTCGGAGCATATATGCATGTTATTTAGTAGAAGGATGGAACTAGCGCACTGATATATCAAATTTAGGCTAAATCGACACACGTTGAGGTGGACCCAGATATTATACAAGTGCCGTAAACGTCAGACTTCAGTTCCAATGTCCGGGTTTTTTACTGTTCGTGTTCATAACACAACACATTCCTCCAAACATCTTTGTAGTTTTAACAAAACATTGGTAATATTTTGATGCGATACATCTATGATAAGTTAAGCTAACATATATCTTGTCAAGTTACAGCAATTAAACTGTTATGCAATGCGTTTATTTTGAGTGAATTCACCAGGGACAGAGTAACCAACTAGTGTCAGTATTCCTGTGTCCTTTCTCCATTGTGTAAATCTTTCTATGATTTCAGTTTATATCAGTCTGGACAGTGTAACAAAATAGGTGGGACTAGTGTAGAAATCGAGCATACCTAAATTTAATTGTATATTTGCTAAAATTGGATATTTCATTGTGTTAATTCAATGTTTCAACATCATTCCATGCATATATATATATATATGTTTTTTTATCATTTATAAACAACACGTCTTAAGCTTAGCTTATTTTTCAGATCGAAAATAAGATGTGCTTGACATAAATACATTTTGTTTATTGCTCATTCAACGTGCATGCCATTATAGTGTTGTACTAGAGTACACATCTTGAACAATTATTAAGTACAATATTCAAGTGAGCAAACAAATTTGCTTGAAACATGAAACCAACTCGCTCTTTTTATAGTTGAAGCTGCGAGATGTCCCAAAAGAAAGCTATGCCACTCACAAGAGGCCAGCAAATGGTATGGTTGTTTGCAATGGTTGAGCATGTCCACATCCATACACACATACGCACGCATGCATGCATGCACAGTTTTGCACACACGTGTATATTTTATATAATAATACGCATGATTTTGTAAAATGATCAGTAAAATATTATACATTTCATTTTAATGTCCAAATTATTTTGATGCACATGTGCAGATAGTGTATAGATAGATGAATAATGTAATTGTGCTTCTTTTATTTCAGATAAGAGCAAGCCTTCAGACCACACGGCGAAAGGCAAATGTATGTTATCATGTGTCTTGTTAATGTGAGATGCTTAACACTAAAATTACTATTTAAAAATACGTTTTGATTTCCTTTTATTTGATCTGTATCAGAAACCGTGTTAATTATTTTTTTCTCTTCAAATCAATGCTGGCGTCAAAAATGAGAAGTTTATTCAATGTAAAATGGCTTTTTAATAAGTTTCTTGTGACTCGTTAAACAATGATGCATATATATATACTTATACCCACAATAGTCATAGGGCTTAAAACATCCCAACACATGCCCAACTACCATTAAATGTTGTTTTTGACTTTGTATGTGCTAGGATGAAAAAGCAAAGGTCGTGAGGAACTGGTTGGAAAAGCTGGAAGAGCCGTTGCCAGTGAAGGACTTGACACCGGCCAGTGAGGCCAATGGTGTTTAATTGCTTACAATACCCTCTCAACCAGAGCACAAAAATAAACAGCACCACTGATTGGTCTGACAAGTGCCACAGTCAGATCATGAACTAAACAAGTTGGGATGCATGTCAATTTATTGCTATGGCTATAATTATTTAGTTGCATAACTGTAATTTTATTTGTAATGTAATAATTGTAATATCATCTGACTAAGATATGCATCATTCACCTAAAGTGTGAAGTAAATTTAAAGAAGATATCAGTGTTCAAGAAACTGTTTGCTCAGAGAGTGAATTAGCAACCATCACTGTCCAAGGATCAACATCCATTTTGTTCTTTCACTAAGCTGCTAGGGGTTACTGCATGGTAGTTAAAAACTGAACTGTGGGTGGCAGACTGATTATATAAATTATATGTTTATGTTTATTGCAGATCTATCCTCAGATTTTTCTGACTACAATCCATTTGAGAGTCCACCACATTTTGTAAGTATTAAGTGCCATGTACAACCAATATGCTTAATATAAACGTCAAACACAACATAATAAATAGAAAAAAAATCAATTTTATTAAACAATATCTTCTAATAGAAGAGACTCATTCATCAATTACAACCAACATATTTTAGTCTAATAAATTGAATATGAAGCTGTTTATTTATATTTGTAATGGTACAATTAAAACATAAAATATATGCCTAGTAAACTACTCAATTCGAGTGACATTACATACAGGAATTATCATGTATTGTCTTTACAGGCAACTTCTTCACCAAACAAATGTGAAGAAATCATTGATGCGTCAGTGACGTCTGATGGTAAGTTTAGGACGTCAGCTGCAATTAATGTGTATATCATATGGCATCTTAAATATGACAAAGTTCATTTCGATGTATGCAGACTATGCACATGTATATTTAGATACATATAAATTGTATATAACTATAAATTAAACGTGATATATGCTATACGGTTTATAAAGATAGCATATTGACATTAGCAAGATCACATAGCTTAATAAATTGGATTTACAGTTCAGTTAAACTACATCACACACATTACAAATACTAACTTTATTGTCAATGTGTTTTAGAATCACTTGAAAATGTCCCAGATATCAGCATCCACTGTGCTCAAGTGAGCAATAGTGAAGTGTAAGTATTTTTTTAAAGCAATGTTTATATATGAACTTACCTTTTATTAGTTTAACATAAATGTGTTTGCATAATTATATTAAATTATATAAATAATAATTTATGTTCCCCTTATATATATATATATATATATATATATATATATATATATATATATATATCACCCCTACCTTCCAAAATAATGAATATGTTTTGTTCTTGGCATATTTTTGTTTGAAAACTGTAAACACTGGTATTTTTCCATGATATTGGTGGCTATACAACTGCATAGATCTGGTCAGTTTTGATTATGTTGGTTATCCTCCTCCAGTGAGGCTGATACAGCAACTGAACTCCCAGCACGTGATGCTGCCACTGAAAGTAAGCAATTTCTTAATTTTATCTTTGTTGTTTCTCCTATTGGTAAATATTTAGCCAAGTGTTGTTCCAGTGCCGATTCAAGTATTTGTGTTTTTATATGTTTAAGCTTTTATTTAAGTGTTGTTGCAGCTTAATTGGAGTTGCATTGATTGAATTACAGTTCATGTTCTGAAACACATATTTGTGTATTTTAATACCTGTTTGCCTATATCTAAGTGTTGTGGCAAGTTCAATTCTTGTTGGTGTTCTGAATAACACACCTGGTTGGGCATACTTAGTAACTGGGCACAACTGATATGGTGTACATTTGTTAAGAAATAAAAAATGTATATGCTCAGTAGATACTTGTAAGAAAAATAGAAATTTGATAAATATGGAATATTATGCAATAACTAGTGAAATATCCAAGTGAAAATTAGTGAATGTTAGACTGTATTATAATGCTTGAATATAAATTCTTTGTTTTACAAGTTAATATATTACTAATGTTTGTGTTGCATACGTGTACTGCAACATGTGTAATATGTATTTTCTACTTTTTTACAGGGGCATACAATAATATCACATCACATTATAAGAATATTATTTACTAAAACATCGCTATCATGTATTGCTGTATTGGAAAAATAAACATTATTATCAGTAGTATTGTTATTATTATAGATTCACTGAAGTCATCATTAAATTTAAATATAAGTACAAAATACAACATTTTAGCACTTTAAAATATATAAAACATTCTAATCCAGACCAATATCTTCCAAAATAATGTTTATGTATTCTTGCCACACTTAAAAAAACTGTAAACACTGGTATTTTTCCATGATATTGGTGGTTATACAACTGCATAGATCTGGTCAGTTTTGATTATGTTGGTTATCCTCCTCCAGTCAGGCTGATACAGCAACTGAACTCCCAGCACGTGATGCTGCCACTGAAACGTAAGCAATTTCTTAATTTTATCTTTGTTGGTTCTCCTATTTGTAAATATTTAGCCAAGTGTTGTTCCAGTGCCGATTCAAGTATTTGTGTTTTTATATGTTTAAGCTTTTATTTAAGTGTTGTTGCAGCTTAATTGGAGTTGCATTGATTTAATTACTGTTCATGTTCTGAAACACATATTTGTGTATTTTAATACCTGTTTGCCTATATCTAAGTGTTGTGGCAAGTTCAATTCTTGTTGGTGTTCTGAATAACACACCTGGTTGGGCATACTTAGTAACTGGGCACAACTGATATGGTGTACATTTGTTAAGAAATAAAAAATGTATATGCTCAGTAGATTACTGTCATGTATTGTTGTGTTGGACAAAATTAATTGTTTTTATCAGTAGTATTGTTGTTATTATAGATTCACTGAAGTCATCATCAGTTTTAAATATAAGTACAAAACACTATTAAAACATTATAATCCAGACCAGTATCACCCAAAATAATGTTTATGTGCTCTTGGCATTTTGTTGAAAACTGAATGTCTTATTAGGAAGAAAAAATCAGCATATTTGAAACCAGTGCGTTGCTGCATTTACTGCCATGCGGTTGTCATTGGCGGTAAGTTGAAGAGACATGTGTTTCGACAGCACAAACATCAAGAAGATGTGAAGGCAGTGATGTTGAAAACCAAACAACATCAGGTACTGCATTTGCACTACTCTTCCATTACTGTCTACAATACTTTACATCATGATTATATACTTGCATGTGAAGATAGAGAAAATTACATGAATCATATCAACCACAGTGCATTACATGTTCAACACATGCTCACATGGTCCCATGCCATCTTCACTTGGCAATTTCTGTAAACAGACATATTTTGGAGTTTTTATGTTGCATCCTATTCTTAAACACATTCAATGCACCAGTTGAAAGTGGATATTGTTATAATGGAGTACAGGACATTTTATCTCAGGATATGGCCTTTAAATAATTAATTCTTTAAGTGGAATGCTCTAATGTATTATGTTATACATGTTTGTTGTATCTCTATTATTTGTAGGCAAGATTCATTGACCAAATACGTCGTGATGGCATGTACTGGTATAACACCAACATGATCAAGACAGCCAGCACGCCATCTGCTGTGGACAAAGACCGTTTTCTGTCCGAACGGAAATCAAAGCATCCGGATAACATCAGGCTTTGCTCTACGTGCCGAAAGTTCGTTTCTGGGCGGAATTTCTGGCGGCATCTGAAAACCTGTCACTGTGTAGAAGCGGTGAAGGTTAACCCATCGGTCATGTTTCGAAAGCCCCATACTGATGAGGAGTTCGACCAAAACATCCTGAAAAGGTTTCGCGAATCAGAAGCTGGAAGCATCTGTGCCACAGACGAAATCATCCAGCAGGTTGGTTACAGGCATTACTGCCTGAGACGTTGCCACAAGTCGAAGATGATCGAGGTAAAGAAGAACGTGATGCAGGAGATGCGAGAACTTGCCCGATTATTCATACAATTTCAGCAAACGGCTGATCAACATGGTCTTCCTGGGAGCAACATGTGCACGGAGGACATGTTTAAGAGGGCACATCTGCCTATCCTCCGAGAGGCAATCGACACTCTCGCAGGTGACAAGTATGGGTTAAAGTTAAACTTAAATGCCATGTTACTTCGTGCGATTAAATCACTGAAAGGGATGTACGCCGAGAGGATGGAGGATGAAAAATGCCGTGAGCTGGTTAATTTCAGTGATGCCTACAAATTCCGCTCGCATGAAATGTTTGCAGAAGCAAGGTACAAAGCCATCGCTGTCTCAATGGACAAAGCACGCCGTCCATCATCCCTTCCAGAGGAAGAAGAAATGAGGACCCTGAAGGCCCACATAACAAGTGCAATGGAAAAGTACACTGCTAACGGCAGCCTTGATAGTGAGGACTACGTCAAGCTGAGGTCACTTGTTGTTTGCCGCCTCACCCTGTTCAACGGCAGGAGAGGAGAGGAGCCGGCGCGACTGTTGTTGTCTGAATGGCAAGACGCACAGAATGACGAGTGGATACGAAAGCATGAGGTTTGCGTAAATATATATACTAATTTTATAATCGGAATCCGGAGTTAGGAGTACCAGGGGAAGTTGTGACCATTGTAAACTGCAACAAAATAAGCCAAGCAGTGTAATTTTCTTGAATCCCTGCACATGTAGCATTTTTAATTGTGTTTTTGGTTTAGTAGATTTAGCATAGAGAGTAAACTATTTATAAACGTTACAAAAAGTTACAAGAACTATAATAAGATTATCTGAAGCTATAACTTTATCTGTTGTCATTACATATTATTATATTCAGTCTTATTATATATGCCTTCTACGAAATTTTTTAGCATAGCATTTATTATAATTAAATTTTGAATACTAACATATTTACAATATATTAAGCACTGTTCCAGTCTGCTGGTCTCGAAGAGGAGTACCTCGCTGGCCAGTTCAAACTAGCCTACCTCCATGGGAAAGGGCGACATTTTGTTCCCGTCCTGATTCCGGTGGACTGTGTCGAGGCAATCGACATGTTACTGTCACACCGAAAAGATTGTGGGGTGACAGCAGACAATCAGTTTGTCTTTGCCAGCAGAGGTAGGCATGTACAAATATTAAATATTAGTAAGGAAATGACAATATTAGTGAAGAGTGTGTGTTATGTTTCAAATATTACTGTGTCGGCTATTAAATACCATTTAAGAATTTATCTTACATAGTCTTGCATATTCACTCCCTAGCTGCTCTCTCCACATTTTAGTGATACTGTTTTCAAATGAACAGGATCCATGAGCCATTGCTCTGGGTGGTATGCTGTCAAGACTGTGTGCAGCCAGGCTGGAGTGTCTTTGACAGCCACAGGGAACCGCCACCGCATCTCTACGTTATATGCAGGGATGCATATGTCAAGTGAGGACAAAGAGTGTTTTTTCAAACACATGGGCAATGCAGAAGCAATCAACAGGGACAACTATCAATGCCCAGCTGGTGTCCAAGAGATTCGTGTCATGGGGCGGATGTTGGCACATCTGGATTCTGGTAATTATGAAACCAACTTTCTTTAAATAATTCTTATAATAGAATATAGGTATTTCGTACTGTGAATGTATAATGAATAATAGAAAAACATGGCACATTAAGAAAACAATAGTTGCTCAAGAAAATCCACCTTAGCCATTGAAATTATATTAATGTGGACAAATCCAAAACGTGTGTTTACATGCATGAATGAGCATATGCGTTGCGTTAATTAAGTAACAATTAATTCAGTAATAACTTGGAATTGGTCTGTTTTATGTTTGTTTCGTGCAAGATGATATTTATTATTTGTGAAGTATGATGTTTATATGTGATGTATTCTGTTGACATTATAACCTTATGAATTCATGTTGTTTTCAGCCCCCGGCCCTGCTCCCTTCAGCCCCAGTCCCTCCTGCTCCTTTCACCCCCAGTCCCTCCTGCTCCCTTCACCCCCAGTCCCTCTTGCTCCCTTCACACCCAGTCCCTCTTGCTCCCTTCACACCCAGTCCCTCCTGCTCCCTTCAGCCCCAGTCCCTCTTGCTCCCTTCACACCCAGTCCCTCCTGCTCCCTTCACCCCCAGTCCCTCCTGCTCCTTTCACCCCCAGTCCCTCCTGCTCCCTTCACACCCAGTCCCTCCTGCTCCTTTCACCCCCAGTCCCTCCTGCTCCCTTCACCCCCAGTCCCTCCTGCTCCTTTCACCCCCAGTCCCTCCTGCTCCCTTCACCCCCAGTCCCTCTTGCTCCCTTCACCCCCAGTCCCTCCGGTGAGCAGGGAACGCCCTCCCCCATTGGGTGTGGAGCTGGTACCTCATCACCTATTGGGTACACCCAAATGACACCCGGAGCCCCGTTCACCCTTCAGACACCTGGCACAGGTGAGTACAATTAATATCAATATGCATTCCTATTTAGTTCTAGCATTTTAGTCAAGTATGCAGATATGTTATAACTAAATCGTCACAGCCAGCTAGTTTGTTTTAAGTTGTGAGTGAATGAGCAAGCGAGTAAGTGGGTGCATGTATGCGAGAGAGCAAGATAGCCTTATAGGACAGAACACAATATGAAAAACAAATAAAATACATATATTTCATTGTTGGCAGTGGTGACTTTGAGCTATCCTGAGGATTGGGTAATGTGGTGTGTGCGTGCATCAATAAGTCACACACAGGCACACGCACTCGCACACACAATCAGATACACTCACAGAAAATGTAATAACTCATTTTTAACATGAACATATTTTACATTTCAATATATGTTGTAGCTTCACTTGACACAACCACAGTCAACATTTCCTCTTCACCTTCACCACCGCAGCGACCAAACAAGAGAGGTAACATGCATACATTCATACACATAAGCTCATGCTCTCAAGCATGCAGGCAAGCATACGTGCTTGCAGGCAAATACAAACATACACATGCATACATACATATTGGCTAATTCAATCATTCATTTTTAATCACTGACATGTTATAAATATCAGTATTTGTTATAGCTGCTGTTGACAATACCGCCAGTAGCATGGACGAAGATGAAATGCAGCCAACAAAGAAAAGAGGTACATGTTTTTAATGGATTGGCTATTATTTACCACATACAAGTTACATTTCTATGTAGTAACATTTCTGATGATCAATGCAGATTGGATGAATTTTCTATCACACATAAAACATTAAAATACTTTCTGACATTGTCTTTACATGCTACATTCAATAATATGAGCATACTAGCAATTATATTTCATTATGCTGGAAACCGGGTTTTAACTTATAAACATCCAATCATGCATAACTAACTCAATCATTCATTTTAAAACATTAGCATGTTTTGCACTTCAATACTTGTTGTAGCTGCTGTCAACAATACAGCTAGGAACAGTGAAGAAGACGAGATGCATCCAACAACGAAAAGAGGTACATGTTTTGCAGTTGATTATTATTAAAGTATTGCCACTTCACAAGTGGAATTTCTATGCAGTAACACAGAAGAGAGAAATTCAGAAAAAAATTCACACATAAAACATAAAAATTAACTTTACATTGTCTGTACATGCTAATAACAAAATAATAACAACTATTTCAGTATGCTGAAAGCAAATTCAGTCCTATAATGTTCAAATAAAATAACAGTATTAAGGAAATAACCTTACGAGAGAATTGTCTGTTCATTGTTTTCAATTAATTAATTAATAACATGTTTGTCCTATTTTCATGCTAATACAATATCACTTTTAGCAAAGAGCATCCGTTGGAGTGTGAAAGACAACAAAATGCTCGAAGAAGGCTTCCCTGTCTTCTTCAATGACACAGACGAAAGTGGGACGAAGGGAAATTTGCCATGTAAGATTAGATTTCTGACAGCGCAGATGTGAATTGCAATAATATGACACATTGATGGTTGATCTGCCATGTATATATATTATATGCATATATGCACATATATACCTATGTATGTACGTGTAAGCATAGGTGTATGTGTGAGTGCATGGGTAAGTAGGTAGATAGGTAGGTATTTATTGAAATGGGTGTACTTATAGTTCAAATATCCTCTATTTATCATGGACGATGACCCTAATCCACTGGCAATGGAGTATAGTACGCTATGTACATACGTAGGTATGTATGCATACATATGTAAGCATGCTATGTACATGCATGCATGCATGCATATATACATACATACATACATACATTCTTGCAAGCATGCACGCACGCACGCAGGCACACACTGAAATGTCAAGGTGTTAACTGTTATTAATCGTGTTTCAGGCAAAACAGACATCATCAGCTTTCTGTCGGCATCAATGCCGCCTTGTTTAAGTGGTCTGGACAGACAGTCAGCCTACATCAAGACTAGAACACAGTTGTTCAACAGAAGAAAAACAATTCAAAGGAATGTGAACAAAGTCTTCGGTGAAATGAAATGAACTGAATGATTCTTCTTTTCTCTGTGTTATTTTTTTACAGAAATTAAGGGGAGACACTTTCATTAGTGTCAAACATTACGTTCATGATAATTGTTGTTTTTGTTTTCTTAACTTTTTGACAGATTGACATGTCTATTTCACAATAAATTATTCTTTTTTGACATATTCTCACCTCTGAGTCACTATATTTTAGCATTAAACACAACAACTAGATCCAAAAAACTAGCCAACTAATGCACACCAAAATATTCAAATTGTCCTATTCCTTATTTAGCATGCATTTCATATTTGTTGATGATTGCCTGACATGTCACGATGATTTATGGACATAGAGATTCTGCATTTGTAAACAGAAATTGAAATTTAGGGTCAAATGGCATCCCGATCTAATTTGTCCTGTACTAAGTCCACGGCATCAACACGAGCACAGCCTCACATGAGAGCATTTCAGAACTTATCCTATCTGCGAAACGTATGCAAATTGGACATCGGATAGGACTAATTATGTACATATTCGCAATAACTATTAAATCAAATCACATTTTTACACATGAAAATGTTTGCAATTTAAACGTCATTATAATTCAAATTATTTATGTTATTGCATTTATTTAAACATGTGAATTTCTATGCGGAATATACTATATTATGTGCTGATATGCTACCGTATGTCATTATTGGTATAAGAAGCTAGCTCTTTACACTCTTTTGCAAAATAATTTAATACTGGGCTCATACATTTTTCTTAGGGCGTCTATCATATTGTGGGCAGTGGGTATGACATATTATTTTGTCCATCATTCGTGAAGCAGTTGTACCATTAATATCTAAGCGTTGCACTTTAGCATCATAAAAATCTCCCGATGACCATTCGTCCCACTGATTTCATTAGTAATCCTATTAATTAATTTCACATATCAATTTGTAGAAGGGTTTAATATCAACGTATTGACTGATAAATCGTGCAGCTATATTGATAGTTTGCAAAATTACGACACATTTAGTTCCCCCATCTCGTAAAATATGTATATTAATTTATTTTGTATCATGCTTACGGAAAGATATTCACCAAAAAGCTACTCCTTACAAAAGTGTGTCATATTAATATATTAACTACAGGCGTAGGGCTGTTTCAAAAACACTACAATTGTGCATGCCCATGTAGCACCAATTCGTTAAATTTCAGGGTATGGCCAATGGACAAATTATTATTAATTAGTAAATTATTATTCTATTTTTAATAAGTTTCAACTATTAATAATTAATATATTATTTTTTGGTTTGCATGATTTTGTTTATTTTGCAATAACCAAAAATTGCTTTACCTTATAAATTATTGTGGCTGACTTAGGTATAAAATAAGATATAATTTTTTAGAAACAACAATTGTTGATATAATATATATACATAATTATATATGTATAATTATATATATATATATATATATATATATATATATATATATATATATATATATATATATATATATATATTTATATATAACCCTTAATAAGGTTAAATTTGTTTTATGATCAAATAAAAACTTGTATTAATAATGCGTAAATAATTTTGTTCGTTTATATATATATATATATATATATATATATATATATATATATATATACACCCTTGTATATATATATATACATATATACGTATATATATATAATTATATATAATATGTGTGTGTGTGTGTTTGTGTGTTTGTGTGTGTGTAATATAAAATCACAACATGCGTACTTATATCACGGGTATATTATAAAGTAAATAACGCAATAATCAACCATTGTTTGGCAAAATAATAACAGTGAGAACAAATTGAAAAATGTAACACTTTATTATGATTTTGCATAGTTAGGTTATAGACAGAAGACAATTGAGCCACAAACTTTACTGGCCCCGTATTAGCGCAATACAATTGTATTGTTGACATTCCTTAGCAACGTTGGGTACATGGTAGTCGTGAACAATATAACGGCAAGATAAACATCGATGACGTCTGAAGCGTCGAGCCTGCTCTTGCCTTTTGGTGAATGATTCTCATGCAACATTGACAAAGTTGCTGTCGTAAGATGTGATTGTGCTGTCATATGTTCACAGGAGTATGTATTGGAAATAATAATAATACCTTGTATCTTGATAACAAATTGTCATTGCATACAACGAATATTATCTATACCGGAAGACTTCCTTTGTTAAAAGTGTACGCGCTCACTCGATGTACGAATGCTGCGTTTGCCGAGGTCCGAGCGAAAGAACCGCGATTTCACCGACCAACCGTTGTACCTCTTTCTGATATTACTGTCGACGGTCGTTGGCTTCTTTCTGCCAATGTCTGAAGTCAGCGGTGCCAACTTTAATACAGTGATGCGTTTGCCGAGGTCCGAGTGAAGGATTCGCGATATCACCAACCAACCGTTGTACCTCTTTCTAGTGTCAGTGTCGACGGGCGTTGGCGTCTTTCTGCCAATGTCTGAAGTCAACGGTGCCAATTTTCGTACCAGGGCGTAGAATAACTTCACAAAACCATCGCTGTTTTCGTTCAACATCACTTCGGGTCCTCCGGTTTGTTCACCGAAAAGCATTTCAGTGTTTCGTTCCCCGTTGACCACGTCTTTGGTGTAGACGGACGTCGATGTCTCCTGTGTCACTTCGCTCGGGGCCAGTGTTCCACGGCCAGTGGTCGTGAATGCAGTTACACCCGACAGTGCGAGTAGCATGTGTACCAGTATCGGCATCTTCGCTGCTGTCCACAAAGCTGCCATTTCTACAACAGAATATAAACATGAAATAAGGCTAGATATGATTCGTTACGGACACGTCATATTCGACTACATTTATTCTTATGCGATTGCGCGAAGTCTGAATTCGACATCCCGTGATTGAATCCGGGTGAACTAATCTATGTTTTCTAGACCTCGTAAAAACTATAGAAAACATTATTATTTTCTCTATATAATTATATGGAAAACTATAAACCCCATAAAATCTACAGAAGATTCTATAGAAAAATCCATAGTGGTCTATAGAATATTCAATAGAAACCTAAAAACCCATTAAATGTATAGAAAGCAATCTACGTAATAATAGAAAACTATAGAAAAATCAATAGAATTCCATAGAAAATTATTTGCCGCGTAATATTTAAAGAAAAATCTATAGAATTCTATAGAAAACTACAGAATTCTATTGAAAATCTATAGGTTTCTGTAGAATGTTTTGCTAAGGGTTTAATATGTCTTTGTGACGTTAGTAATTTACAATTAGTTTGAGGCGTACCAAGCAAATCTCGTTCGTGAGTTTCTCCTATAATTTATAACCTTTTGCTTAATGCCATTTGTCAACATCGTCCATAAATCAACTGGCACACAAACAGGCCGTGAGAAGCACAGCACTGCAAACTAAAGCCACAATATATCAACCTACCTTCACAGGGAAGTAAATCTGCAGATTCGCTAGAGAGAGGTAGAATTCACAGCTTCGTGACACGTTTTCAGCACAAACTGAATCATGGAATTACCGTTCGGCCTTATATATGGACGGTACGCGAAGAACATCAACAGCGATGCTCAATAGCCCTCTGGTGTGTGTTTATAGAATGCAATAGTTAGTAGATTAATAGCATTCCTCCTAATTAATGAATTAATCAACTACAACGTAGTAAGTGGAAGTGTTTGTGGTGTCGCCACAGGGAGGGTGAGATGAATAGGGACCTACTCGACGAAGCAGATAAACAGCGTTTCATTGTGACAAACAATGTGAGCCAATCCTTGTGAGGCATATCGACATTGATAGACCAAGCGGGGAACATTCTTCATGGCATGTCTTTCTCTGGCAAATGTTTGGATCCAGTGGCGTAGTCAAAGGGGGCCATGCCCCCACCAATCCCAGAAAATTAAGAAGGTGGGAAACGGATGACCAAAAATGTGCTGCCTGATTCATAGAGTCACCAAGTACAGAGCGTATAAGGATGCTTATGTAAGACTTTCCTTCCCATTCCTACCCTTTCGCAAACAGATTTGTCATCCTGCAAAAAGGATTAAGTTAGTAATTCTCCACTTCTGTCGGTAGCTTTTGCCCGGTTATTAGACTAGTGTCAAATTGCAGTTTATTTTTATAATTTTCTTAGCATCCTTGTCGTCAGGGATGGGTTGACCATGATTTCAGTTTCCAGTGTCTATTTTCTTCCTTTTTCTTTTTTCTCACTACGTTGTTTATCAACAGTTTCCAGTTGCTTCCATATGTTGCTCGCTCTTTTTCTCAATTCTTCTCTCACGCTTTTTAGGTGTCTTCTATGCAATCCCCCATCGCCGTCCTTTTCCCCTTCCACTGTCTGGACATCTGCTCTTTTTTTGCCAGTTTTACATGTCCGATTCATTCCATATGACCATCCCATGCCAACCTAATCCTTACCAATTTCTTCTTACAACTTTCCTTCATTCCAGCGTCCACTCTCATTTCATTAATTCCTCTCTTATCCGCTCTATTAACTCCCATGATTCTTCCTGCTGGGTTGTTTTGCAAACCTCTACCTTTTCCCGTTGTTGGGGTAATTCACGAGCTTTAAGTTTACGTGATATGCGTTTGTCGTATTGCTTTTGTTTGTTCGCAATTCGGTCAAATGTTTATATATTGGTGGATTCGTTAATAATTGTATACTCTTTGTAATCACGTAGGCCATGTTTATTTATCCTCTTAACGTGACAAGCTTGGTAGCAACAATTGTGATAACGCCATGACGTAACCAGTGCACCATATTTTATACTAACACTTAAATATAATCTCAATTGCTGCATGCAATTTATCGTACGATTTGTCTGTTTAATTGCACATATCCGACTACGTTAATTTCGTTGCTAATCTGCACCCAGCCAGGAAGCAACTTGTAACATACCAATTCGTAACATACCTCTTCGCATTGCTCGCAATCCATCTAGAACCTATCTGTTGTTTGGTCATTTATGCAGTTATGCACAATTATCTATTTGGCAATGTTAGTTCGGCTGTTATAGTTGTTAAGCCTTAGCTGGAACGCGCCATGAGGCTGTTTGTCAGCGTTTCTTGCAATCCTGTATTGTTGGGTAATTTGAGCAATTAATTCAACATTACTGACGTGTGGCGTTGTCATTAACGTGGCATACGGCATAACTGCATAATTGCAAATTTCCGTTAATGCTAATTTTGTTGTAGATCTCTGTATGACCAGGAAGCAAGCTACACGTGGACCTTCCTTGCAACATATCAAGAATTTAGCTGTCCGCATTGTTCGCTATCCAATCTAGATCTTTGCTCTTGATTGGTCGTTCAGGCACTATTATCTATTTGGCAAAATTAATAAAGGCTGGTCACTAATGCTGTCTGAAGACAAAGTAGAAGCGGAAATCTCCTAGAGAAGTGTCCTCAGGATTTAATAAAATACGATAGATGTGTGTTTATTTCATCTCTCCAATCTGTCTGACACGCTTAGTATTTATTGTGACGATAACACAACTAGTAAGTAAGTAGGTAAGTAAGTGATTAAGTGCGTGCTTCTGTGCGTCATGACGAAGATTCCGAGGTGCTTCTTCTGTGAAGGTACGTCTTAAGAATTGGCGTAGTATTTATTTCGAAGTGTTTTGCGCAGTCAGTGGAGGTGTGTGTGTGTGTGTGTGTGTATAAATAAATATATATATATATATATATATATATATATATATATATATATATATATATACATATATATATATATATATATATATATATATATATATATATATATATATACATATACATATACATATACATATACATATACGTATACATATACATATATACATATATATATATATATATATATATATATATATATATATATATATATTATATATATATATATATATATATATATATATATATATATATATATATATATATATATATATATACACACATATATACATATAAGGTTAAATGCTGCATACGGAGACCAGTTGTGCATATACCACCGCCTACGGGACACCGCGGATTTAAGGAGACCGTAGCCGGTCTCCGTAATGTTTTGAGGTATGATTGCGTAACTAATGCATTTTATGTTACGATTCCCTTGTTAGTGGAGATAGTTTAGACATATAGGAATTAACTTATGCCATTATTGGGAACTTTATTTTATATTTTGATTAGTTTTGAACACATTTATTGCAGACCCTTGTATATTTCGAAGTGCCTAAGGCGCCGCCTACGGGGCACCGGCATAAAAGTGCTTATAGTTTAAAAGTGTTGTTATATATTGATTGAGGGGTTAGTGTTTCGTGTTCAGTGTACTATATGCTTGTTGGATATGTATTAATTTCAATAAATATGTAGACACATTAATAAAACACATATTTGACGGACCTCCAAGCTATACGTCGTACACTTAATGAATGCGGTGACGTCAATTTTACGACATTCCATACACACATAATGCACCCAAAAAACTAGCGTACTTTAAGTGATTGATATGTTATTCTAAGGTATGAAATTATATTTATTACATTTGATTACATTTACTTATTTAATATTGTACACTTGATCAACGTTTTAGCGACAGGTAGCAAATGTCGTAAACCGGCAGCGTACTTCAGAATCTTTCGTAAGTCTAGGAGACTAGGTAAGTTCACTGGAAACAAGCAGTTTAAAAATTGCTTAGAGTGACTTTTATAGAACACATTGCGTGAATTCTTCGGAAGTAAGAATCTTTGTTGGATGCATGCAGTCATATGCAGTTGAAACTGACCTATTTATAATGGTAAACCTCTACATTTAGATAGACGTAAAAGTAAGTGATTCGGGTTTGACACGTTGGAAGAATCCAATCGCACCTACTCCTAGATCTGATTATAATTATATTTTATATCTATAAATATGACATCACAGCTCGATAGTTCCGCCTTTCCCACCCGATAGTCGTATGCTCTTTTTCTGTTTCAAAAATATTACTTCTTAGTGCAACTTTGTGACCAAAGGCCAGGTTTGATTCAACGTAACCTGAAATATTGTCACATGACTGCGTTTTGCACGGTCAATGCTCAAGCTACTACTACGATACGGGTAGATCGTTAGGGCTCAAGTTAAAACTAAGAAGACGTATTTTCGGAGCATATATGCATGTTATTTAGTAGAAGGATGGAACTAGCGCACTGATATATCAAATTTAGGCTAAATCGACACACGTTGAGGTGGACCCAGATATTATACAAGTGCCGTAAACGTCAGACTTCAGTTCCAATGTCCGGGTTTTTTACTGTTCGTGTTCATAACACAACACATTCCTCCAAACATCTTTGTAGTTTTAACAAAACATTGGTAATATTTTGATGCGATACATCTATGATAAGTTAAGCTAACATATATCTTGTCAAGTTACAGCAATTAAACTGTTATGCAATGCGTTTATTTTGAGTGAATTCACCAGGGACAGAGTAACCAACTAGTGTCAGTATTCGTGTGTCCTGTCTCCATTGTGTAAATCTTTCTATGATTTCAGTTTATATCAGTCTGGACAGTGTAACAAAATAGGTGGGACTAGTGTAGAAATCGAGCATACCTAAATTTAATTGTATATTTGCTAAAATTTGATATTTCATTGTGTTAATTCAATGTTTCAACATCATTCCATGCATATATATATATATGTTTTTTTATCATTTATAAACAACACGTCTTAAGCTTAGCTTATTTTTCAGATCGAAAATAAGATGTGCTTGACATAAATACATTTTGTTTATTGCTCATTCAACGTGCATGCCATTATAGTGTTGTACTAGAGTACACATCTTGAACAATTATTAAGTACAATATTCAAGTGAGCAAACAAATTTGCTTGAAACATGAAAACAACTCGCTCTTTTTATAGTTGAAGCTGCGAGATGTCCCAAAAGAAAGCTATGCCACTCACAAGAGGCCAGCAAATGGTATGGTTGTTTGCAATGGTTGAGCATGTTCACATCCATACACACATACGCACGCATGCATGCATGCACAGTTTTGCACACACGTGTATATTTTATATAATAATACGCATGATTTTGTAAAATGATCAGTAAAATATTATACATTTCATTTTAATGTCCAAATTATTTTGATGCACATGTGCAGATAGTGTATGGATAGATGAATAATGTAATTGTGCTTCTTTTATTTCAGATAAGAGCAAGCCTTCAGACCACGCGGCGAAAGGCAAATGTATGTTATCATGTGTCTTGTTAATGTGAGATGCTTAACACTAAAATTACTATTTAAAAATACGTTTTGATTTCCTTTTATTTGATCTGTATCAGAAACCGTGTTAATTATTTTTTTCTCTTCAAATCAATGCTGGCGTCAAAAATGAGAAGTTTATTCAATGTAAAATGGCTTTTTAATAGGTTTCTTGTGACTCGTTAAACAATGATGCATATATATATACTTATACCCACAATAGTCATAGGGTTTAAAACATCCCAAAACATGCCCAACTACCATTAAATGTTGTTTTTGACTTTGTATGTGCTAGGATGAAAAAGCAAAGGTCGTGAGGAACTGGTTGGAAAAGCTGGAAGAGCCGTTGCCAGTGAAGGACTTGACACCGGACAGTGAGGCCAATGGTATTTAATTGCTTACAATACCCTCTCAACCAGAGCACAAAAATAAACAGCACCACTGATTGGTCTGACAAGTGCCACAGTCAGATCATGAACTAAACAAGTTGGGATGCATGTCAATTTATTGCTATGGCTATAATTATTTAGTTGCATAACTGTAATTTTATTTGTAATGTAATAATTGTAATATCATCTGACTAAGATATGCATCATTCACCTAAAGTGTGAAGTAAATTTAAAGAAGATATCAGTGTTCAAGAAACTGTTTGCTCAGAGAGTGAATTAGCAACCATCACTGTCCAAGGATCAACATCCATTTTGTTCTTTCACTAAGCTGCTAGGGGTTACTGCATGGTAGTTAAAAACTGAACTGTGGGTGGCAGACTGATTATATAAATTATATGTTTATGTTTATTGCAGATCTATCCTCAGATTTTTCTGACTACAATCCATTTGAGAGTCCACCACACTTTGTAAGTATTGAGTGCCATGTACAACCAATATTCTTAATATAAACGTCAAACACAACATAATAAATAGAAAAAAAATCAATTTTATTAAACAATATCTTCTAATAGAAGAGACTCATTCATCAATTACAACCAACATATTTTAGTCTAATAAATTGAATATGAAGCTGTTTATTTATATTTGTAATGGTACAATTAAAACATAAAACATATGCCTAGTAAACTACTCAATTCGAGTGACATTACATACAGGAATTATCATGTATTGTCTTTACAGGCAACTTCTTCACCAAACAAATGTGAAGAAATCATTGATGCGTCAGTGACGTCTGATGGTAAGTTTAGGACGTCAGCTGCAATTAATGTGTATATCATATGGCATCTTAAATATGACAACGTTCATTTCGATGTATGCAGACTATGCACATGTATATTTAGATACATATAAATTGTATATAACTATAAATTAAACATGATATATGCTATACGGTTTATAAAGATAGCATATTGACATTAGCAAGATCACATAGCTTAATAAATTGGATTTACAGTTCAGTTAAACTACATCACACACATTACAAATACTAACTTTATTGTCAATGTCTTTTAGAATCACTTGAAAATGTCCCAGATATCAGCATCCACTGTGCTCAAGTGAGCAATAGTGAAGTGTAAGTATTTTTTTAAAGCAATGTTTATATATGAACTTACCTTTTATTAGTTTAACATAAATGTGTTTGCATAATTATATTAAATTATATAAATAATAATTTATGTTCCCCTTATATATATATATATATATATATATATATATATATATATATATATATATCACCCCTACCTTCCAAAATAATGAATATGTTTTGTTCTTGGCATATTTTTGTTTGAAAACTGTAAACACTGGTATTTTTCCATGATATTGGTGGCTATACAACTGCATAGATCTGGTCAGTTTTGATTATGTTGGTTATCCTCCAGTGAGGCTGATACAGCAACTGAACTCCCAGCATGTGATGCTGCCGCTGAAACGTAAGCAATTTCTTAATTTTATCTTTGTTGGTTCTCCTATTGGTAAATATTTAGCCAAGTGTTGTTCCAGTGCCGATTCAAGTATTTGTGTTTTTATATGTTTAAGCTTTTACTTAAGTGTTGTTGCAGCTTAATTGGAGTTGCATTGATTTAATTACTGTTCATGTTCTGAAACACATATTTGTGTATTTTAATACCTGTTTGCCTATATCTAAGTGTTGTGGCAAGTTCAATTCTTGTTGGTGTTCTGAATAACACACCTGGTTGGGCATACTTAGTAACTGGGCACAACTGATATGGTGTACATTTGTTAAGAAATAAAAAATATATATGCTCAGTAGATTACTGTCATGTATTGTTGTGTTGGACAAAATTAATTGTTTTTATCAGTAGTATTGTTGTTATTATAGATTCACTGAAGTCATCATCAGTTTTAAATATAAGTACAAAACACTATTAAAACATTATAATCCAGACCAGTATCACCCAAAATAATGTTTATGTGCTCTTGGCATTTTGTTGAAAACTGAATGTCTTATTAGGAAGAAAAAATCAGCATATTTGAAACCAGTGCGTTGCTGCATTTACTGCCATGCGGTTGTCATTGGCGGTAAGTTGAAGAGACATGTGTTTCGACAGCACAAACATCAAGAAGATGTGAAGGCAGTGATGTTGAAAACCAAACAACATCAGGTACTGCATTTGCACTACTCTTCCATTACTGTCTACAATACTTTACATCATGATTATATACTTGCATGTGAAGATAGAGAAAATTACATGAATCATATCAACCACAGTGCATTACATGTTCAACACATGCTCACATGGTCCCATGCCATCTTCACTTGGCAATTTCTGTAAACAGACATATTTTGGAGTTTTTATGTTGCATCCTATTCTTAAACACATTCAATGCCACCAGTTGAAAGTGGATATTGTTATAATGGAGTACAGCACATTTTATCTCAGGATATGGCCTTTAAATAATTAATTCTTTAAGTGGAATGCTCTAATGTATTATGTTATACATGTTTGTTGTATCTCTATTATTTGTAGGCAAGATTCATTGACCAAATAGGTCGTGATGGCATGTACTGGTATAACACCAACATGATCAAGACAGCCAGCACGCCATCTGCTGTGGACAAAGACCGCTTTCTGTCCGAACGGAAATCAAAGCATCCGGATAACATCAGGCTTTGCTCTACGTGCCGAAAGTTCGTTTCTGGGCGGAATTTCTGGCGGCATCTGAAAACCTGTCACTGTGTAGAAGCGGTGAAGGTTAACCCATCGGTCATGTTTCGAAAGCCCCATACTGATGAGGAGTTCGACCAAAACATCCTGAAAAGGTTTCGCGAATCAGAAGCTGGAAGCATCTGTGCCACAGACGAAATCATCCAGCAGGTTGGTTACAGGCATTACTGCCTGAGACGTTGCCACAAGTCGAAGATGATCGAGGTAAAGAAGAACGTGATGCAGGAGATGCGAGAACTTGCCCGATTATTCATACAATTTCAGCAAACGGCTGATCAACATGGTCTTCCTGGGAGCAACATGTGCACGGAGGACATGTTTAAGAGGGCACATCTGCCTATCCTCCGAGAGGCAATCGACACTCTCGCAGGTGACAAGTATGGGTTAAAGTTAAACTTAAATGCCATGTTACTTCGTGCGATTAAATCACTGAAAGGGATGTACGCCGAGAGGATGGAGGATGAAAAATGCCGTGAGCTGGTTAATTTCAGTGATGCCTACAAATTCCGCTCGCATGAAATGTTTGCAGAAGCAAGGTACAAAGCCATCGCTGTCTCAATGGACAAAGCACGCCGTCCATCATCCCTTCCAGAGGAAGAAGAAATGAGGACCCTGAAGGCCCACATAACAAGTGCAATGGAAAAGTACACTGCTAACGGCAGCCTTGATAGTGAGGACTACGTCAAGCTGAGGTCACTTGTTGTTTGCCGCCTCACCCTGTTCAACGGCAGGAGAGGAGAGGAGCCGGCGCGACTGTTGTTGTCTGAATGGCAAGACGCACAGAATGACGAGTGGATACGAAAGCATGAGGTTTGCGTAAATATATATACTAATTTTATAATCGGAATCCGGAGTTAGGAGTACCAGGGGAAGTTGTGACCATTGTAAACTGCAACAAAATAAGCCAAGCAGTGTAATTTTCTTGAATCCCTGCACATGTAGCATTTTTAATTGTGTTTTTGGTTTAGTAGATTTAGCATAGAGAGTAAACTATTTATAAACGTTACAAAAAGTTACAAGAACTATAATAAGATTATCTGAAGCTATAACTTTATCTGTTGTCGTTACATATTATTATATTCAGTCTTATTATATATGCCTTCTACGAAATTTTTTAGCATAGCATTTATTATAATTCAATTTTGAATACTAACATATTTACAATATATTAAGCACTGTTCCAGTCTGCTGGTCTCGAAGAGGAGTACCTCGCTGGCCAGTTCAAACTAGCCTACCTCCATGGGAAAGGGCGATATTTTGTTCCCGTCCTGATTCCGGTGGACTGTGTCGAGGCAATCGACATGTTACTGTCACACCGAAAAGATTGTGGGGTGACAGCAGACAATCAGTTTGTCTTTGCCAGCAGAGGTAGGCATGTACAAATATTAAATATTAGTAAGGAAATGACAATATTAGTGAAGAGTGTGTGTTATGTTTCAAATATTACTGTGTCGGCTATTAAATACCATTTAAGAATTTATCTTACATAGTCTTGCATATTCACTCCCTAGCTGCTCTCTCCACATTTTAGTGATACTGTTTTCAAATGAACAGGATCCATGAGCCATTGCTCTGGGTGGTATGCTGTCAAGACTGTGTGCAGCCAGGCTGGAGTGTCTTTGACAGCCACAGGGAACCGCCACCGCATCTCTACGTTATATGCAGGGATGCATATGTCAAGTGAGGACAAAGAGTGTTTTTTCAAACACATGGGCCATGCAGAAGCAATCAACAGGGACAACTATCAATGCCCAGCTGGTGTCCAAGAGATTCGTGTCATGGGGCGGATGTTGGCACATCTGGATTCTGGTAATTATGAAACCAACTTTCTTTAAATAATTCTTATAATAGAATATAGGTATTTCGTACTGTGAATGTATAATGAATAATAGAAAAACATGGCACATTAAGAAAACAATAGTTGCTCAAGAAAATCCACCTTAGCCATTGAAATTATATTAATGTGGACAAATCCAAAACGTGTGTTTACATGCATGAATGAGCATATGCGTTGCGTTAATTAAGTAACAATTAATTCAGTAATAACTTGGAATTGGTCTGTTTTATGTTTGTTTCGTGCAAGATGATATTTATTATTTGTGAAGTATGATGTTTATATGTGATGTATTCTGTTGATATTATAACCTTATGAATTCATGTTGTTTTCAGCCCCCGGCCCTGCTCCCTTCAGCCCCAGTCCCTCCTGCTCCTTTCACCCCCAGTCCCTCCTGCTCCCTTCACCCCCAGTCCCTCCTGCTCCTTTCACCCCCAGTCCCTCCTGCTCCCTTCACCCCCAGTCCCTCTTGCTCCCTTCACACCCAGTCCCTCCTGCTCCTTTCACCCCCAGTCCCTCCTGCTCCCTTCAGCCCCAGTCCCTCTTGCTCCCTTCACACCCAGTCCCTCCTGCTCCCTTCACCCCCAGTCCCTCTTGCTCCCTTCACACCCAGTCCCTCCTGCTCCCTTCAGCCCCAGTCCCTCCTGCTCCCTTCACCCCCAGTCCCTCCTGCTCCCTTCACCCCCAGTCCCTCCTGCTCCCTTCACCCCCAGTCCCTCCTGCTCCTTTCACCCCCAGTCCCTCCTGCTCCCTTCACACCCAGTCCCTCCTGCTCCTTTCACCCCCAGTCCCTCCTGCTCCCTTCACCCCCAGTCCCTCCTGCTCCTTTCACCCCCAGTCCCTCCTGCTCCCTTCACCCCCAGTCCCTCTTGCTCCCTTCACCCCCAGTCCCTCCGGTGAGCAGGGAACGCCCTCCCCCATTGGGTGTGGAGCTGGTACCTCATCACCTATTGGGTACACCCAAATGACACCCGGAGCCCCGTTCACCCTTCAGACATCTGGCACAGGTGAGTACAATTAATATCAATATGCATTCCTATTTAGTTCTAGCATTTTAGTCAAGTATGCAGATATGTTATAACTAAATCGTCACAGCCAGCTAGTTTGTTTTAAGTTGTGAGTGAATGAGCAAGCGAGTAAGTGGGTGCATGTATGCGAGAGAGCAAGATAGCCTTATAGGACAGAACACAATATGAAAAACAAATAAAATACATATATTTCATTGTTGGCAGTGGTGACTTTGAGCTATCCTGAGGATTGGGTAATGTGGTGTGTGCGTGCATCAATAAGTCACACACAGGCACACGCACTCGCACACACAATCAGATACACTCACAGAAAATGTAATAACTCATTTTTAACATGAACATATTTTACATTTCAATATATGTTGTAGCTTCACTTGACACAACCACAGTCAACATTTCCTCTTCACCTTCACCACCGCAGCGACCAAACAAGAGAGGTAACATGCATACATTCATACACATAAGCTCATGCTCTCAAGCATGCAGGCAAGCATACGTGCTTGCAGGCAAATACAAACATACACATGCATACATACATATTGGCTAATTCAATCATTCATTTTTAATCACTGACATGTTATAAATATCAGTATTTGTTATAGCTGCTGTTGACAATACCGCCAGTAGCATGGACGAAGATGAAATGCAGCCAACAAAGAAAAGAGGTACATGTTTTTAATGGATTGGCTATTATTTACCACATACAAGTTACATTTCTATGTAGTAACATTTCTGATGATCAATGCAGATTGGATGAATTTTCTATCACACATAAAACATTAAAATACTTTCTGACATTGTCTTTACATGCTACATTCAATAATATGAGCATACTAGCAATTATATTTCATTATGCTGGAAACCGGGTTTTAACTTATAAACATCCAATCATGCATAACTAACTCAATCATTCATTTTTAAACATTAGCATGTTTTGCATTTCAATACTTGTTGTAGCTGCTGTCAACAATACAGCTAGGAACAGTGAAGAAGACGAGATGCATCCAACAACGAAAAGAGGTACATGTTTTGCAGTTGATTATTATTAAAGTATTGCCATTTCACAAGTGGAATTTCTATGCAGTAACACAGAAGAGAGAAATTCAGAAAGAAATTCACACATAAAACATAAAAATTAACTTTACATTGTCTGTACATGCTAATAACAAAATAATAACAACTATTTCAGTATGCTGAAAGCAAATTCAGTCCTATAATGTTCAAATAAAATAACAGTATTAAGGAAATAACCTTACGAGAGAATTGTCTGTTCATTGTTTTCAATTAATTAATTAATAACATGTTTGTCCTATTTTCATGCTAATACAATATCACTTTTAGCAAAGAGCATCCGTTGGAGTGTGAAAGACAACAAAATGCTCGAAGAAGGCTTCCCTGTCTTCTTCAATGACACAGACGAAAGTGGGACGAAGGGAAATTTGCCATGTAGGTTTAGATTTCTGACAGCGCAGATGTGAATTGCAATAATATGACACATTGATGGTTGATCTGCCATGTATATATATTATATGCATATATGCACATATATACCTATGTATGTACGTGTAAGCATAGGTGTATGTGTGAGTGCATGGGTAAGTAGGTAGATAGGTAGGTATTTATTGAAATGGGTGTACTTATAGTTCAAATATCCTCTATTTATCATGGACGATGACCCTAATCCACTGGCAATGGAGTATAGTACGCTATGTACATACGTAGGTATGTATGCATACATATGTAAGCATGCTATGTACATGCATGCATGCATGCATGCATATATACATACATACATACATACATACATACATACATTCTTGCAAGCATGCACGCACGCACGCACGCACGCACGCAGGCACACACTGAAATGTCAAGGTGTTAACTGTTATTAATCGTGTTTCAGGCAAAACAGACATCATCAGCTTTCTGTCGGCATCAATGCCGCCTTGTTTAAGTGGTCTGGACAGACAGTCAGCCTACATCAAGACTAGAACACAGTTGTTCAACAGAAGAAAAACAATTCAAAGGAATGTGAACAAAGTCTTCGGTGAAATGAAATGAACTGAATGATTCTTCTTTTCTCTGTGTTAATTTCTTACAGAAATTAAGGGGAGACACTTTCATTAGTGTCAAACATTACGTTCATGATAATTGTTGTTTTTGTTTTCTCATTTTTTTTGGCAGATTGACATGTCTATTTCACAATAAATTATTCTTTTTTGACATATTCTCACCTCTGAGTCACTATATTTTAGCATTAAACACAACAACTAGATCCAAAAAACTAGCCAACTAATGCACACCAAAATATTCAAATTGTCCTATTCCTTATTTAGAATGCATTTCATATTTGTTGATGATTGCCTGACATGTCACGATGATTTATGGACATAGAGATTCTGCATTTGTAAACAGAAATTGAAATTTAGGGTCAAATGGCATCCCGATCTAATTTGTCCTGTACTAAGTCCACGGCATCAACACGAGCACAGCCTCACATGAAAGCATTTCAGAACTTATCCTATCTGCGAAACGTATGCAAATTGGACATCGGATAGGACTAATTATGTACATATTCGCAATAACTATTAAATCAAATCACATTTTTACACATGGAAATGTTTGCAATTTAAACGTCATTGTAATTCAAATTATTTATGTTATTGCATTTATTTAAACATGTGAATTTCTATGCGGAATATACTATATTATGTGCTGATATGCTACCGTATGTCATTATTGGTATAAGAAGCTAGCTCTTTACACTCTTTTGCAAAATAATTTAATACTGGGCTCATACATTTTTCTTAGGGCGTCTATCATATTGTGGGCAGTGGGTATGACATATTATTTTGTCCATCATTCGTGAAGCAGTTGTACCATTAATATCTAAGCGTTGCACTTTAGCATCATAAAAATCTCCCGATGACCATTCGTCCCACTGATTTCATTAGTAATCCTATTAATTAATTTCACATATCAATTTGTAGACCTGTTTAATATCAACGTATTGACTGGTAAATCGTGCAGCTATATTGATAGTTTGCAAAATTACGACACATTTAGTCCCCCCATCTCATAAAATATGTATATTAATTTATTTTGTATCATGCTTACGGAAAGATATTCACCAAAAAGCTACTCCTTACAAAAGTGTGTCATATTAATATATTAACTACAGGCGTAGGGCTGTTTCAAAAACACTACAATTTTGCATGCCCATGTAGCACCAATTCGTTAAATTTCAGGGTATGGCCAATGGACAAAATAGCTTCCTTGTCCATCTGTCATTAGTTTACGCTTGGATATGTGGGTAAATTATTATTCTATTTTTAATAAGTTTCAACTATTAATAATTAATATATTATTTTTTGGTTTGCATGATTTTGTTTATTTTGCAATAACCAAAAATTGCTTTACCTTATAAATTATTGTGGCTGACTTAGGTATAAAATAAGATAAAAATTTTTAGAAACAACAATTGTTGATATAATATATATACATAATTATATATGTATAATTATATATATATATATATATATTTATATATAACCCTTAATAAGGTTAAATTTGTTTTATGATCAAATAAAAACTTGTATTAATAATGCGTAAATAATTTTGTTCGTTTTTTTTATATATATGTATATATATATATATATATATATATATATATATATACACCCTTGTATATATATATATATATATATATACATATATATATATAATTATATATAATATGTGTGTGTGTGTGTGTGTGTGTGTGTGTGTGTGTGTTTGTGTGTTTGTGTGTTTGTGTGTGTGTAATATAAAATCACAACATGCGTACTTATATCACGGGTATATTATAAAGTAAATAACGCAATAATCAACCATTGTTTGGCAAAATAATAACAGTGAGAACAAATTGAAAAATGTAACACTTTATTATGATTTTGCATAGTTAGGTTATATACAGAAGACAATTTTTTATTTAAGCCTAACACTGAGCCACAAACTTTACTGGCCCCGTATTAGCGCAATACAATTGTATTGTTGACATTCCTTAGCAACGTTGGGTACATGGTAGTCGTGAACAATATAACGGTAAGATAAACATCGATGACGTCTGAAGCGTCGAGCCTGCTCTTGCCTTTTGGTGAATGATTCTCATGCAACATTGACAAAGTTGCTGGTCGTAAGATGTGATTGTGCTGTCATATGTTCACAGGAGTATGTATTGGAAATAATAATACCTTGTATCTTGATAACAAATTGTCATTGCATACAACGAATATTATCTATACCGGAAGACTTCCTTTGTTAAAAGTGTACGCGCTCACTCGATGTACGAATGCTGCGTTTGCCGAGGTCCGAGCGAAAGAATCGCGATTTCACCGACCAACCGTTGTACCTCTTTCTGATATTACTGTCGACGGTCGTTGGCTTCTTTCTGCCAATGTCTGAAGTCAGCGGTGCCAACTTTCGTACAGTGATGCGTTTGCCGAGGTCCGAGTGAAGGATTCGCGATATCACCAACCAACCGTTGTACCTCTTTCTAGTGTCAGTGTCGACGGGCGTTGGCGTCGTTCTGCCAATGTCTGAAGTCAACAGTGCCAATTTTCGTACCAGGGCGTAGAATAACTTCACAAAACCATCGCTGTTTTCGTTCAACATCACTTCCGGTCCTCCGGTTTGTTCACCGAAAAGCATTTCAGTGTTTCGTTCCCCGTTGACCACGTCTTTGGTGTAGACGGACGTCGATGTCTCCTGTGTCACTTCGCTCGGGGCCAGTGTTCCACGGCCAGTGGTCGTGAATGCAGTTACACCCGACAGTGCGAGTAGCATGTGTACCAGTATCGGCATCTTCGCTGCTGTCCACAAAGCTGCCATTTCTACAACAGAATATAAACATGAAATAAGGCTAGATATGATTCGTTACGGACACGTCATATTCGACTACATTTGTTCTTATGCGATTGCGCGAAGTCTGAATTCGACATCCCGTGATTGAATCCGGGTGAACTAATCTATGTTTTCTAGACCTCGTAAAAACTATAGAAAACATTATTATTTTCTCTATATAATTATATGGAAAACTATAAACCCCATAAAATCTACAGAAGATTCTATAGAAAAATCCATAGTGGTCTATAGAATATTCAATAGAAACCTAAAAACCCATTAAATGTATAGAAAGCAATCTACGTAATAATAGAAAACTATAGAAAAATCAATAGAATTCCATAGAAAATTATTTGCCGCGTAATATTTAAAGAAAAATCTATAGAATTCTATAGAAAACTACAGAATTCTATAGAAAATCTATAGGTTTCTGTAGAATGTTTTGCTAAGGGTTTAATATGTCTTTGTGACGTTAGTAATTTACAATTAGTTTGAGGCGTACCAAGCAAATCTCGTTCGTGAGTTTCTCCTATAATTTATAACCTTTTGCTTAATGCCATTTGTCAACATCGTCCATAAATCAACTGGCACACAAACAGGCCGTGAGAAGCACAGCACTGCAAACTAAAGCCACAATATATCAACCTACCTTCACAGGGAAGTAAATCTGCAGATTCGCTAGAGAGAGGTAGAATTCACAGCTTCGTGACACGTTTTCAGCACAAACTGAATCATGGAATTACCGTTCGGCCTTATATATGGACGGTACGCGAAGAACATCAACAGCGATGCTCAATAGCCCTCTGGTGTGTGTTTATAGAATGCAATAGTTAGTAGATTAATAGCATTCCTCCTAATTAATGAATTAATCAACTACAACGTAGTAAGTGGAAGTGTTTGTGGTGTCGCCACAGGGAGGGTGAGATGAATAGGGACCTACTCGACGAAGCAGATAAACAGCGTTTCATTGTGACAAACAATGTGAGCCAATCCTTGTGAGGCATATCGACATTGATAGACCAAGCGGGGAACATTCTTCATGGCATGTCTTTCTCTGGCAAATGTTTGGATCCAGTGGCGTAGTCAAAGGGGCCATGCCATGCCATGTGCTGCCTGATTCATAGAGTCACCAAGTACAGAGCGTATAAGGATGCTTATGTAAGACTTTCCTTCCCATTCCTACCCTTTCGCAAACAGATTTGTCATCCTGCAAAAAGGATTAAGTTAGTAATTCTCCACTTCTGTCGGTAGCTGTTGCCCGGTTATTAGACTAGGGTCAAATTGCAGTTTATTTTTTTAATTTTCTTAGCATCCTTGTCGTCAGGGATGGGTTGACCATGATTTTAGTTTCCATTGTCTATTTTCTTCCTTTTTCTTTTTTCTCACTACGTTGTTTATCAACAGTTTCCAGTTGCTTCCATATGTTGCTCTTTTTCTCAATTCTTCTCTCACGCCCTTTAGGTGTCTTCTATGCAATCCCCCATCGCCGTCCTTTTCCCCTTCCACTGTCTGGACATCTGCTCTTTTTTTGCCAGTTTTACATGTCCGATTCATTCCATATGACCATCCCATGCCAACCTAATCCTTACCAATTTCTTCTTACAACTTTCCTTCATTCCAGCGTCCAGTCTCATTTCATTAATTCCTCTCTTATCCGCTCTATTAACTCCCATGATTCTTCCTGCTGGGTTGTTTTGCAAACCTCTACCTTTTCCCGTTGTTGGGGTAATTCACGAGCTTTAAGTTTACGTGATATGCGTTTGTCGTATTGCTTTTGTTTGTTCGCAATTCGGTCAAATGTTTATATATTGGTGGATTCGTTAATAATTGTATACTCTTTGTAATCACGTAGGCCATGTTTATTTATCCTCTTAACGTGACAAGCTTGGTAGCAACAATTGTGATAACGCCATGACGTAACCAGTGCACCATATTTTATACTAACACTTAAATATAATCTCAATTGCTGCATGCAATTTATCGTATGATTTGTCTGTTTAATTGCACATATCCGACTACGTTAATTTCGTTGCTAATCTGCACCCAGCCAGGAAGCAACTTGTAACATACTAATTCGTAACATACCTCTTCGCATTGCTCGCAATCCATCTAGAACCTATCTGTTGTTTGGTCATTTATGCAGTTATGCACAATTATCTATTTGGCAATGTTAGTTCGGCTGTTATAGTTGTTAAGCCTTAGCTGGAACGCCGGAACGCCGCTGTTTGTCAGCGTTTCTTGCAATCCTGTATTGTTGGGTAATTTGAGCAATTAATTCAACATTACTGACGTGTGGCGTTGTCATTAACATTAACGGAAATTTGCAATTATGCAGTTATGCCGTATGCCACATACGGCATAACTGCATAATTGCAAATTTCCGTTAATGCTAATTTTGTTGTAGATCTCTGTATGACCAGGAAGCAAGCTACACGTGGACCTTCCTTGCAACATATCAAGAATTTAGCTGTCCGCATTGTTCGCTATCCAATCTAGATATTTGCTCTTGATTGGTCGTTCAGGCACTATTATCTATTTGGCAAAATTAATAAAGGCTGGTCACTAATGCTATCTGAAGACAAAGTAGAAGCGGAAATCTCCTAGAGAAGTGTCCTCAGGATTTAATAAAATACGATAGATGTGTGTTTATTTCATCTCTCCAATCTGTCTGACACGCTTAGTATTTATTGTGACGATAACACAACTAGTAAGTAAGTAGGTAAGTAAGTGATTAAGTACGTGCTTCTGTGCGTCATGACGAAGATTCCGAGGTGCTTCTTCTGTGAAGGTACGTCTTAAGAATTGGCGTAGTATTTATTTCGAAGTGTTTTGCGCAGTCAGTGGAGGTGTGTGTGTGTGTGTGTGTGTGTGTGTGTGTGTGTGTGTGTGTGTGTGTGTGTGTGTGTATAAATATAAATATATATATATATATATATATATATATATATATATATATATATATATATATACATATACATATACGTATACATATATACATATATACATATATATATATATATATATATATATATATATATATATATATATATATATACATATACATATATACATATAAGGTTAAATGCTGCATACGGAGACCAGTTGTGCATATACCACCGCCTACGGGACACCGCGGATTTAAGGAGACCGTAGCCGGTCTCCGTAATGTTTTGAGGTATGATTGCGTAACTAATGCATTTTATGTTACGATTCCCTTGTTAGTGGAGATAGTTTAGACATATAGGAATTAACTTATGCCATTATTGGGAACTTTATTTTATATTTTGATTAGTTTTGAACACATTTATTGCAGACCCTTGTATATTTCGAAGTGCCTAAGGCGCCGCCTACGGGGCACCGGCATAAAAGTGCTTATAGTTTAAAAGTGTTGTTATATATTGATTGAGGGGTTAGTGTTTCGTGTTCAGTGTACTATATGCTTGTTGGATATGTATTAATTTCAATAAATATGTAGACACATTAATAAAACACATATTTGACGGACCTCCAAGCTATACGTCGTACACTTAATGAATGCGGTGACGTCAATTTTACGACATTCCATACACACATAATGCACCCAAAAAACTAGCGTACTTTAAGTGATTGATATGTTATTCTAAGGTATGAAATTATATTTATTACATTTGATTACATTTACTTATTTAATATTGTACACTTGATCAACGTTTTAGCGACAGGTAGCAAATGTCGTAAACCGGCAGCGTACTTCAGAATCTTTCGTAAGTCTAGGAGACTAGGTAAGTTCACTGGAAACAAACAGTTTAAAAATTGCTTAGAGTGACTTTTATAGAACACATTGCGTGAATTCTTCGGAAGTAAGAATCTTTGTTGGATGCATGCAGTCATATGCAGTTGAAACTGACCTATTTATAATGCTAAACCTCTAAATTTAGATAGACGTAAAAGTAAGTGATTCGGGTTTGACACGTTGGAAGAATCCAATCGCACCTACTCCTAGATCTGATTATAATTATATTTTATATCTATAAATATGACATCACAGCTCGATAGTTCCGCCTTTCCCACCCGATAGTCGTATGCTCTTTTTCTGTTTCAAAAATATTACTTCTTAGTGCAACTTTGTGACCAAAGGCCAGGTTTGATTCAACGTAACCTGAAATATTGTCACATGACTGCGTTTTGCACGGTCAATGCTCAAGCTACTACTACGATACGGGTAGATCGTTAGGGCTCAAGTTAAAACTAAGAAGACGTATTTTCGGAGCATATATGCATGTTATTTAGTAGAAGGATGGAACTAGCGCATTGATATATCAAATTTAGGCTAAATCGACACACGTTGAGGTGGACCCAGATATTATACAAGTGCCGTAAACGTCAGACTTCAGTTCCAATTTCCGGTTTTTTTACTGTTCGTGTTCATAACACAACACATTCCTCCAAGCATCTTTGTAGTTTTAACAAAACATTGGTAATATTTTGATGCGATACATCTATGATAAGTTAAGCTAACATATATCTTGTCAAGTTACAGCAATTAAACTGTTATGCAATGCGTTTATTTTGAGTGAATTCACCAGGGACAGAGTAACCAACTAGTGTCAGTATTCGTGTGTCCTGTCTCCATTGTGTAAATCTTTCTATGATTTCAGTTTATATCAGTCTGGACAGTGTAACAAAATAGGTGGGACTAGTGTAGAAATCGAGCATACCTAAATTTAATTGTATATTTGCTAAAATTGGATATTTCATTGTGTTAATTCAATGTTTCAACATCATTCCATGCATATATATATATATATGTTTTTTTATCATTTATAAACAACACGTCTTAAGCTTAGCTTATTTTTCAGATCGAAAATAACATGTGCTTGACATAAATACATTTTGTTTATTGCTCATTCAACGTGCATGCCATTATAGTGTTGTACTAGAGTACACATCTTGAACAATTATTAAGTACAATATTCAAGTGAGCAAACAAATTTGCTTGAAACATGAAAACAACTCGCTCTTTTTATAGTTGAAGCTGCGAGATGTCCCAAAAGAAAGCTATGCCACTCACAAGAGGCCAGCAAATGGTATGGTTGTTTGCAATGGTTGAGCATGTTCACATCCATACACACATACGCACGCATGCATGCATGCACAGTTTTGCACACACGTGTATATTTTATATAATAATACGCATGATTTTGTAAAATGATCAGTAAAATATTATACATTTCATTTTAGGACGTTGTTGCGTAGCCGAGCATCGGAACCGTGTTCGCTGGTGATAAAGGTCCGAGCACTCAACGCGCATGCGCCTACTTTGACTTTCACCGGTGCTCGGACGCGGTGCAGCAGGCCGAGCATCGGAACCGTGTTTGTTTGTGATAAAGGTCCGAGCATTCAACGCACAGGCGATTTTTTGGTCGTACTTTCACGTTACCCTTCGCAGCAGTATCAGTACGGGTGCATAATACTGCTACTAGCGATTCATAAGGATATTCGATTAATAGCCTATGGAAAAGAATTGAAATAAATACATAAATTTTATAAGCCCAATTGCATGATTAGAAATGTTTTTTGCGTTAATGGCATGAATTTAAGTACGTAATATATATCCATAACGACATTATAATTAATAAATATGAGCATTATTAATAATTACATGAGCACCGAAAGAAACAACTGGGGCATCATACAGCGTATGGCTGGTTGAGGAATTTTTTTTTTCATAGGGCATAACAGGCTAAAGTAATTGCGTTTTGAGAACTGCAGATTGTAATTGCTGTAGTATAGCAGAATGATTTATGGACTTCGTGTTTTTATATAGTAAATTTAATATTATCATTTTAATAGAGCCAGTTCCATTAGAAAAAGATTATAAGTAATAAGTGTTAGAAGATAATATTTATTTGCAGCTTATATACTAGTTGCTGTGGTACAAATAATACGAATATAGATGCTGTTTCCTGAAATTATATATCTGCTGTATTACTTTATGCAGAATTATTAAATACACACATGTGTAATGTAGCAATATTGTATGTAGCAGTTTATTACTGGCAGATGACAAAAGAACTTCTCTACAATGAGGCAACATTAATATTTAAGTGACGTATGTACACGTTATGCGCAAAGATAAATCGACTTGCAATCTGACAGAGTAATGTAAAGCGTATTGCACTAATGTAAAAAAACTTGCTACGTGATCTCTATTATCTAGAAGACATTACTAATGCATGGTAACTGATTCCATACTGACATTATGAACAGGGTATATAACTACGTCATGCACTTGAAATCTGACACAGTAATGCAAAATATGCACATGTAGTGCACTAATATAAGCATAAAAGTAAGAAAGGAGAAAGGTAAATCATATATATATTTCACAAATGGCATAATACTAGTTATATATAGTTATACAAAAGGGTTACCATGACACATGCTAGATTAGTGGGTAATGTAGCGAAATGGGAAAAAAGCTCATGAAGTCAACACTGCCAGTTTTGAGTTTCGCTATGGTTGCTATATTTTGATTAATGTGTTTATGTAAGAGGAGAAATGTAAAACATATACATGACATGAAGGTGAATTTATTTTCGATGCTCAATACAAATATAAATACATAGGTAAATTGATTGTAAAACATTGCACAAAAGGGTTATCATGACACATGAGATTTGCGGATAATCTACTATTTAACAGCAGGAACTGCGTAATATCTAAGGTAGTAGGGGTTATATTTGTAAAACATAATTATGCCTGGGATAATTATTAATTTAATGCACTGAAATAATGAAATGAAGGCAAAGAATATCAATAATAAACAATTAAGTCAACATAACATATATCTTATATAACAAACAAATGAAAATTATGGTCATTATGCTTGCGACATTTTAATTGCAGTTTTAATACATTTTATTATAATTTTATATAAATAAATATTGAATTAAAACGTAATAGTGCATTCATTGACACATAACTATTTCACTAATATAACATTAATCAAGCAAAACAATAACTAGTATAATAACATTAAGCATGAATTACATTATTATTGTAATATAAAACTGACACTTATTATGACATATTGCAATTCGATAAAGATAGTCATAACAGCAAAATTGAAGTGGTGCAAAATTTAAACAAATGTCCCCATTTGATTTGTCTCGTTTGGACGCCGAGTTATCTTGAGCCGACTCGGCCCGGGCCGAGTTGTCTGTGTCAGTCTGTGAGCCGAATCGACTGGCATTTGTCTTCGAAGTATTTTTGTGCTCGGGCTTAATCTTGCCAGCGCGGCCAGGATATAGAGCCACCGACGTAGCCAATGTCTTACAGTCCCGCCTGTAGTCAATGTAGAGTTGCACGGCTGTTCTATTTCCTTTATTTGCGTCAAAAGCATCGCCTACGTTCATCCCAACCCAAGTACAACCACACCATGCTCGGCTGCCGTGAGAAAGAGCGGAAGCAAGAGGCAACACGTGACAATTGGCGCATGCGCGTTGAGTGCTCGGACCTATAACGCTGAGGAACAGGGTTCCGATGCTCGGCTACGTAACCACTTCGTTCATTTTAATGTCCAAATTATTTTGATGCACATGTGCAGATAGTGTATGGATAGATGAATAATGTAATTGTGCTTCTTTTATTTCAGATAAGAGCAAGCCTTCAGACCACACGGCGAAAGGCAAATGTATGTTATCATGTGTCTTGTTAATGTGAGATGCTTAACACTAAAATTACTATTTAAAAATACGTTTTGATTTCCTTTTATTTGATCTGTATCAGAAACCGTGTTAATTATTTTGTTCTCTTCAAATCAATGCTGGCGTCAAAAATGAGAAGTCTATTCAATGTAAAATGGCTTTTTAATAAGTTTCTTGTGACTCGTTAAACAATGATGCATATATATATATACTTATACCCACAATAGTCATAGGGTTTAAAACATCCCAAAACATGCCCAACTACCATTACATGTTGTTTTTGACTTTGTATGTGCTAGGATGAAAAAGCAAAGGTCGTGAGGAACTGGTTGGAAAAGCTGGAAGAGCCGTTGCCAGTGAAGGACTTGACACCGGCCAGTGAGGCCAATGGTATTTAATTGCTTACAATACCCTCTCAACCAGAGCACAAAAATAAACAGCACCACTGATTGGTCTGACAAGTGCCACAGTCAGATCATGAACTAAACAAGTTGGGATGCATGTCAATTTATTGCTATGGCTATAATTATTTAGTTGCATAACTGTAATTTTATTTGTAATGTAATAATTGTAATATCATCTGACTAAGATATGCATCATTCACCTAAAGTGTGAAGTAAATTTAAAGAAGATATCAGTGTTCAAGAAACTGTTTGCTCAGAGAGTGAATTAGCAACCATCACTGTCCAAGGATCAACATCCATTTTGTTCTTTCACTAAGCTGCTAGGGGTTACTGCATGGTAGTTAAAAACTGAACTGTGGGTGGCAGACTGATTATATAAATTATATGTTTATGTTTATTGCAGATCTATCCTCAGATTTTTCTGACTACAATCCATTTGAGAGTCCACCACATTTTGTAAGTATTAAGTGCCATGTACAACCAATATGCTTAATATAAACGTCAAACACAACATAATAAATAGAAAAAAAATCAATTTTATTAAACAATATCTTCTAATAGAAGAGACTCATTCATCAATTACAACCAACATATTTTAGTCTAATAAATTGAATATGAAGCTGTTTATTTATATTTGTAATGGTACAATTAAAACATAAAATATATGCCTAGTAAACTACTCAATTCGAGTGACATTACATACAGGAATTATCATGTATTGTCTTTACAGGCAACTTCTTCACCAAACAAATGTGAAGAAATCATTGATGCGTCAGTGACGTCTGATGGTAAGTTTAGGACGTCAGCTGCAATTAATGTGTATATCATATGGCATCTTAAATATGACAAAGTTCATTTCGATGTATGCAGACTATATGTATATTTAGATACATATAAATTGTATATAACTATAAATTAAACATGATATATGCTATACGGTTTATAAAGATAGCATATTGACATTAGCAAGATCACATAGCTTAATAAATTGGATTTACAGTTCAGTTAAACTACATCACACACATTACAAATACTAACTTTATTGTCAATGTCTTTTAGAATCACTTGAAAATGTCCCAGATATCAGCATCCACTGTGCTCAAGTGAGCAATAGTGAAGTGTAAGTATTTTTTTAAAGCAATGTTTATATATGAACTTACCTTTTATTAGTTTAACATAAATGTGTTTGCATAATTATATTAAATTATATAAATAATAATTTATGTTCCCCTTATATATATATATATATATATATATATATATATATCACCCCTACCTTCCAAAATAATGAATATGTTTTGTTCTTGGCATATTTTTGTTTGAAAACTGTAAACACTGGTATTTTTCCATGATATTGGTGGCTATACAACTGCATAGATCTGGTCAGTTTTGATTATGTTGGTTATCCTCCAGTGAGGCTGATACAGCAACTGAACTCCCAGCATGTGATGCTGCCGCTGAAACGTAAGCAATTTCTTAATTTTATCTTTGTTGGTTCTCCTATTGGTAAATATTTAGCCAAGTGTTGTTCCAGTGCCGATTCAAGTATTTGTGTTTTTATATGTTTAAGCTTTTACTTAAGTGTTGTTGCAGCTTAATTGGAGTTGCATTGATTTAATTACTGTTCATGTTCTGAAACACATATTTGTGTATTTTAATACCTGTTTGCCTATATCTAAGTGTTGTGGCAAGTTCAATTCTTGTTGGTGTTCTGAATAACACACCTGGTTGGGCATACTTAGTAACTGGGCACAACTGATATGGTGTACATTTGTTAAGAAATAAAAAATGTATATGCTCAGTAGATTACTGTCATGTATTGTTGTGTTGGACAAAATTAATTGTTTTTATCAGTAGTATTGTTGTTATTATAGATTCACTGAAGTCATCATCAGTTTTAAATATAAGTACAAAACACTATTAAAACATTATAATCCAGACCAGTATCACCCAAAATAATGTTTATGTGCTCTTGGCATTTTGTTGAAAACTGAATGTCTTATTAGGAAGAAAAAATCAGCATATTTGAAACCAGTGCGTTGCTGCATTTACTGCCATGCGGTTGTCATTGGCGGTAAGTTGAAGAGACATGTGTTTCGACAGCACAAACATCAAGAAGATGTGAAGGCAGTGATGTTGAAAACCAAACAACATCAGGTACTGCATTTGCACTACTCTTCCATTACTGTCTACAATACTTTACATCATGATTATATACTTGCATGTGAAGATAGAGAAAATTACATGAATCATATCAACCACAGTGCATTACATGTTCAACACATGCTCACATGGTCCCATGCCATCTTCACTTGGCAATTTCTGTAAACAGACATATTTTGGAGTTTTTATGTTGCATCCTATTCTTAAACACATTCAATGCCACCAGTTGAAAGTGGATATTGTTATAATGGAGTACAGCACATTTTATCTCAGGATATGGCCTTTAAATAATTAATTCTTTAAGTGGAATGCTCTAATGTATTATGTTATACATGTTTGTTGTATCTCTATTATTTGTAGGCAAGATTCATTGACCAAATACGTCGTGATGGCATGTACTGGTATAACACCAACATGATCAAGACAGCCAGCACGCCATCTGCTGTGGACAAAGACCGTTTTCTGTCCGAACGGAAATCAAAGCATCCGGATAACATCAGGCTTTGCTCTACGTGCCGAAAGTTCGTTTCTGGGCGGAATTTCTGGCGGCATCTGAAAACCTGTCACTGTGTAGAAGCGGTGAAGGTTAACCCATCGGTCATGTTTCGAAAGCCCCATACTGATGAGGAGTTCGACCAAAACATCCTGAAAAGGTTTCGCGAATCAGAAGCTGGAAGCATCTGTGCCACAGACGAAATCATCCAGCAGGTTGGTTACAGGCATTACTGCCTGAGACGTTGCCACAAGTCGAAGATGATCGAGGTAAAGAAGAACGTGATGCAGGAGATGCGAGAACTTGCCCGATTATTCATACAATTTCAGCAAACGGCTGATCAACATGGTCTTCCTGGGAGCAACATGTGCACGGAGGACATGTTTAAGAGGGCACATCTGCCTATCCTCCGAGAGGCAATCGACACTCTCGCAGGTGACAAGTATGGGTTAAAGTTAAACTTAAATGCCATGTTACTTCGTGCGATTAAATCACTGAAAGGGATGTACGCCGAGAGGATGGAGGATGAAAAATGCCGTGAGCTGGTTAATTTCAGTGATGCCTACAAATTCCGCTCTCATGAAATGTTTGCAGAAGCAAGGTACAAAGCCATCGCTGTCTCAATGGACAAAGCACGCCGTCCATCATCCCTTCCAGAGGAAGAAGAAATGAGGACCCTGAAGGCCCACATAACAAGTGCAATGGAAAAGTACACTGCTAACGGCAGCCTTGATAGTGAGGACCACGTCAAGCTGAGGTCACTTGTTGTTTGCCGCCTCACCCTGTTCAACGGCAGGAGAGGAGAGGAGCCGGCGCGACTGTTGTTGTCTGAATGGCAAGACGCACAGAATGACGAGTGGATACGAAAGCATGAGGTTTGCGTAAATATATATACTAATTTTATAATCGGAATCCGGAGTTAGGAGTACCAGGGGAAGTTGTGACCATTGTAAACTGCAACAAAATAAGCCAAGCAGTGTAATTTTCTTGAATCCCTGCACATGTAGCATTTTTAATTGTGTTTTTGGTTTAGTAGATTTAGCATAGAGAGTAAACTATTTATAAACGTTACAAAAAGTTACAAGAACTATAATAAGATTATCTGAAGCTATAACTTTATCTGTTGTCGTTACATATTATTATATTCAGTCTTATTATATATGCCTTCTACGAAATTTTTTAGCATAGCATTTATTATAATTCAATTTTGAATACTAACATATTTACAATATATTAAGCACTGTTCCAGTCTGCTGGTCTCGAAGAGGAGTACCTCGCTGGCCAGTTCAAACTAGCCTACCTCCATGGGAAAGGGCGACATTTTGTTCCCGTCCTGATTCCGGTGGACTGTGTCGAGGCAATCGACATGTTACTGTCACACCGAAAAGATTGTGGGGTGACAGCAGACAATCAGTTTGTCTTTGCCAGCAGAGGTAGGCATGTACAAATATTAAATATTAGTAAGGAAATGACAATATTAGTGAAGAGTGTGTGTTATGTTTCAAATATTACTGTGTCGGCTATTAAATACCATTTAAGAATTTATCTTACATAGTCTTGCATATTCACTCCCTAGCTGCTCTCTCCACATTTTAGTGATACTGTTTTCAAATGAACAGGATCCATGAGCCATTGCTCTGGGTGGTATGCTGTCAAGACTGTGTGCAGCCAGGCTGGAGTGTCTTTGACAGCCACAGGGAACCGCCACCGCATCTCTACGTTATATGCAGGGATGCATATGTCAAGTGAGGACAAAGAGTGTTTTTTCAAACACATGGGCCATGCAGAAGCAATCAACAGGGACAACTATCAATGCCCAGCTGGTGTCCAAGAGATTCGTGTCATGGGGCGGATGTTGGCACATCTGGATTCTGGTAATTATGAAACCAACTTTCTTTAAATAATTCTTATAATAGAATATAGGTATTTCGTACTGTGAATGTATAATGAATAATAGAAAAACATGGCACATTAAGAAAACAATAGTTGCTCAAGAAAATCCACCTTAGCCATTGAAATTATATTAATGTGGACAAATCCAAAACGTGTGTTTACATGCATGAATGAGCATATGCGTTGCGTTAATTAAGTAACAATTAATTCAGTAATAACTAGGAATTGGTCTGTTTTATGTTTGTTTCGTGCAAGATGATATTTATTATTTGTGAAGTATGATGTTTATATGTGATGTATTCTGTTGCAGACAGTTGTTGTTGATCAAATAAAAACTTGTATTAATAATGCGTAAATAATTGTGTTCGTTTATATATATATATATATATATATATATATATATATATATATATATATATATATATATATATATATACACCGTTGTATATATATATATATATATATATATATATACATATATATATATAATTATATATAATATGTGTGTGTGTGTGTGTGTGTGTGTGTGTGTGTGTGTGTGTGTGTGTGTTTGTGTGTTTGTGTGTTTGTGTGTGTGTGTAATATAAAATCACAACATGCGTACTTATATCACGGGTATATTATAAAGTAAATAACGCAATAATCAACCATTGTTTGGCAAAATAATAACAGTGAGAACAAATTGAAAAATGTAACACTTTATTATGATTTTGCATAGTTAGGTTATATACAGAAGACAATTGTTTATTTAAGCCTAACACTGAGCCACAAACTTTACTGGCCCCGTATTAGCGCAATACAATTGTATTGTTGACATTCCTTAGCAACGTTGGGTACATGGTAGTCGTGAACAATATAACGGCAAGATAAACATCGATGACGTCTGAAGCGTCGAGCCTGCTGTTGCCTTTTGGTGTATGATTCTCATGCAACATTGACAAAGTTGCTGGTCGTAAGATGTGATTGTGCTGTCATATGTTCACAGGAGTATGTATTGGAAATAATAATACCTTGTATGTTGATAACAAATTGTCATTGCATACAACGAATATTATCTATACCGGAAGACTTCCTTTGTTAAAAGTGTACGCGCTCACTCGATGTACGAATGCTGCGTTTGCCGAGGTCCGAGCGAAAGAATCGCGATTTCACCGACCAACCGTTGTACCTCTTTCTGATATTACTGTCGACGGTCGTTGGCTTCTTTGTGCCAATGTCTGAAGTCAGCGGTGCCAACTTTCGTACAGTGATGCGTTTGCCGAGGTCCGAGTGAAGGATTCGCGATATCACCAACCAACCGTTGTACCTCTTTCTAGTGTCAGTGTCGACGGGCGTTGGCGTCTTTCTGCCAATGTCTGAAGTCAACGGTGCCAATTTTCGTACCAGGGCGTAGAATAACTTCACAAAACCATCGCTGTTTTCGTTCAACATCACTTCGGGTCCTCCGGTTTGTTCACCGAAAAGCATTTCAGTGTTTCGTTCCCCGTTGACCACATCTTTGGTGTAGACGGACGTCGATGTCTCCTGTGTCACTTCGCTCGGGGCCAGTGTTCCACGGCCAGTAGTCGTGAATGCAGTTACACCCGACAGTGCGAGTAGCATGTGTACCAGTATCGGCATCTTCGCTGCTGTCCACAAAGCTGCCATTTCTACAACAGAATATAAACATGAAATAAGGCTAGATATGATTCGTTACGGACACGTCATATTCGACTACATTTGTTCTTATGCGATTGCGCGAAGTCTGAATTCGACATCCCGTGATTGAATCCGGGTGAACTAATCTATGTTTTCTAGACCTCGTAAAAACTATAGAAAACATTATTATTTTCTCTATATAATTATATGGAAAACTATAAACCCCATAAAATCTACAGAAGATTCTATAGAAAAATCCATAGTGGTCTATAGAATATTCAATAGAAACCTAAAAACCCATTAAATGTATAGAAAGCAATCTACGTAATAATAGAAAACTATAGAAAAATCAATAGAATTCCATAGAAAATTATTTGCCGCGTAATATTTAAAGAAAAATCTATAGAATTCTATAGAAAACTACAGAATTCTATAGAAAATCTATAGGTTTCTGTAGAATGTTTTGCTAAGGGTTTAATATGTCTTTGTGACGTTAGTAATTTACAATTAGTTTGAGGCGTACCAAGCAAATCTCGTTCGTGAGTTTCTCCTATAATTTATAACCTTTTGCTTAATGCCATTTGTCAACATCGTCCATAAATCAACTGGCACACTAACAGGCCGTGAGAAGCACAGCACTGCAAACTAAAGCCACAATATATCAACCTACCTTCACAGGGAAGTAAATCTGCAGATTCGCTAGAGAGAGGTAGAATTCACAGCTTCGTGACACGTTTTCAGCACAAACTGAATCATGGAATTACCGTTCGGCCTTATATATGGACGGTACGCGAAGAACATCAACAGCGATGCTCAATAGCCCTCTGGTGTGTGTTTATAGAATGCAATAGTTAGTAGATTAATAGCATTCCTCCTAATTAATGAATTAATCAACTACAACGTAGTAAGTGGAAGTGTTTGTGGTGTCGCCACAGGGAGGGTGAGATGAATAGGGACCTACTCGACGAAGCAGATAAACAGCGTTTCATTGTGACAAACAATGTGAGCCAATCCTTGTGAGGCATATCGACATTGATAGACCAAGCGGGGAACATTCTTCATGGCATGTCTTTCTCTGGCAAATGTTTGGATCCAGTGGCGTAGTCAAAGGGGGCCATGCCCCCACCAATCCCAGAAAATTAAGAAGGTGGGAAACGGATGACCAAAAATGTGCTGCCTGATTCATAGAGTCACCAAGTACAGAGCGTATAAGGATGCTTATGTAAGACTTTCCTTCCCATTCCTACCCTTTCGCAAACAGATTTGTCATCCTGCAAAAAGGATTAAGTTAGTAATTCTCCACTTCTGTCGGTAGCTGTTGCCCGGTTATTAGACTAGGGTCAAATTGCAGTTTATTTTTTTAATTTTCTTAGCATCCTTGTCGTCAGGGATGGGTTGACCATGATTTCAGTTTCCATTGTCTATTTTCTTCCTTTTTCTTTTTTCTCACTACGTTGTTTATCAACAGTTTCCAGTTGCTTCCATATGTTGCTCGCTCTTTTTCTCAATTCTTCTCTCACGCCTTTTAGGTGTCTTCTATGCAATCCCCCATCGCCGTCCTTTTCCCCTTCCACTGTCTGGACATCTGCTCTTTTTTTGCCAGTTTTACATGTCCGATTCATTCCATATGACCATCCCATGCCAACCTAATCCTTACCAATTTCTTCTTACAACTTTCCTTCATTCCAGCGTCCACTCTCATTTCATTAATTCCTCTCTTATCCGCTCTATTAACTCCCATGATTCTTCCTGCTGGGTTGTTTTGCAAACCTCTACCTTTTCCCGTTGTTGGGGTAATTCACGAGCTTTAAGTTTACGTGATATGCGTTTGTCGTATTGCTTTTGTTTGTTCGCAATTCGGTCAAATGTTTATATATTGGTGGATTCGTTAATAATTGTATACTCTTTGTAATCACGTAGGCCATGTTTATTTATCCTCTTAACGTGACAAGCTTGGTAGCAACAATTGTGATAACGCCATGACGTAACCAGTGCACCATATTTTATACTAACACTTAAATATAATCTCAATTGCTGCATGCAATTTATCGTACGATTTGTCTGTTTAATTGCACATATCCGACTACGTTAATTTCGTTGCTAATCTGCACCCAGCCAGGAAGCAACTTGTAACATACCAATTCGTAACATACCTCTTCGCATTGCTCGCAATCCATCTAGAACCTATCTGTTGTTTGGTCATTTATGCAGTTATGCACAATTATCTATTTGGCAATGTTAGTTCGGCTGTTATAGTTGTTAAGCCTTAG
>OZ024859.1:10498469-10515969 GCA_964017155.1 Oasisia sp. SBJ-2009
ATATCACACTAGAAAATTGTAGACAGCAAAGAACCATTAATCATACAAATAATGCTCACACAAGTTCATAGCTGGTGTCCACGGCCATGCCTAAGAAAATGTAATTTATCAGTAAATGAAGCTGCTGTAGACAGTTGCTCACTGGCACTGGATTCAGTTACATTCCCCTAGCCTGTAGATGGATAGGTTAGGGTTAGGGCAGGGCTGCCTACTTGACAAAATATTTGTCCGTAATGGTCATGCTGGTGGAGGTGTCCGGTTGGCAGACAGAGGGGGGGGGGGGGCACTACCCTTATATTACATTAAAGAGCAAAACCGGTAGCTTTGATTTAGAGAGACACATTTGTGAAGTTATCTCCTATCAATCCCTGGTCAATCTGGCAAAACTGGAAGTACAAATGGTAGGTCATTGAGAGGTCCTTTTCAGTTAGAAGACATGACTTCTCGTGGCTAAGTTACCATGAAAATTGTCCTGATTATACAAAATATACCTGATATGTAACCATGCATGCTGCGCTAAAAAAACCTAGACATAATATATATAAGGGGGAGTTCCTTGAAATGATACCCATGTCTAGTTACCATCTGTGTAATGTTCAGGGCAGGTGTAAATTCAAAAAGAATTGATCAATTCAATTACAATTACAATTCAATTCCAGAATTGAAGCGCGAATTGGAATTTAAAGATTTTGAACAAATGTAATTGAAATTATAAATGATTTTTGTTTATTTAATTGGAATTTAAAGATTTTGAATTGAATTGGAATTGAATAAAGAGGAATTGAGCATCTGATATTTCACAGAAAGTTGGGAGTATTGCAGCGCAGCCAGTGGTGATTATAGATGGAATTGAAAAACATTGAAATGGAATTGAATAAAAGGAATTGCAATGAATTGGAATTAAAAGAATGGAATTGGTCCCAGTCCTTATATTGTTGGCCCTTGTTCTAGCCTTTTCAGGAAAATATTTGAAAAACAGAGCGGCTTTGATAAATCAACACATCCACTACTACTACAGGCAGTGCCACCCCCTCTCATCCACTCCACCCCACAGTAATTAATCAAGCCTTTCCCAGTGACAATCTGTTCATTCCTCAGCTGTAACTAAATCCAAAGTCATTAAAACGTTGATGAATTGTTTCTTTCCCCCTCTAGTCTGGGTTTACCCCCTGCCCAACCACCAGTCCACCACAGCAGTCACCGGCTTCATTTACTGTTAAATTGCAACCAGTGAATTATTACATTTTCTTAGGCAGACCACTGGGTATGAACTTGTCAGGACATTAACTTAAATGTCGCAGTTCTTTGGTGTGCATACTAGTCTGAAGTCTGATATGCTTATTTCCGTAAAGATTACGGAAAATCCGTAATGGTAGGCAGCCATGGTTAGGGTCACTGTGACTACAAACACTTGATTGACTGCTGTAGGGTGGGGTGGATGACATACTGATCTTTACAAGACAACCGGACTAGTTATTAGGCAGGTTTACTAGTCCGCCCTTATCTTTACTAGTGTACTGACTAGCGGTCTAGTGGGTAGTTCTACCCCTGTCCCCTGGTCTTTGTCAGTAGGTTTTGGAGGTGTAGCGTGAAGAATATGGTGGCCGGCTGGATACGGAAATTATGTTGGGGCTATGGGTTCGTGTCTCTTTAAGGTGTCGTTTCTATTTTCCGTTCTAACTTTGACGCCTTCTGCGAATGGTTTTGCTGAACTCACAGTTACATTGGTCTGTGAACTTGGTTGTCATGTCGGAATTCATTTTTAAGCGAGTTGGATTTGAGTTATACATATATAAACAGCTGTATATATATATATATATATATATATATATATATATATATATATATATATATATATATATATATATATGGGTGAGGTCTTAGAAAAACGTACAATTCACCATTTTCACAGTTTTTCAGCTTTACATGGGTATAGAGTAAAAACCTCTACACCAATCTAATTCTTCTTAGTATAATTCAATAGAGAATTGTTTGGGCTTTCAGAAAAATGTAAATTTGTATAAGTCCGACGAGAATTATTTTGTGTTATTGGCCTATAAATTCGAAAAAAAGAGACAAAATGCATTTTTGAGCATTTCTTCATTTTTTTAAATGTATCTTATTTCAAGTAATGTAAAGTTAGAATATCCCCAACTTATTATTTGTCTAGTAAGTGGACACATTTTACATTTCCATGACATGTTAACATGATTTGGGCCGGCACCATTTTTTCAATTCTCATTCAAATGAGAAATTTTATTTAAACAAACGTCCGTGAATTATATTTCAACAGCCCAATTTGGATGTTAAGAAAGTGGGCACCATATTATTTTTACCACCTATGGACAAGGGTACGTTGTTGCATTGTTGTGGGTGGAATTTTTTTTAGCCACACCCAATTCCCTTGGCTAGGGTGGCACATGAACAGAATTATACTGATAAAAATCACGGACGTTTGTTCAACATGTTTACCTCTCCTGCATATAATTATAATTTTCTAGCTATTTCCTATAGCATTTCTCGTTTCGTGTACCACATTCTTCAATCGTGAACAAAAGTTTCACTCCAGTTTGTGTATTGGCCTTACAACTGGTGTCGAAATGAAAACAAACGTCCGTGAACTTTTTAAACAAACGTCCGTGATTTTTATTTAAATATACTGAGAAGGTGACTGAAACTGGCAGAATGATCGTTTTAACTGTTGAAACTAATAATAAACATGTTGGCCTTGTACATTTAGGGTATAGAAGAGGTTCTGTGATATATTTGTATAAGTGGGACCACACATAATCTGGAGAAAGTAACAAAAAGGGTTTTTATTTTTCAAAATCATAACACATACAGTGAATGGTCGAAATATATACTTGTATATAGCTGTAGGCACAGATCAACCTCTTTTGTACATGTAGAAGACGTTTTGAGATGTTATGAAGATGCTTAGTACTCATACAAGTGTCTTAAGTAAATGATACCAGTAACAAACGTCCGGGAATTTTACGCAAACGTCCGTGAGTTTTATGTATATATGGCAAGCAGGCATACTGTTCACCTGCAAGTGTTAGAAAGGTCTTTATTACTGTTAAAACTAATAGTAAACATGTTGTACATTAAGGCTATAGAAGAGGTTCTGTTGTATCTGAGAGCACTTGTAACCTGGGGAAAGTTTAAAACAAATGTTTTAATTTTCAAAGTCATGACACATACAGTGAATGGTCGAAATGGTCGAAATATATGTACTTGTATAGCTATAACCAAAGATCAACCTATTTTGTACATGTAGAAGACGTTTTGAGATGATATGAAGATGTTTAGTACTCATACAAGTGTCTTAAGTAAATGATACCAGTAACAAACGTCCGTGATTTCTACGCAATTTTATATGACTTTGTATATGTCGGCTATGAGACAACGGTGCTGTTTGTGAGTTCTCTGGACCACATATTTTGTAAAGTAGATATGTCGTAGACTGTGTAGAGTGACTTTCATGTGTAAGAGGGCATTTTTGAGTATGCAAGGGTAAAGTAAAAATGTTTTCCAAAGATTTGCGCTATTTTCAGTCATCGGTGAAAGTTGATTAGCATATAATTTTAAAGATTCTTTAATGTGCTTATTCATTTTCTGTACTTTCAAACATACATATCATGGCTAGTTATAAACAAAATTTGCAGTTAATCTGATATATTAAATGGTCTTTAATTGTTGTTCAATTTATTTCGATCACGGACGTTTGCCGATCACATTACGTTTTCTTTGACAATCTCTAAAAACTGAACCGCGGGATTAACTCAATATAATTTGGTGCTAAATGAAGGGAATAAGTTGTTCTTCAAGTGTAATAAAGTTGTTTAAAGTAATTGTGAGTTGTATTATTTCTGCCTGTCCAGCTCCAATTGTACGTTTTACTATGACCTGACCCATATACATATATATATATATATATATATATATATATATATATATATATATATATATATATATATATATATATATATGTGTGTGTGTATTGTGTACATATACATATATGTATATATATGTATACATATACATATATATATATATATATATATATATATATATATATATATATATATATATATACAGCTGTTTATATATGTATAATTCAAATCCAACTATATATATATATATATATATATATATACATATATATATATATACATATATATATATATATATATATATGTGTATATATATATATATATATATATATATATATATATATATATATATATATATATATATATATATATATATATATATATATATATATTGGTGCCTGTGTATGACTTCCCAATCCTACCTTTTGGCAAAGAAATTTGACATCACTCAAATGGGATCAAGTTACACAAAGTGCAAGAATCTGCTGGTTCAGCCGTAGGCTGACTGCATCCAGCAGGCTGCGGTCCAAGGGGTGACACGGCAACCAAAAATAAAACATTTATAATACGCTTGGTAACTAGTGCCTATTTAATATATCAATACAAGGGTGCAAATGATAGGGCCCGGCATGATGAGTATTTACTGGACTAACTTTGTAGGGGCTTTTAAGGGAGGGGTGTGATCAGGTGTCACGCTATATGCCCGCAAATTAGTTTTTTTTTCTCGACTCGCCGGTCTTCTATTTTACCCTTCTTCGCATCTGCCTCTTCATCTTGTAATTGTAGTAGACTCGGTATTTTAATTTGGGCATGTAGCGCTTATTCACCCTCTATGATGATCTCCGAGACAGTTAGCCATGACCTACAAACTTCAATCACAGTGCCACTATCTATTAGAAATGAGATACTCACGGTGAAAGATTCTAATTACTCAATCATTTGCAGAAGACTTTTCCGGTGTTCGTTTTACGATCTCTAAGTAATACAGACATCATAATACACAAGTCAATGCGCAGTTAAAGGGATTCTCCAATCAGTAAGAGATTCACATTATTTACTCACATCTGCATAACATATTGGTTGTGCAGAGTAATTATTAACAAAGATCGTTAATAATCAATTAATTATGGTATAATTGTACAAACAATCATGCTATCTTGCATTCAGACCTTTGCCATCTTGAGGCACTAAACCAGTGACGTCATCGTTTACGTCACTGGCGCATTGTTGGAAAAGGCAAAGCTTGGCGGAAATCTCGCGCTTAGTTGTGATAGTGATGTAAGCAAACCGCGACGTGCTAGATACATCAAATACCGTAGGACAAACGTAGGATGTTCGCATGCGCCAGTGACGTAAACCGCTTACGTCACTGGCGCATGCACGCTCTGTGCCTCAAGATGGCAGCGCCCTGAATCTAAAACAGCATGGTAGAATGATCGTTGTGCACAATTACTATGCACAAACAAATATATTATACATGTGTATGTAGATGCTGCGAACCTCTCACTGGTTGCACTCTCACTTTCAACGAAACAGCTGAACCAGCAGAAGACTCGGTTACGTATTATATTTCCAAAGCGAAGATAGAAGCTGGGTTTTGATTGGTTGCATTGACCAAAATGGTCCCATTCATGATGTCGGTGGTTTTGCTAGATTTTTCCACTTTAAGACCACTTTCTGGGTAAACCAATGCTTTTATATTTTTTATTGCAGATGCAAATGGTTAGTTTGTGTAAACTGATTTAGGTGCAGAATACCAAACCGTTAATTTGTTGCCCGGTAATAACTCCTCATATTTATCACCAGAGGAAAATTAAATAACACCTCGTGGTATTTAGGCTAGCGCTTTGACTCACACTGATGATTTTTTGTATTTATCGCGCACGAGCGGTGACGTCACCCATATAATCGTAAGCGCGACAGTGGCGACATCTGGTCTAAGCGCTCGTGCGCGGTCGAGTGTATCTAGAGCTAGTGAAAAGAGTTGGTGCACCCTGAGATTTAAATATGGAGGCGCCATTTTGCAAATTGACAGCGCCCTCACTCGATGGAACCAAGTGCGTTCTATCTTGCTCCCAGATCTCGCTCAATCTTAGCCTCGGTTACCCAGACTCCGTGAGATGGCAGCACGTTTTAGCCTCTCAACTCCGCCTGAGGAATTAATGCGTCTTAAGTTTCTAAATCCGGGTAGCCTTACCCCAGATTAGGGTAGAGTCGCTGATTGGATCTCAGGCCAACTATTAAATTAAAATTAAAATAACGATATACTTTTACAAGATAATAATATCATATGAAAAGTATTCAACATTGAACTTATATTAACACAAAAGTAAGTAAAAATTCAAATTTACAGTTGTTTATAAAATAAGAATTACGGCAGGATTAACCAGTATCCGTGAGGTGGCAGCATTGTCTAACCCCACACGGATAGCAAACAAATTAAATAAGGATACCTTTTTATCAAATAATGTTGTATTATAAAACTATTCAGAATTAAGCTTATATTAACACAAAATAAATAGAAATACAAATTTGCAGTTGTTTAGAAAAGAAATATATTACGGCAGTGTCCGTAAGGTGGCAGCATTGTATAGATCACGCGGATACCAAACAAAAGCCGGCAAATGTGGCCAGACTGTCTCCTCGGCGTAGTTCCGCAGCCGACCGACGGTCGGTTAAGGGAGACTCAGTATCGGCCGTCTCATCGACATAGCGTCATTTTGCAACGAAAAACTACAGCATGAACAATATTACAAATGTTATAAAAATAAAGTGTCACACAAGTGTTTGTTCTAGGACATGTTATGTCACAGTAGTAATGCAAAATATTCATATATTTAACCGTTATCAACATTTCACAGCATGATGTAGGTCTCGCGCATAATTTTGATTGTGACGTAAGCAAAACATGCACGATATCATTAGTAATCAGCCTATCCGTGGTAGAACTTTTGCTTGCTAGTGATTGTCATTTTTCGGTAATCATAAGCTATTTTATTGTAAGGTGTTAACGCTTTGTTTTACCGTTTCGTAATAAAGAACACAAGCAAAACAAATTGATTGGTTCACAAGGAAACAGTTTCACTAACATTTTAGGGAACGGTGGTAGAAGTGAAAGCTGCCTGTAATTGGTCAATACCTGTTTTCACCGTATTTAGATATAGGTATTAACTTTAGTTGTGTTCATGCTATAGAGAAATCAAGCTCCACATTTGAGTGGCATATTTTATATTTATTAGTCAGCGGTTCGAATATAGTCAGTTAAATGTTCATGACACTCAGTCATTGGTTACCATCACAATCGCATGTACATATGTTACAGTAAATTATGTTTTAATAGTTTCATACGTTAAAACATTCAAATAAGATATACATTATTAGATAACTATGATACATTGTACATGTTAGACTTCAAACACCGTGCCAAAACGTCTATGCACTAAACATGTGAGCTACGCGCAATGGCTACCATTGAATGTCCTTATTGTATTTGTAGTGTCGCTCTCGCAAGGTGAGATTGGGATTGGGGGCGAGCGTGTAGTGTTGACCTGTGACCTACCTGTCGCTGACCCACCAGTAGTCGTGTGGAAGGACTATGTGTACAACCCTGCCCGCGACCCAATTCTAATCGCAGACAAAGACGGAAACATCAATCCAGAACACCCACAGAAGGACAACTACGAGGTGGACATCGTAAAACACCAGCTGACAATCAAGCGCTTTACGAAGGATGACGCCGGCGAATACATCTGCGAAAGCGACGAATCGAAAGTAATGAAAAAGGTCATCTCTCTCGGTTTCGTTGGTGGGTATCAGCTTTACTGATTATAATCATAGTCATATTCGTGATATTTATGTACCGCTGTTCCAACATTAGTTGCTTACAATGACATGCTGTACAAAATATTCTTGAAAATATGCAAGACTCTAGTTTTACTTTAAAAAGCAGCAGATGATGCGGTAGCGCATTTCACAGAGCTGAAAGCTCAGTCACCCCAGTGAGTGACGCCTTGTGCTTGGTACACACATAAAATGTGCTCGCTGGAGCGCAGCGACCTAACCGACTGGCGTTGGTTTATATACTGTTCAATCTGACTTTCATAGCGCTATTTATCAAGCTGCTTAGTTATGTACTTTCTGAAGCAGTTATATTTGCTTCAGAGGCAGTCAGTGGTGCAGTGCACTGTCAACATCGAGTCTACTTGTGACAAATGCGTGTAACACTTGCTCTGTCGCTGCTGCTTTCACATACCGTCTGATCCTCGAAATGATGCGGAGGTGACAAATTGCCGACCTGCATACATACCATAGTTGTGTTTTGATGTCTCACTATAATCCGTTATCTCGGTACCGCGAAGGACCACTTATTCAGAGTGCGGCTTCCAGCAAGGATACTGATACGTGTAATTTAATAAATGTTACAACCCTAACGTGAACACTACCTCGAAGGCCTGCGTGGATAAGTGATAGGATTTTTGTAAGTGCATCTCCCACGAGGTGTCAAGGTTCTCTCGCTTCCTTCTACATTCGTTCGGTACCTAAGACAAGTCTCACATCTGATCAGAAACCACAATGAGACTTACTGAACATATCTCAGCATAGTTCTTTTTCCAAATCGAAGTTTTCATTTTTCATATCCAAATCGAGATGTTTCTGTTACCTGAAGAGACTTTCATTGCGCACTATACGTACACTTCAGTACCAATGACGAATTACGTCATCGTACACGTTGGGGTAGCTTGTAATTGCCCTCGTCTCTGTTAATTATTGTTTCTGTCTTCCTGATTCAGATGGCTTCCTTTATTTGCCACGTTCTTCTGCTTATCAACTACCCCACGTGACGTAAACGATGACGTCATCCGTCTGAATAAATCGACGTGTAACGTCCAACGTAATGTTCTATATGTAAAAGAAGAATCTCAATTTGGATATGAAAAATGAAACCTTTTGACCACAACGAGGCTTATTTTGTCTGAGATATTTACTTACTAGTTTCTGGTATTGGCTAGTGATGTGCGTTTTTCTCCTCCCCAGGTTCACCGCAATGTGTCGGCAAGACGGATTTAGAGGCGGGACACCAGGGAGAATTGGTGTGTGAAGCAAAGTACCAGGGCAGTGAGTTGCCCAGGCCGGAGTGGCTCAGTCCCAACATCTCGGAGACAATAACACTTTCCAATCGCGACGAGCTTCTTGTGGCCCGCCGAGCAGCCGTGTTCACGGCAACGCCGGAAATGAACGGCGTCACATTCACATGCCAGATCAGCGTGGGCGAGACGGTTCTCAAGAAAACTTGCACCAGTACTCTTAACGTGATGTGTAAGTATCGTAGATCCTTGTTAGTGTTATGCCATCATTACGCGTAACGTGCGAAACCTGTCATCATTCTGAGTGACATTTACGTAACATTTATCAATTATTTGCACATACACATCAACATATGCAAGCACGCACGCACGCACGGACACAGACAGCACACACACACACACACACACACACACACACACACACACACACACACACACACACACACACACACACACACACACACACACACACAAGCACATACATGCTGTTCTCGGTGACAAAATACTTTATCCTTTTTTTGGCAGAACATCCGACATCTTCATCCAGCTTGCAACGAGGCCATTAATTGTACAGATTCGCCGATTTATATAATTCCAAACAAATGATCCTTCTCTAGACCGACATGTCTTGTACTTGAATGGTGTAATATATATCTTATTCCAGCCAAATGATCCTTCTTTAGGCCGTCATGTATTGTACTTGAATGGTGTAATATCTATTTTATTCCATCCAAATGAACGTTCTCTAGACTGTCATGTATTGTACTTGAATGGTGTAATATCTATCTTATTCCAGCCAAATGATCCTTCTCTAGACTGTCATATATTGTACTTGAATGGTGTAATATATATCTTATTCCAGCCAAATGATCTTTCTCTAGACTGCCATGTCTTGTACTTGAATCGTGTAATATCTATATTATTCCAGCCAAATGATCCTTCTCTAGACTGTCATGTCTTGTACTTGAATGGTGTAATAACTCGAGTGCTGTATTCACTGGCAGACGCCGTTAACAAAATTGAGTTTGAGCCTCGACGTGCCTTATATGTCCCCGGCGAGAAGATCAAGTGCTCTGCCAACGGCAACCCTCCTCCTACGGTGACGTGGGACGTCGAGGCGGAGGTGGTGGAGACGGGCGACGGTTACCAGGTGATAACAGTCCCCGAATCTCTACAGCATGACAAGCAGATCACGTTCGCATGCAGCGCCAAAAACAACATTGGACCCATGCAGCACATTCACAGAGAAGTCATCACTTTCGTTGTACCCGGTGAGTGGTCCGGTGGATTAGCAGAAAGTGTTAGATAAAAGAAAATTCTCCTTCTCCCAGAGATAAATGAGTGGAATCATTTAAGGCATGATTGTGTAAATGCCAGCAGTGTAAATATGTTTAAAATTAAAATTGACAATTATCTGGCAAGGGCGGGTTGAACACTTACATTTTTTTATAGAAATTATTTTAATACTGATTGCATTATTTATTCATATATATTTATTTTAATTAATTTATTATTATAACAAATTGTGTTATTGCGGGACATTTTATGTATTTATTTATTTTACTTGTATATTTTTAGAGACAACGTAAACTTTTTATTTTACTTATGTATTTTGAGAGACAACGTATTTTAATTAGTAGCATTTTAGTGCATTTGATAATATTGTATATTTATAATTTTAAGTGAACACTCGATAAGCCATAGGCTTCCTTGTTCACATGCCGTCTGGAGCTTGGTTCTGGACGGCAACTTGTTAAACCTCGTTAAAGAAACGGGGCAATGGGTCGTTCTTGTATGGCGTTGCAAAATGCCTCGTTTTTGGTAAACTCAGTGATATGTTAGATTGGACTGAATGCAGAATATTGCTTTTATAGAGTGTATGTATTTTATGTTGAAGTTATATGGACGATCGTCTCAAACCTCACGGGTATACAAAAAGTAAAACTTATCTGGGAAGTTGTTTAATTGTAGCAATCAACTATTGCAGTTATTGATGTTTTAGAAATCATTGCACTTAAAAAAGCCGGTTGATGATATACACAAAGCCAAAGTCTGTACATGTGGTTAACAAAATTTCGTTTTATTGGTCATAAACACGTTTTATTGATCATAATCAGTCATGCCTCTTATTCTCCAATACCCTCTCTTCGCTGAAATGTGTTCACTTCACACTATCACGGACCATCTCACCCATCCATTCCATTTTAATTGGACACTAAGCCAACCCACACACTACGCACAATCCTGGATCATTGTTTCTGATGTTTTCATTCTCTGTTCGTAGTTTAGAAATCAGCGTGTTCGGGTATGTTGCTAGTGCGCTATGTTGTGGTTACAAACAAATAATCTAGACTTATTTTGCTCCAGTTTCATCGGCGGCTGCGTCTACTGGTAAGTGCAGCTTTGTTAATACAATATTTACATTTGTGGAAATAATCGCGGTTACACGGTCGTGAACGAAATATGTTTTCTTATAAATGTATGAGTGTGGTATTTAATGAGATATATATCCTATGGGCGCGGTCACATAATAGGGTGTGTATGTGGCATTTAAAGAGATCTAGCTATATCTTTCCAGGAGCTTATAATAATAGGGTTTGTATGTGATATTTAAGGGGATCTAGTTATATCTGGAATTTCTTTTATTTTGTAACCTTATGTGTGTATGTGTACATAAGATATGTGAGGAGACGTTTGGCGGCTGTAAGAAGTCGATTTCATGGTTAGGTCAGAAAGTAAAAAAACTTCGACGTATATCATGATATGGCCACGATGCCGATGACTCCGGCTCGTGCTTGAGCCCATCACCACGGGATGACGCCGCGTCCCGGCAAGACATCTCGACACCGTTCAATATCCTAATCTAATCGAATTCGAAGCTATTGAATATTCTTATTTGATTCGATATTCGATTCGTGTTCGAAATATTTAGGTCATTCGATTCGATATTGATTAGAGTGAAATTCCAGCTTCGCCCCATCTTTACTTTCCAGGGGTGGTCTTATAATTGGGTGTGTATGTGGTATTTAAAGAAATATATCTGCATATTTCTACGGATGGCCTCATAATAAGGCGTGTATGTGGTAATTAAAAAATCTAACATTTTTATTTTTCATATCCAAAATCAAGATGTTTCTTTTTACCTGTAGAGGCTTTCGTCTGACGTTACACCAAGGATTCTATAGCTTCACACGTTATCACGAGGAGTTGCGTATCTTTGTGAAGCTATAAGATCCTTAGTTACACGTTGACTTCTTCAGTACTAATGACGAAGTTGACGTGTAACATCAGATGAAAGCCTCTGCTGGTAAAATATTATGATTTTGGATATGAAAAATAAAAATTATTGATTTGCAAAAAGAACTATCCTGAGAAATGTTCATGTATGTAGTATTTTAGGAAATATCTTTCCAGGAGGTGTTTCTCAATAAAGTGTGTGGTATAAAAGGAAACATTATCTTTTCATAGGTGGTCTCATAAAAGGGTGTGTGTGGTATTTAAGGAAATACCTTTCCAGGGGCGGTCTCATAATAGGATGTGTGTGGTATTCAAATATATGTGATAGGATGTGTGGTATTCAAAGATATATCTTTTCAGAGGTGATAAAAAAAATAGGGTGTGTGATCTTTAAGGATATACCTTTCCAGGGACGATGTGTGTGACATTTAAAATTAAAAATATATACACATATATACACACGAGCAGAAATCTTACATAAAGATGTTTAGCGCAAGCTTTCGTTGAGTCACAATCAACTGATTTAATACATTGGTTTGTTCGACCTGCAAAGAAACGATGTTATGACACCATGCTGATGATGTTACCAATTTTCCTCCTAGGTGGCGCTGGTGTAGCTGGCATCGTCATCGGATTAGTCGCTTGTCTGCTGACCCGGATGTGAATAAACCGAACAACTACACATGTGTGCAACAGTGTGTATTCAAAAGGAGCTACTCGCTTTGTAATATCTATATATACAGTGCAGATACATATCAACATTACTACTGACATGACTAGTAATACGTCGAAGCTCCTGGATTTGAGTTACCCTAGGTAGAATTGTCAATATCTTTGTCATTTTATTAATAACTCGTTAACCTTTTGTCTACCGTGACCGCGCGGTAGAGCGCCGGACTGTCATTCGATGGGACAGTGGTTCAACCTCACTTAACATTTGTTTTGACTGTTCTATTAACATAGACTGTGCATGAAATTTGGATAATACAATTATTGCTTTATTTTCTTATTATTTAGTGTTACATGTTTTGGTTTATAAATATATTGGACCTATCTGGTCTTGTACATTATTTTTAGAAAATAAATACGTGCATAAGCATTTTGTTTTTATGTATCGTGGTTACATGTGTTTGCTCTATATATTTCTACTGAATTTGACAATGATCAGCCATAATAGTGACACCATTATTCGTATGGGGTGTTTTCTGCTTGTCATGCTTTGTTGACGTAATAATTAAAGATTGTTTTATGCAAACCATCTACGTCTAAACATTTGATTTGTCTTAATCACATTAGAATGTTAACATCCTATTTCAATTTTAGCATGACGTGTTTATTGTTATATAAATTTACTGTAAATCCCCCCTGATGCCAACATTTAAAATAACAATATATATATATATATATATATATATATATATATATATGTATATATATATATATATATATATATATATATATATATATATATATATATATTATATATATATATATATAACCCCGTCTACACTACGGTTTTAATCCGGGATATGCGTCTACACGCAGCCAAAATACAGCGCACTAAGCGTTAACCCGGGCTAAGTTAGCTCCGTAATTGTAGGTATATACGAGAACACCAACATACTCTAGACATAAAATGGAAAAAAGAATATACAGAAGTCAAAGACTACAACCAAAGAAGTGACAACGCAAAGACAGAAAAACGGTTGAGTTTTAGGAAGAACTTTAGAACTTGACGGCATTGTAGGTCAACAGCCATCTGTCACCCCAGCAGTAATGCTAGAGATTATACTGACCCCATGCCACTGCACCGAGATGCCTCACATAGACGGCCGGTCCCAGATTCTGTTAAACACGTTTACATTTTTCCGGTCGTTATAATCTTTTCGATTGACCTTTCTGCGCATGCGCGATGAATGTAAAATCATCAATTTGCAGCGAAACGACAAGACATTTTTGGTATAAATGCCACGGGTTGTTCGTTAACTCTGCTGTGATGCTCACTGTGAAGAGTTGCTTAAAATGTCGTTCAATGCATTAAAATATTACGTTTGTTTAAATCGCTGTCACGGATTATGGCGCACGTGATTTGCGCTTGCTATCGAAACATGCCTCAAAACATGTTTTCCTCGTGTTAATTTGCGACAAATAACTTTGCTGAGAGGTTATACATATCCTAACGAGCAGCCCGTAGTAATTATACCATAAATGCTTTGTCGTTTCGCTGCACATTGCTGATTTTACATTTATTGCGCATGCGCAGAAACGTCAATCGGAACGTTTATAACGCCGGAAAAATGTAACCGCTAGTTTATGTCCCTTTTGGTAGGATTTGTTTGGGGTTTTAATAAGTGTAGCTAACAATTACAATAACATATCTATTTCATCTCAGCTATTGAAATGAATTGAAAATACACACATCCATGCATGCACTGTCCCCATGGTCGGCACACTTTTAATAATAGGATAAGAACTCGGGGAAGTTCAAGTCTGTATGAATTGCAACTGCTCACGGCGTCAAGCCTCAGACACACTGTGTTGCCATGGAAACCTCAAGGCTCAATGGCGCCACCACACAGGTATCACCAGAACTACAGTTAGGCCTTCAAATGTTGTGCAGTGATCTGTCATCATGGGCAAAACCATTAAAAGTCAATATCAAATTGTGTCCATACTTAATTCCATCAGTTAAAATATAAGTTAGTATGTGTATTTTTCTCTAGATACCATTCAACTTTGGAACACCCTCCCTCAAAAATTATATTGTTAATTAGAACAGTCTCGAGGCATTTAAGAGTAACATCAATTAAGAACACTTCCATATTTTTTATTTTGCCCCAAAATAGGTTTTACTGCGCGAAAAATTGCATTCTTCATTACTCGTCAAAATAGCCAAACACAAGCAACCACCACAATAATTGATTAACACAATTAAATGCACTATTTCCGTGATAATTCTTACCGGCAAAGTGTCACACTGCTTCTACTTGTAATTATCCTTCAGAAAATAAAACTATAAACACAAATTGGTTTTGGGGACGATTATTATAACCAAAAACAAAACAAAGTTCTCTCTTTTAACATATGGAAAATGGACTTCGAGAGACTTACATGGCCTATTCAAAAACCGGCTAAGTGACCAGACTGTCTTCTCGGCGAATTTACACTCCGTGGAGCGAGATTAAAGCAGAACAGACAGCAATAAAACATATTAGCACTTGATTATCGCCCGATACAGGACGCACCGATAAGGATGTTGGTGAATACCTATCCATTACCTTATCTAAAATGCATTTTTAGTTACTTGTGCAGTTTATACACTTTATTAACACTACTTGTACCATTATAAATGACAGTGTTGCATTTAGAAACCCAGATTTGTTTTCGCTAATCGATCTCGCATGTTTGTCAGATGCATAGAAGAAACCATCTTGAGACGGTTAGAGGCTATAATTTACAGTCATAAATATGGCATTCGATGCCGATTTTATACTACTGACAAACATTTGCAAATAAATTTAATATCGTGTTCATGTGCTATAAAAATATGAAATATAGCGTTATCTTTGGATTATTATAAAGTAATGCATTTGTTTCGCGCGTATTTCAATCACGTGACAGCACTGGAGAACTCGCTTTAGTACGATCAGTCGACGAAGTCAAAATGACGACGTCTGCTAACAACATGGGGAGTCCTATGCGAGTCGTACTCCTCGCATGCGGCTCGCTTAATCCCGCTAAGAACATGCATTTGAGGATGTTTGGTAAGTATTATCTAGGTAAAACAACCTACAGTTTAGTGGTAACATATGATGAACGGAAGTGAAATGTCACGCATCATTAGGCAAGACGCCTGTTTTTGTACAAAAATTATGTTTCTCTCAAACGCTGAATAATGTACGGCACACATAATCATAATAAAAATGTCTTCGTATAAATATTCCAATATATTGTAGGTTTCTGGATGTCAAATACTGTTCCTTGCATCGTTCATTCAACCGGATCTCGCCACTTTCTGGTTGAGATTTAGATTTTAGATACTTTTTAACTTTTGCAGTTTAGGCCCGCACTACGGTGACCAAACTTCGCATGGTGTGTCTATACGTATGCACTTGTCACGTGATCATAAAATAATAATTAATGCCAGAAATCGATCAAGATGTAAATAAAGGCATTAACGCGCTTTCCTTTTCGACTCATTACTGTCACAGTGAACTCCGTCAGGTGGCGCCACCGGCATGTTGCCTTTAAACCTTGGCGTCAGACAACAATAATGTTTCTGTAATATCTTCACAGATTACACGAAATACGCATTTTAGATTTTTCTTAACACGCCTTACTGGCATCTAGCATGAGTGCATATACATTACTCTCATATGCATTATAATAACTGATCGTCTCCTGCATAACATAATATTATGTGCAGTGAGCAGTGGACATATTTGCTTTAAATCTAAACTGCAAATGCGATATTGCAAGTGCATTTTTTATTCCTATGATAATATAACAGCATCAAACAGTTTGGCAACAATGCTGCCATGAGCAATAGCTCTAAAATTGTCGGTTGTACAGACTAATTGTCTCTTGCTTGATGACATATTAACCATAGTTCCCTCAAACAATGGGTCTGGGCTGAAACCATGTTTCAGCATATAGTCTCGCTTAACCGACTGTCGGTCGGCTGCGGAACTACGCCGAGAAGACAGTCTGGCCCCATTAACGGCTTTTGTTTGTTTATCAGCGTGATTTATACAATGCTGCCACCTCACGGACACTACCGTAATATATATTTTTTTATAAACAACTGCAAATTTGTATTTCTATTTATTTTGTGTTAATATAAGTTTAATTCTGAATAGTTTTTATAATACACCATTATTTGATAAAAAGGTATCCTTATTTAATTGGAATGCTATCCGTGTGGGGCTAGACAATGCTGCCACCTCACGGATACTGGTTAATCCTGCCGTAATTCCTATTTTTATAAACAACTGTAAATTTGAATTTGTACTTACTTTTGTGTTCAATGTAGAATACTTTTCATGTGATATTATTATCTTGTAAAAGTATATCGTTATTTTAATTTTTATTTCATAGTTAGCCTGAGAGTCAATCAGCGTCTCTAGCCTAATCTGGGGTAAGGCTACCCGGATGTAGAAACTTAAGCCCATTAACTGTCCCAGGCGGAGTTGAGAGGCTTAAAAGTGCTGCCACCTAACGGAGTCTGGGTAACCGAGGCTAATCAGCATACTGTTAAACATTATGTTCGCACCATGGAACTTA
>OZ024859.1:10518469-10543469 GCA_964017155.1 Oasisia sp. SBJ-2009
TGGGTATTCCTAATTAGATGACAAGCTAAAATATTTGGTGATTTCCTTTGACTTCGATATTAACTTCATTTGCCTACACGTTCAATAATATTATTTTTGTGTCCATGATTTGATAGTTCATCGATGTCATCGACAATGAGTAAAGTTGTGACGATCTGGACTAGGAAGATGTTGAAACATGTGGAGAGATTACGTACCGTTGCCGAACTCTATTTAGAAATTGTTCCACTATTGAATCATATAATCGCAATAATTACTTTGATCGATGATTTGGAGTAGCCTGCGACTGATGTTGTTAATTTTTATTTGTTATTTTGTTAGCAGCAATTATTGCATATTTTATCAATGCAGTATTATATTAGCATTGTTTTTATTATTAAAATTATATTAATTTATTATAACTCAAATGGAATAATCATTGTAAAGCACCCCAGAACAATTATTTGGATGGGGCGCTATATAAGAAATAAGTTATTATTATTATTAATATTATTAACTTCCATTGTAGCCAATAATGCACAAATGCGTGTAAAATCATTCAGAACAATGTATGTTTGTTTATTGTTATTGGTATTAGTGCACAGAGCATGTAGGTTGGAGAACGTTTATTTTCCCGTTTTCTCTTCATTAAAATCCATTTGTGCTGCTGCAATGATAATGTTTTCTGCTTGGGGCTGTTCAATAGCACTTAGCGTCCAGCGCAAGTTCGCTTTACTCATTACATCGCTGAAGCGCGCGCCAGCTTGCTTTATTCACAGAAAGAAATTGATACGGTCATCTCTCAAAAGCTGTCACAGCCGGAGGCGGTACTAGGGATAAGCTCCTGCTACCATTAAATGCTTCCATATGGTATGTGTAACAGAAAAGCCTCTGATGGCTGAAGTCCAGCTCCTGACCTTCCTGTGGCGAGAGTGTTTATACTGACAGGAGAAGGGGCGAAGGCGGGAATATCTGGCGCCTCAAAACCAGAAGCTTCGGGTAGATAGGGCTCGTCAACCAGGGAAGGTAGCCTATCTAGGAGAAGGACAACTATTATTTAAAACCTCCGCTGCCTTGCGGCCATACTCGTTCAAGAGAAGGGCCAGGGGAGTTAACCCTGAACGGAAATCCAGGTGATGGTATCACAAGAGAAAAACACCACTGCTGCCTTGCAGACCGGTCGAGGAAGATCAAAGGCTAAGCCCACCGCTTGCAAATGTGGTCGATGTCAGGAAGGGCATCCGATCATAAAAAATCTGCCACAAAATAAAGCCTGAATTTCAGCGATGGACGAATACTGCTAGGGCGTCACCGGAGGCGACGCGTGCCAGCAGCTCCGGCTGACATGAACAATGACCGAGGGATACTGCGGAGACCACGGCCGCAGCTAAAGAATATATCGAAAGAAATGTCAATATCGGAAGCTGGTATGTGGGATCGATGACTGGGAGAGGGAAGGAGCTGGTAGAGGTTTGCAAAGGAAGGAACATAGGAATCCTATGTGTGCAGGCAACTAAGTGGACCGGCAAGAGCGCAAGAGAATTGTGAGAAGGATTTAAGATCCTTTACAGTGGAGAGAAGAGCAATAGAAACGGAGCGGGGCGTCTGAGTCCATGGTTTAAAGAGAAAGTAGTTGAAGTGTCAATTAAGCTAACACTGGTGATAACTGAGAGATATTCAACATAGTGTTAGCATATGCCCCACAGAGTGGAGAAACAGAGAAAATAAAGGAGACTTTTTTGAAAAACTGGGGAGATCTGATGTCGAGAGTGCCGAGAACAGAGACGATTGTAATAGGAGCTAACATAAACGGAAATGTGGGGGAAAATCTAGGTGTTTTTCAAAGAGTGCATGGAGGAAAAGGCTATGGCCAAAGGATCAGAGAAGGGAACAAATGTTGGAAAGCATGGAGAGCCAAGACTTGGCACTAGTAAACACTTTCTTCAACAAAAAGGAAGAGCATCTGATCAATTATACGAGTGGAGGGAACAGCTCACAAATTTATTTCATCATGACACGAAGAGCTGATCTGAAGGAAATGCGAGACTGTAAGGTAATACCAGGAGAGGAGGTTGTATCTCAGCGTCGGCTGCTATGTGCAGTCCTGAGGACAAAACAAGCAAAACATAGTAGAAGGGCCATAGAAAAGAAAGGGAGAAATTGTGGCAGAATACAGAGACAAAGTGGAAGAGGAATACCAGCTGGAGGCAAACACTAATGCAAAAGAAACTTGGACATTATTTAAGTCGTCATGAGGGAGCATAAGAGATATGTGGATCCACCAAAGGAGGGAAACACCTGGAGAGGGAGAACTGGTGGTGGAATGAAGAGGTGCAGGAGAGCACGAGAAGGGAAAAGGATGCATTCAAGAAGATGACAGATGCAGAGTGGAAACGAACTGAAGGAGGCCTATAAGAACATGAAGTGAGAGGCAAAAGCTGCAGTAGCCAAAGCTACAACCGAGGCATACAAAGAGTGGTATGACAAGATGGGAACAGAGGAAAGTGAGCGGATGATCTATAAGGTAGCAAACCAAAGGGCAAGATCAAGAAGAGACATTGGGGAAGTGAATGTGATTAAAGACCAAATAGGAGATATGCTATCAGATGAGGTAAAGATCAAAGAGAGCTAAATATAGAAAACGCCGGGGAACAGCTTGGAGAAATACCAGCAATAAAAGAACCAGTTCAGGATATATCAACGGAAGAGGTGAAGAAAGCCATAGAGAGCATGAAGAAGGGAAAAGCTGCAGGATGCTCAGGCCTCCTGATAGACCTTATCAAACATCTAGGGGAGAGTGGAGTGGACATGATGCATGAAATACTGAAGAGAGTTTGGGAAGAGAAACAGATGCCCGAAGAGTGGAAGAAAAAGTTAGATCGTCCCCATATACAAGCAAAAGGGGACCCACTAGAATGTGGGAACTTTAGAGACGTTAAGCTGTTGGAACATGGGATGAAGATGTTTGAGAAGATCCTAGAGCGCAGACTCAGAAAACTGATCACAGTCAACAACATGCAATTAGCATTTAGTCCAGGGAAAGGTACAACAGATGCAGTATTTATCATACAACAACTGCTAGAAAAACACCTAACAGTGCACAAAAGCTTTGTTTTTACCTTCGTAGATTTGGAAAACATTCTAAACCCAATACTGTTTTCCACACTCTCATTGAAGAGGTTAATATTGAACTACAAACATTCGCAGTATGGTTTAATACTAAACTAAAAAACCTTTTATTAAATGTAAGAAAAATCATATTTAATAATATTTACACCAATAGGGAAAACATCCCATTCAGCAAATGCTGAAATAACAATAAATGGAAACAAGATAGAACAAGTCAAGTCTACAAAATGTATTTCTATCGGTACACATAGACGAACAGTTGAGGTGGACAACCCATATTAATAATTTTTCTAAATTAATTGAACGAAATGTTGGAATGCTAAACAAATTAAATTATATTCTCCCTTTGTACACCTTGAAGACTTTGTACTATTCATTAATATGATCTCATATGCAATACTGTGTTAGGTTATGGTCGAACACATACACAAATCATTTTAAAAAAGTTACTACAGAATAGAGCAGTGAGGACAATTAAGGGTTCTACAAAACGACATTGTGTTTGTTCAGAATATTATTCGATTCCTTTGGTGACGATGTTATTTTCATGTGCTGGTTTGAATAGTACTTAACCTAACCACCTGTGTCTTCGTTGAGATATATGTTACTATTTTAAAATGTGTCATAATGTTATCTCTCATTACGTAGTCTTTAATTTCACTACGTTGTTGTTACATCATGTTGGCGGGAACATTGGCGGGAGCAGATGTTTGAATTTGGTGGTGCATAAAAGTTGAAAAACAAGAGGATATATTGACTGATAAGTATTATTCTTATGTGAAGATTATTCATAAAGTAGTACTAGACATATATTGGGTATTAGTTTAGTTAAAAGTTTGTCAGTTAACAGTATTTTTGAGCAGATTAGCATCGTGGGTGATAATAGGGTAATTTAGCCTTCGACAAGTTTGTAAATAAGAGTTAGCAAAACTTATTATTTGATAGAATATTTAACAGATAAAGTATTCAGCATAACATCTACAGTATTATTCTTATGTGAAGATTATTAATCAAGTTTTGGTAAAAGTTTGTTAGTTAAAAGTATTTTTGAGCAGATTAGCATAGTGGGTGATAATAGGGTAATCTAGCCTTCGACAAGTTTGTTTACAAGATTTAGCAAATCTGATTATTTGATAGAATATATAACATATAAAATAACAAGCATAACAGCTACATACGTGAGATAATACTTTGATCAAGTAGCATTGTTATTAACAAAATAAGCAAGCTTTTTAGTAGAAACCTTAGTTTGTTTATGCAGGTAGTGTCCATCGTATCCGCTAGGGAACTGTACCAGTAAATACTACATTTGTCAGTTGTGTATAACATAAAGTGAGCTGCAGTTACTGTCCACATAAAACAGTCTTTCTAAAGACTAAATTGGTATACCGACTGAGTAAATTTTGAGTACCTGGGTAGTCATAATATGGCCCCTTGCAAGCGGCAAGTGAAGGCAAGGAGGCACCTAGTGTGTGACTATTGTCACAGCTTTGTAGATTTTGCTCTATCCGGATGCACAAAGTCATGGGCTGAGACAATGGAGGAAGACTTTACTTTCCAGTGCACAGGGTGTTTGAAAGTGGAATGTCTTACAGCAGAGTTAGCTAGGCTAACCGATATTGTGAAGGGGATGGAGATGAGAATAACCAAAGAGACAGATGGAAGAGGTCGGAAGGAGCAATGCAGTGACAAGAAGGATGAGGACAGTATACTGAGAGGAGGGAGGGCGAGTGCAAGGAAAGCAAATGGAGAAAGAACAAGTGAAAACATGGCATGCAAGAAGGTGACAGGGGAGAAAGTGACAGTAGATGAGGGGGTGACAATGGGACAGGAGATGATAGAAGCAGATGCGACAGGAGACGAAGGGAAAAAAGGAACTGAGAGTAGATGTGACCAGACGGAAGTCAATAACAAGGATGGTGTCAGGAAGAAAAGAGGCAGGAAATACAGGAACAGAGAAAGCGGCAGGGGGAAAAGCCAGCAACCAGGGAGATGCAAAACGGAGGAGTTACTCTGAAGCAGTGATTTAGGGGGCATTGAGAACAGAAAGGGTGTTTATGGGCGACTCAATTTTGCGAAAGACGGACAAGACGTTAAGTAAAGGAGAAGATGTTGTTGTTTGTCTTCCAGGCGCTCGGATAGAGCATGTGACAGATAGGGTAGAGAACGTGTTGGGGCATGGCCAGGGAGGATCTATATTAGTACATGTAGGGACGAACAATGCAGACAGGGAGGGGACAACTAGAATAGTGCAAAGATACAGACAGTTGGTAGGGAAACCGAAGAAGACAAGAGTTGAACAGATTATTCTCTCAGGAATCTTGCCAGTAATCGGAGGAAGGGGAGCAACCTATAGAAATTGCAAGAGGATGGCAATCAATGCTCTGGTGGAGCAGATGTGTGAGGAGGAAGGGGTTGGATTTGTGGGGGCGCTTTGTTGGGAAGGACGACATGTACGTGAGAGATGGCCTCCATCTAAGCGGAAAGGGCGCAGCAGTTTTCTCTGAGAACCTGCGTCAATCTATGGACAGTGGAACAGGTTGCAATTATTTAAACTAGATTCGCAGGGGGGATTCACAGAGAAGCCAAAGACTGGAGGCAACAGATAAGGACAGCACAGCTAAAACGGCAAAGAACAGTCTGGAAAACTCTACAACATTTGGTTATAAATGTGTGTGTTTAAATGCAAGGAGCATAGCAAACAAAAGAAATAAACTAAACATTATGGTAGAAGATAATGACCCTCACATAATAGGTATAACTGAATCTTGGGCCACCCCAGATAGATCAGATGCCGAATTAGGAATGACAGGATATGTCATGTTTAGGAAAGGGAGAGAATAGGGAGAAGGGGAGGAGGCGTTATTTTATATATTAAAAAATCCATTCAGGCTTACGAAATAAAATTAGAAAAACAAGCAGAATGTGAAGAAGCTGTGTGGTGTAACTTAGTTACAGGAAACTCAACATTAACTGTTGGGTTAGTTTATCGAAGTCCAAACATAAGCACAGATGAGAATGAGAAAATACAAAACGCTATAAAGGAAGTCAGTAAACGGGACTGTATAATGATGGGGGATTTTAACCATGGGCGTATACAGTGGAAATCTCAATAGAGTACTGGGAGTGAAGATCAACAGTTTTTTAATTTAGTACAAGACAGTTTCCTTACTCAACATGTGTTAGAACCAACCAGGGGTGAGAACGTATTGGACATAGTTTTGAGCTCACAGAAGGAATTTATTGATAATGTCAGGATATGTGAGCCACTGGGGTGTAGTGATCACAACCAGATATATGTTATCATCAAAGTAAAAGGAGAACAGAATCGTAAAATACGGTACAGGAACAATTTTCACAAAGGAAGATATAAGGACATGAGGAAACATTTAGCAAAGATAGACTGGAATAACACACTGGAGAATAAGACAGCAACATAATGTTGGAATATCTTAAAGAGGGAAATTGACTGCATTGTCGAACAATTTGTACCCTTAAAAAAACAGGGAAAACGGTCAAAAAAGAAACACTTATCAAAAGAAGCCATTAGGAAAATCAAATACAAGCAAATGATGTGGAAGACATATAGACATAATGGAAGTGAAGAAGACTATGCCATTTATAAAGAAGCACTTAACCAAGCTACAGCTGAAATTAGAAATTCAAAGGGAAGCTATGAACAAAAATGAGCTTTTAATATAAAACATGACAGCAAGAGTTTTTATGCGTATGTTCGAAGTAAACAGAAAGTTCAGGATACGGTAGGACCTCTAGAAGGTAGTGATGGAAACATAATAACAGAGGGATTCTTAATGGCAGAAAACCTAAATGAATACTTTAGTTCGGTGTTCACCAGGGAAGATACTAGTGCATTACCAGTACCAGAGACTAAATTTGAAGGGAGAGAGTCAGACTATTTAGGACAACTAATTGTAACACCAAAAATGGTAGCTAAGAAAATAAGGGATATGAAGGAAAATAAGTCACCTGGAATGGATGGGATTCCTCCCAAATTACTACTGGAAATTGTAGAACAAATCAGCATACCACTTGCAACAGTGTTCAGTGTGTCAATAGAGGAAGGAGTAGTTCCATTAGAATGGAAAGAAGCAAACATCATACCATTATTTAAAAAAGGATCAAGAAGCAAGTCAGAGAACTATAGACCAGTTAGTTTAACATCGGTGGTTTGCAAACTATTAGAAAGACTAATTAAAGATCACTTGGTTGATTTTCTTGTTAAAAATAACTTGATTAACCCATCTCAACATGGGTTTCTAAAAGCGAGGTCATGCTTAACAAATATCTTATGTTTTTTGGAAGATGTCACAAAGTGGGTAGACGAGGGATCACCAGTAGATATAATATACTTAGATTTTAAAAAAGCCTTTGACAAAGTGCCACATCAAAGATTACTACTTAAACTAAAGGCCCATGGCATAGGCAATGGTATGATTAACTGGATAGAAAAATGGCTCATTGACAGAAGACAAAGAGTGGTAGTTGACGGGGAGGTTTCAAACTGGAAATCGGTTTTGAGTGGAGTACCGCAGGGATCAGTATTGGGACCTATTTTGTTCTTAATATATATCAATGATTTGGATGATGATATAACAAGCAAGGTGTTGAAGTTTGCGGACGATACAAAAGTGTTTAGAAAAATTGAAAGTGATGCAGATAGACAGCAATTACAAGATGATCTAAATAAGTTGAACGAATGGTCTGATAAGTGGCAAATGCTGTTTAATTGTGGGAAGTGTAAGTGCCTCCACACAGGACATGGAAATGAAGATGCACAATATACAATGGGTGATACTGTACTAAATACTACCGTAAAGGAAAAGGACTTAGGGTTAACTATTAGTGCTGATATGGAGGTATCAGAACAGTGTGCAATTGCAGCAGCAAAGGGAAACCAAATTCTTGGATTAATTAGGCGAAATATAGTGTACAAGGAAAAATAACTAATAATACCGCTGTACAAAACAATTGTTAGGCCTCATTTAGAATATTGCATACAGGCATGGAGGCCATATCGCAAGAAGGATATTGATATACTAGAAAGAGTACAAAGAAGAGCAACCAAAATGATACAAAAACTCAGGAATATTAGTTATGAAATGCGTCTAAAAGAATGTGGATTAACAACACTAGAAACCAGGAGATTGAGAGGAGATCAGATAGAAGTTTTTAAAATATTGAATGGGTATGAAAATATTTACAGAAATATTTTTTCTCTGTTAAGGAAGAGAGAAGGACTAGAGGACATGGAATTATATTAGCAAAGAAGCAGTGTAGACTAGATATTAGAACATTTTCATTTTCACAAAGAACAGTAAATGAATGGAACAGATTATCGGCTGATTGTGTAGGTGCTAGTAATGTTAATATGTTTAAAAATTAAATTGACATGTACCTAAGAAGGGCTGGGTACATTTAGTTAGATAGGTTGGACTCTCGATAAGCCAAAGGGCTTCCTTGTCCACCTGCCATCTAGAGTTGATTCTCTAGGTGGCAATCTTGTTAAATCTTGTTAAATCTTGTTAAAATCAAATTCTCTTTTGTTATGCATATCGCATATGATACCATACTCTGATACAATCGCATACTGTTTCTGCTATTTACGGTATCTCGGAAAAGAGTGTGGTGTATTTGCTAACGTGTTAAATATAGTAATCACGTTGTCACGATCAACTACAAAGTTATCCCTTTGGGGTATAAGCACTGTTTTTCAAGAAATGATAATGTGTAATAAATAATAAGTTATGCGTTATTCGTACATTTGAACCATGCCATCGTGTAATTTTGAATCAAAATTAATGCATATGCTACTTATCTAACAATTGATTATTTATCTGTTTCAATATTTCACACGAACTTTAGCCAACTGGGTGCCACAAAGTTAGTCACCTACTGAGTACTGTCTAGAAAGGATTGCATGTGTAATTTCCATTGCTGAAAGGATCTAATCTCCATTATCACACTAACGATAGGTTAGTATGAACGCGTCGACCGGAAATGAGACGAACGCCATTGACGCCTTCGTCGCCGCCTCTGTTACCGGAATATACTGCGTCTTCATCATGATCGGCAACGGAATGACTCTTGCTAGTGTGTTGAGGTAACCACACTTACATCTGAAGCCCACGGTATGCGCATGTGTGAGTCCGTGCGTGTGTGGGTGGGTGTTGTGTGTATGTGGATGTCGGTGTGTTTGTGGGGGTGTACATGGTTGTGGTGTGGGAATAGATGTGGGCGTGATGTTGGTATGGGTGCCGGTTTGTGTGCGTGTGCGTGTGTGTGTGGTGTGTATGTGTGTGTCTGCACAGAGTGTCACAAAGGTCCATATTAACATTTTCAAAGAATTGGGTCATTGTGTGATTGTTTTCATCTCTCGCAATAAGGAACATTTTAGGATTTGGTTAAAGTTTCCCCATGTTTGAATCTCCGTAGATCATATATAGTCACACAATGATATATATATATATATATATATATATATATATATATATATATATATATATATATATATATATATATATATATTATATATATATATATATATATCACACCACACCACACCACACCACACCACACCACACCACATCACATCACATCAATAAATAGCACACCCTGCTACTACGCTGTGTGTTGAGCCAGGTTCGAGCAGCTGCGTACGCCGACCAACATGTTCGTGGCGAGTCTGGCGGCCGCTGACTTCACGGTCGGACTCATCGGTCCGTTCTACTGCTTCCTCGTCACCATTCCGGCCGGCATCCGCCTCTCACACACGAACCGCTCCGCCTGCCTCTTCTCCCTGTGGGGCATCCTCTTCTCCACGCTCGGCTCCGTCTTCAACCTGCTCGCCATCGCCATCGACCGTTTCATGGCCATCACACTTCCGCTCCGCTACGGCGCCGTCGTTACCATGACAACGGCGTGCGTGTGGACGGCCGTCATATGGGGCGTCATCCTGTGTCTCAGTCTACCGCCGGTCCTCGGCTGGAACCGCTGGTCGACGGAATCGACGTGTGTCTTCTCCGAAGTGTTCTACGTCGAGTACACCGTCGCACTGTTCGCCGTGCCCGTGGTCGCGTGTCTGTGTGTCCTCACCGTCTTGTACTTCATCGTGTTCGCCATAGCGCTGAAGCACCGCCGACAAATACAGGCAAGTTGTTGCATCACGCCGTAACGCGGTGAATAGAACACTCGGTAAATCAACTGTAGTTGGATCGTTATGGCGGATATGTGTCATGTGTTCATGGTCTTCTTCCTCTTCCTCTTCCTCTTCCTCTTCCTCTTCCTCTTCCTCTTCCTCTTCCTCTTCCTCTTCCTCTTCCTCTTCCTCTGCCTCTGCCTCTGCCTCTGCCTCTGCCTCTGCCTCTGCCTCTGCCTCTGCCTCTGCCTCTGCCTCTGCCTCTGCCTCTGCCTCTGCCTCTGCCTCTGCCTCTGCCTCTGCCTCTGCCTCTGCCTCTGCCTCTGCCTCTGCCTCTGCCTCTGCCTCTGCCTCTGCCTCTGCCTCTGCCTCTGCCTCTGCCTCTGCCTCTGCCTCTGCCTCTGCCTCTGCCTCTGCCTCTGCCTCTGCCTCTGCCTCTGCCTCTGCCTCTGCCTCTGCCTCTGCCTCTGCCTCTGCCTCTGCCTCTGCCTCTGCCTCTGCCTCTGCCTCTGCCTCTGCCTCTGCCTCTGCCTCTGCCTCTGCCTCTGCCTCTGCCTCTGCCTCTGCCTCTGCCTCTGCCTCTGCCTCTGCCTCTGCCTCTGCCTCTGCCTCTGCCTCTGCCTCTGCCTCTGCCTCTGCCTCTGCCTCTGCCTCTGCCTCTGCCTCTGCCTCTGCCTCTGCCTCTGCCTCTGCCTCTGCCTCTGCCTCTGCCTCTGCCTCTGCCTCTGCCTCTGCCTCTGCCTCTGCCTCTGCCTCTGCCTCTGCCTCTGCCTCTGCCTCTGCCTCTGCCTCTGCCTCTGCCTCTGCCTCTGCCTCTGCCTCTGCCTCTGCCTCTGCCTCTGCCTCTGCCTCTGCCTCTGCCTCTGCCTCTGCCTCTGCCTCTGCCTCTGCCTCTGCCTCTGCCTCTGCCTCTGCCTCTGCCTCTGCCTCTGCCTCTGCCTCTGCCTCTGCCTCTGCCTCTGCCTCTGCCTCTGCCTCTGCCTCTGCCTCTGCCTCTGCCTCTGCCTCTGCCTCTGCCTCTGCCTCTGCCTCTGCCTCTGCCTCTGCCTCTGCCTCTGCCTCTGCCTCTGCCTCTGCCTCTGCCTCTGCCTCTGCCTCTGCCTCTGCCTCTGCCTCTGCCTCTGCCTCTGCCTCTGCCTCTGCCTCTGCCTCTGCCTCTGCCTCTGCCTCTGCCTCTGCCTCTGCCTCTGCCTCTGCCTCTGCCTCTGCCTCTGCCTCTGCCTCTGCCTCTGCCTCTGCCTCTGCCTCTGCCTCTGCCTCTGCCTCTGCCTCTGCCTCTGCCTCTGCCTCTGCCTCTGCCTCTGCCTCTGCCTCTGCCTCTGCCTCTGCCTCTGCCTCTGCCTCTGCCTCTGCCTCTGCCTCTGCCTCTGCCTCTGCCTCTGCCTCTGCCTCTGCCTCTGCCTCTGCCTCTGCCTCTGCCTCTGCCTCTGCCTCTGCCTCTGCCTCTGCCTCTGCCTCTGCCTCTGCCTCTGCCTCTGCCTCTGCCTCTGCCTCTGCCTCTGCCTCTGCCTCTGCCTCTGCCTCTGCCTCTGCCTCTGCCTCTGCCTCTGCCTCTGCCTCTGCCTCTGCCTCTGCCTCTGCCTCTGCCTCTGCCTCTGCCTCTGCCTCTGCCTCTGCCTCTGCCTCTGCCTCTGCCTCTGCCTCTGCCTCTGCCTCTGCCTCTGCCTCTGCCTCTGCCTCTGCCTCTGCCTCTGCCTCTGCCTCTGCCTCTGCCTCTGCCTCTGCCTCTGCCTCTGCCTCTGCCTCTGCCTCTGCCTCTGCCTCTGCCTCTGCCTCTGCCTCTGCCTCTGCCTCTGCCTCTGCCTCTGCCTCTGCCTCTGCCTCTGCCTCTGCCTCTGCCTCTGCCTCTGCCTCTGCCTCTGCCTCTGCCTCTGCCTCTGCCTCTGCCTCTGCCTCTGCCTCTGCCTCTGCCTCTGCCTCTGCCTCTGCCTCTGCCTCTGCCTCTGCCTCTGCCTCTGCCTCTGCCTCTGCCTCTGCCTCTGCCTCTGCCTCTGCCTCTGCCTCTGCCTCTGCCTCTGCCTCTGCCTCTGCCTCTGCCTCTGCCTCTGCCTCTGCCTCTGCCTCTGCCTCTGCCTCTGCCTCTGCCTCTGCCTCTGCCTCTGCCTCTGCCTCTGCCTCTGCCTCTGCCTCTGCCTCTGCCTCTGCCTCTGCCTCTGCCTCTGCCTCTGCCTCTGCCTCTGCCTCTGCCTCTGCCTCTGCCTCTGCCTCTGCCTCTGCCTCTGCCTCTGCCTCTGCCTCTGCCTCTGCCTCTGCCTCTGCCTCTGCCTCTGCCTCTGCCTCTGCCTCTGCCTCTGCCTCTGCCTCTGCCTCTGCCTCTGCCTCTGCCTCTGCCTCTGCCTCTGCCTCTGCCTCTGCCTCTGCCTCTGCCTCTGCCTCTGCCTCTGCCTCTGCCTCTGCCTCTGCCTCTGCCTCTGCCTCTGCCTCTGCCTCTGCCTCTGCCTCTGCCTCTGCCTCTGCCTCTGCCTCTGCCTCTGCCTCTGCCTCTGCCTCTGCCTCTGCCTCTGCCTCTGCCTCTGCCTCTGCCTCTGCCTCTGCCTCTGCCTCTGCCTCTGCCTCTGCCTCTGCCTCTGCCTCTGCCTCTGCCTCTGCCTCTGCCTCTGCCTCTGCCTCTGCCTCTGCCTCTGCCTCTGCCTCTGCCTCTGCCTCTGCCTCTGCCTCTGCCTCTGCCTCTGCCTCTGCCTCTGCCTCTGCCTCTGCCTCTGCCTCTGCCTCTGCCTCTGCCTCTGCCTCTGCCTCTGCCTCTGCCTCTGCCTCTGCCTCTGCCTCTGCCTCTGCCTCTGCCTCTGCCTCTGCCTCTGCCTCTGCCTCTGCCTCTGCCTCTGCCTCTGCCTCTGCCTCTGCCTCTGCCTCTGCCTCTGCCTCTGCCTCTGCCTCTGCCTCTGCCTCTGCCTCTGCCTCTGCCTCTGCCTCTGCCTCTGCCTCTGCCTCTGCCTCTGCCTCTGCCTCTGCCTCTGCCTCTGCCTCTGCCTCTGCCTCTGCCTCTGCCTCTGCCTCTGCCTCTGCCTCTGCCTCTGCCTCTGCCTCTGCCTCTGCCTCTGCCTCTGCCTCTGCCTCTGCCTCTGCCTCTGCCTCTGCCTCTGCCTCTGCCTCTGCCTCTGCCTCTGCCTCTGCCTCTGCCTCTGCCTCTGCCTCTGCCTCTGCCTCTGCCTCTGCCTCTGCCTCTGCCTCTGCCTCTGCCTCTGCCTCTGCCTCTGCCTCTGCCTCTGCCTCTGCCTCTGCCTCTGCCTCTGCCTCTGCCTCTGCCTCTGCCTCTGCCTCTGCCTCTGCCTCTGCCTCTGCCTCTGCCTCTGCCTCTGCCTCTGCCTCTGCCTCTGCCTCTGCCTCTGCCTCTGCCTCTGCCTCTGCCTCTGCCTCTGCCTCTGCCTCTGCCTCTGCCTCTGCCTCTGCCTCTGCCTCTGCCTCTGCCTCTGCCTCTGCCTCTGCCTCTGCCTCTGCCTCTGCCTCTGCCTCTGCCTCTGCCTCTGCCTCTGCCTCTGCCTCTGCCTCTGCCTCTGCCTCTGCCTCTGCCTCTGCCTCTGCCTCTGCCTCTGCCTCTGCCTCTGCCTCTGCCTCTGCCTCTGCCTCTGCCTCTGCCTCTGCCTCTGCCTCTGCCTCTGCCTCTGCCTCTGCCTCTGCCTCTGCCTCTGCCTCTGCCTCTGCCTCTGCCTCTGCCTCTGCCTCTGCCTCTGCCTCTGCCTCTGCCTCTGCCTCTGCCTCTGCCTCTGCCTCTGCCTCTGCCTCTGCCTCTGCCTCTGCCTCTGCCTCTGCCTCTGCCTCTGCCTCTGCCTCTGCCTCTGCCTCTGCCTCTGCCTCTGCCTCTGCCTCTGCCTCTGCCTCTGCCTCTGCCTCTGCCTCTGCCTCTGCCTCTGCCTCTGCCTCTGCCTCTGCCTCTGCCTCTGCCTCTGCCTCTGCCTCTGCCTCTGCCTCTGCCTCTGCCTCTGCCTCTGCCTCTGCCTCTGCCTCTGCCTCTGCCTCTGCCTCTGCCTCTGCCTCTGCCTCTGCCTCTGCCTCTGCCTCTGCCTCTGCCTCTGCCTCTGCCTCTGCCTCTGCCTCTGCCTCTGCCTCTGCCTCTGCCTCTGCCTCTGCCTCTGCCTCTGCCTCTGCCTCTGCCTCTGCCTCTGCCTCTGCCTCTGCCTCTGCCTCTGCCTCTGCCTCTGCCTCTGCCTCTGCCTCTGCCTCTGCCTCTGCCTCTGCCTCTGCCTCTGCCTCTGCCTCTGCCTCTGCCTCTGCCTCTGCCTCTGCCTCTGCCTCTGCCTCTGCCTCTGCCTCTGCCTCTGCCTCTGCCTCTGCCTCTGCCTCTGCCTCTGCCTCTGCCTCTGCCTCTGCCTCTGCCTCTGCCTCTGCCTCTGCCTCTGCCTCTGCCTCTGCCTCTGCCTCTGCCTCTGCCTCTGCCTCTGCCTCTGCCTCTGCCTCTGCCTCTGCCTCTGCCTCTGCCTCTGCCTCTGCCTCTGCCTCTGCCTCTGCCTCTGCCTCTGCCTCTGCCTCTGCCTCTGCCTCTGCCTCTGCCTCTGCCTCTGCCTCTGCCTCTGCCTCTGCCTCTGCCTCTGCCTCTGCCTCTGCCTCTGCCTCTGCCTCTGCCTCTGCCTCTGCCTCTGCCTCTGCCTCTGCCTCTGCCTCTGCCTCTGCCTCTGCCTCTGCCTCTGCCTCTGCCTCTGCCTCTGCCTCTGCCTCTGCCTCTGCCTCTGCCTCTGCCTCTGCCTCTGCCTCTGCCTCTGCCTCTGCCTCTGCCTCTGCCTCTGCCTCTGCCTCTGCCTCTGCCTCTGCCTCTGCCTCTGCCTCTGCCTCTGCCTCTGCCTCTGCCTCTGCCTCTGCCTCTCCCTCTCCCTCTCCCTCTCCCTCTCCCTCTCCCTCTCCCTCTTCTTTTTCTTTTTCTTCTTCTTCGCCTTTTCCAACTAGGTGGGTTCAGCGGCCCGGATTCCTGATTTCCAGAATGTTCTGTCCTGGGCATCCTCTGGGGTGATCCGCAGTTCCTTCGGACGCGATTCATCCATCTCCCTCTTGGTCTTTTTCCTGGCACCATCATATCAACAACTGCTCGCACTTCGTTGTTTTCTTCCATTCTCTGCATGTGTCTATACCAGCATAGTCTCATTTCTCTTACTTTGCCTTGTATGCTATTCACTCCTATGTTCCTTGTAAAAGTATTTTTCCAGCAGGCAATCGAAACTTGCATATTCATTAATATTTGCGATAGTTTCCCAATCGCAACGAACATGGTTGATTTTAGATGGTTTGACCCAGTTACCATTGATCCCCCTACGGGCGTCTCCGCATGTACTTACTTACTTTCGGGCGTCTCCGCCTGTACGGGTCTGTTTTACCTGCACATGTCACGCCAGCAACTGTGAGCGAAAGCGTATATCAAAATGTGTATCTATCCTTGCGTTGTGATGACGTAAACAATAGATTCGTCGTCACTACTCGCGGCATTTTGAAGGCAATGATGGCGTCGTGACGTAAGAGAAACAATGGGGCTTTGCGGCGTATATTTTGTTTCAATATCTAAAAAATAATTTCAATACCTAAAACATAATGGACCGTATTTAAAATAATGGGACAGCTGCATGCAATAATTTTTCACCAAGATATAATTGTCAATATATATATATATATATATATATATATATATATATATATATATATATATATATATATATATATATATACATATATATATATATATATATATATATATATATATATATATATATACATATATATATATATTATATATATATATATATATATATATATATATGCACGTTGTTTTTTATGAAAGGTTTGGCGGAAGTAACTTTCATAATTCTGAATGTGACGTAGGTAATCCGCAACGAACGAACTGGATTCGTGTACATTATAAATATGTCATATTTCCACTTAATCGGAAATTGATGTTCCTGACAGGATTCATAGTCCATGTACGTGTACTGCAGATTGAAGATTACGTGACATTAACCGAGTAACACCATCACAATCATTAAACTTAATCACTACACTAGTATTGCTGACCGGATTGCATAGCATGACATATTTAGTATCGGTAAGACATTAATGCACTATAATAAATCACGGGTCACGGGCAGAACACATCAGTAGATTGCGAGATAACTGATGAACACCGTAGATCACCAGCTTGAAATCTTCCGAAGGGAAACGATCTAGATGGAAGACCGTCGAGACGGTGGAGAAATGAACTCGACCAGTACTGGTTGAAGATAATCTCTTTCTTAGATAGGTTTAACGACTCTTTAGGACACTCATATTTTCCGTGATGTCTATACAGCACTGATGTATACACGTACAATAGACCCGTACGAGTCTATTGTATGTGTATCACCGCCTTTAGTTTATCTAATTAGCTTAGTGTCAATTTTACACAATAGTATGTAATCAATATCATTATATGTTTCCTTATTATGTTCACAGGTTTGGTTTTGCATTTTGTTGTAGGCTGAACAGCCGACTGCCAGCTACAGCGCCATGAAAGGACACCTCAAATCGACAAAGGTCATGTGTATTGTCCTCGGAGGTTTCTACGTGTGTTGGTTGCCGTACATCGCTACGTCAGGCATCATTGCATCCCGTGAACCAAACGTCTCCGAGCTGTTAAAATTATTGAAACGTCATGCAGCATTTCTTGTCATGATCAACTCTGGAGTCAATCCGTGTATATACGCGTGGCGGAATGCGGAATTCAAGAGAGCTTATAAGAAATTGTTGGGATTTGCCTAACGAGAAATAATAGCAATAACTAGCTTTAACAGCGATCAATGGGGCGACGTAAAATAATCATATGGACATATCGCGAACAGAGATGTGCTAGAGGCATCATTAGAGCCAGAGACAGTCGACGATTTAGCATTTTTAAGACTGTAAAGTCGTGGGGAGATGGATCGAAATTTTGAGTTAGAGGAATCAGTTTTGTTAATGTAAGACCTAGGAAACACAGTTATTGTGAAACAGAGAGTAGATAGCTTTCAATTTGAGTGCGGCGTCGATATCCCTACGATAGGAGCGCTTTGTGACTGTTCGTTTTCGGTGTACCGGAATCGAGTTCCAGAGTGCTGGACTATTTTATCCTGCAAAAACAAATACACTGGATTCAGTCTTTGCTCGTCATCTACGTGAGATGTAAGGCCATCATATGCAGGGGATCGAACATTAAATTTTAACATATAATAATAACATACGAGATAACCGATGGACATCGCGTATCACCAGCTGGACAACCTACGAAGGGAAACAATCTAGAGGAAGACCGGCGAGACTTTGGAGAGACGAAATAGTTGAATACTGGAAGGGTACCAAGACATTCAAATCTGGAAACAGCATGCTGAAGCCTTTGCTCAACCACGGGACACAACGGCTGCACAATGATGACAATGATGGTGACAATGGTGAATAGTAATGATAATAGTAATAATTATGGTAATCACAATCATGATCACAATAATACACATATAGCGCCCGATCAATTGCTCTCGGGCGCTTTACAAACATATGCATATATAACGTACATAAAAGTACGTACTAACTAAGAAATAAATAAAAATATAGCCAAAATGTTGTTATTAAAAACAAAATGTAATACATTTATTTGGTATAGCGCCACATCCATAATCGTTCGTGGCGCTTTACAACATATTACTATTTAAAATACATAAAAAAGATATATGTATAAAATAAGACAAATACTAATGTTCTAAACAAATGCAACAAAATATATGTGTAGGTATATAAATAATTAAAATCAATACAGCAGTAAATAGCGTAGCACTTTTAAATAAATAAATAACGTATTAGTCATAAACATACATAATAATCAATCTAGTGTATAATTACATTACGATGATACTGATAAATGACGGTATAGGTATAATTATTATTAGTAATAAATAGTTTGGTATATGTTAAAACTGTTACAAAAATAATTACATAACAATAATGCCAATGAATATATATATATAATTATATATTGATAATTGTAACAAATAATTGAGTATAAAAAATGTTCGAATTACACTATTATGCAATACGAAAAAAATGTGTCTTCAGTAGACGTTTGAAGCTGGAGAGATTGACACAAGTCTTTATAACCGTTGGTAAATTGTTCCATAGGGACGCAGCAGCGACAGCGAACGATCCGTCTCCAGCTTTGGTACGGGTACGCTTCACTTCTAACATATTATTGTTCGCAGAGCGCAGTGTTCTTGTCGGTTGATACGGGCACACGAGTTCACACAAATACACTGGCGCATCGTTGTGCATGGCTTTGTAAGTGAGTATAAGTAGCTTGGAAAGAAAGCAGCTAATTTGATTAATGTTGCGCAAGTAGAAAGAGCAAGCACTGCTGATTTGCGACACATGCTACTTCGTGGCAAGGTGCCTATTGATGCAAACACCGAGACACTGAACACAACGTGAAGCACGAATCATACTTTTGTCAACGATTGCATCTGCAAACTTAGGCACAATCGGAAAATAATGTGTCTTGCCATCGTTCATGCATATATAATTCCGTGCCATTCAGACCTTTACCTCATCTAATCAATCTTCCATTTGCTTAATTGCAGCCACTGATGCAGAATGGTTCAAGTCAAAATGAGCATATACCTGTAAATCATTGGCATATTGATGGAAGAATAGTCCATGGGCTCGTATGATGTCACCGATAGGTTGTACGTATAACGAAAAGAGCAGTGGCCCAAGGACAGAGCCTTGCCCAAGGACATAGCACTCGACCATTTGCTGATCAGATACATGCGTCATTATCCTAAGCGCGACCACTTTCTCAATTACTTTTAGATAATTGAGTGAGGTTACTCACAGGTCGGTAACTGCTCAAGGTGTCTTTTCCAGAGACGGTTTCTTTAAAAGTGATCGGACAATTGCATGCTTCAACGACTTCGGCATCACTCCCTTGTTCAAAGAAGCATTTGTAATCAGTGTGATGGCAGGCACAAAACTGGTGATGTTGTCAGTGAGCTGATTTGCAGTGAGAGGATCCTATGCGCACGTTTTATTAGTAGCACTACAAATCGCTGTGATCTCTGTGTTCGTTGTTCGATCAAAGACACCAATACAGTCAGTGAAACAACGTCTTTCCTCTGATGGCCTATCGATGTCGTTGAAACACTGCATACCAGATAGGAGATTGTCAATCTTTCTACGAAAGAAACGAGAAAACAGTTCGCATACAGGTTATTGCTGTTCTATAAATAATTAGAAACAAACTGTTTATCAAATACATATATACTAGGACATTATTTAAACAAATAAATGACTATATATACATATATATATATATATATTAGGACATTCTTTAAAAAATCACTATATATGTATGTATATTTGTATATATTATCTATATAATATATATACATATATATATAATATATATGTATATAATATATACATCTATGTGTGAATCTATTATGTATCTATACATGTATTATATGCATGTGTGCGTGCATGCTGTAACGCGTCCTTTAAGCCGCTACCTGTAATAGCAATAATAAGAACAATAATAATTATCATTATTTGGATTATGCATCTAAAATAAATCCTGCTTTTTTGATGTTAAACAAATTCTACACATTATTCTAAAAATATATGATATGTTGACTGCATGATTTGATCATTTAGATATGTCTTGCAGTCATGCAGTGACATGTGTATCGTTGTGTTAATTGTGCCTAATGATAGGCCTGAATTAATAAAAACTATTTCTGCCTGCGAATTGGCAATCAACGTCACGCAACTTTCATCAGCGCTGACGCTTATAGTAATCCAAATGGCCACTCAATTATTACAAAAATCCCATTGTCTCAGAAGGTGAATCTTTTTAATACGTGATGTCGATTTACCACAAAAGCTAACAATTTGATCTTATAAGGATGAATCGATATTATCTGCTTAATATACAGTTGTCTCAATTAAATTTGATCGGCATTGCATTCGATTGCTTTTCTGTTGGTTATTGAAACGATGCTAAGCAAATCGTCGGCTTAGTTATCCAGTTATCGCTAAAGTGTTATGTTGTGAAGCCAATATTTGGTATATTTGATTGTCTTGTCTCCTTTAGCCGGTGATCAGAAGACTGTTGCACTAACATTCTTAAGTGCTCTTAACGCCGGTTTTGATCCATCAAATTGCAAGTTCTTACGTAGGACCAAAATGAATTTGTTTGTTTCATTAGCATTTCAAATTGGTTCCGGTCCATAAAATTTCACCTAGAAAATCAAATTTCTAAGTGTACGCCATACCACGAATAAGTCTTCTTTATGCTAATGTATGATTTGTCTACACGACATTAACGTCTTGACCCGTTGACGATTGCAGTGCACGGCTTTGCAAGTCAAGGTTATTGTGATTTATTGTCAATTCTTACGCCTGTCAGTGAACTAATGGTAGTCTACTCTCTTTGAGCTCCGTAGGTTTCTTAGCCATTCAAAACAGAACACACAAACGAAATCGGTTGACTGATGACATTACAGTGTATTAGGAAGACGCTTCCTTTAGATGGTATCCGGTACAACCCGTGAATATATTCAATAATACCGCATATGGGAGTCGCGCACGGAATCAAGAGATTGCATATTAACATGAATAGAATACATTCTATATGTTGTCATGCTAGAAGATTACGTTTCATTTCTGGATATCCCTCCCACCAATACTGCGATCATGCTTGTGAATCTAATAAGCACACATAGCCATTGGTCCCGGGGGAGGATGACATTTGAAATGCGGACTGGAAATAGGATTAGTCCCCAAATAAATATTTGGGGAAGAGGTTATTTTTGTGTGTAATTTTAGGTATTTGGGGAGCCCCGCAGGCTGAAAATCAGTGCGTTGCATTGTTTTTTTTATAGTGTGTTTGTCACTACATGACACCTAGGTCAATTTAGTTTTACACCAAATACGATGTATCAGCATCAAAATCAACATAGCTATTTCCAGTGCACTGATTATTTCCGTTCTTCTCTGTTGCGCCGAATCTAGTCTCGCTTAACAGATTGTCGGTCGGCTGCGAAACTACGCCGAGAAGACAGTCTGGTGACTTTGCACCAAATATATATATATATATATATATATATATATATATATATATATATATATATATTCACACACGCACGCACGCGCACACACACACACACACCACACACACACACACACACACACACACACACACACACACACACACACAACGTCTCTTGAATTATTCGAAAGGTTTTTGTCTGTTTTGAAAATGAATCCAGTTTGTTCTCCCAGTCATCGTCACATGAACACATCGGTAATTTTACAAATAGCTAATAATAGGAAGAAGAAAGCATCCATTCTTACCTGTCGCTGCGTTCGCTGGTCTGGCGCCAATATGACGTGCTATGCCGTCACACAATAAAGTCTTTGTACCACGTCATTTCCTTGCCGTCCACGTCGCCACTCAACTCTGTTAAATTCGTGGTACCGTCTAAAGGGTGTGTTTTGACGGTGATTACTGGCGTGATCTATGCTTTGAAATCAATAAAGAAGATAATAATATGTTTTATTTTGAATAGAAAGCTCTTGAAGTATGAAGTGTGTGGGGGACAGATTATATTCCTACCTTAGCCGGCTTTTGAATGTTAGCCCTTTCAAGGGCTAAAAAGGTGCTGCCACCTAATTGAGGCCAAGTCTGCCAACATTTCTGCATTAGAAACAACTGCAAATGTGTACTTTTGCGTATTGTTGTGTGAATATCAGTTTCATGTTGAATACTTTTAATAATATAGTGTTATTTTATAGTTGGTTTGAGAGCCAACCAGTGTCTCTACTCTGGGGTAGGTAAGTCCGCCCTGGTAGCAACATTGGAATGGCATTAAGGCGGATGTGAGGGAATAAAAAGTGCTGTCACCTTACGGAGCCTGGGTAATGGAAACTAGTTAGTTCCCTGTCACTGACATGTAGACGCAAATAAAATACAAATCAATCTGCGTCTGTGTGTAAGAAGACACACGCACTCACCATTTACAATCAAATTATAATAAAATTATAGATCCTTTATAACATTAGTGGACACCCATAGAGGTAAGTCGAACGGATGGACATACAGTGTGGCAAAGGACATGGAATTGAGGAGGCGGAAGGAGGATGATTTGTAAGACCGGAACAGTTAGCATATACTAATGGCATTAATATGGTTAAGAGAACTTATCTAGCCAGCCGATGCGAGAGGTGGCGCTCCCTCGTAGTAAATTGAGGCGATCTCAACAGGAGACTCGTTAATAAATGCTCCGTCGCGTGGCGCCACCGTTTCGGCGATGTTGCTCGCGCGTTCTCAGGCCTGCAGACGCGGCTGAATTCTTGCGCTCGTTTAGCGTCGGTTACCCAGGCTCCGTGAGGTGGCAGCTCTTTTAAGCCCCTCAACTCTGCCTGGGAAACTAATGCTCTGCATTTGTAACCGCCAGGGCGCCCTTACCCCTCATTAGGGTAGAGACGCTGATTGGCTCTCAGGCCAACTATGAAATAAAAATTAAAATAACGATATATGATATAAGATAATGATATCCTATGAAAAGTATTCAACACTGAACTTACATTAACACAAAAATAAGTAAAAATTCAAATTTACAGATGTTTATAAAATAGGAATTACGGCAGGATTAACCAGTATCCGTGAGGTGGCAGCATTGCTTAGTCCCACGCGGATATCATACACATTAAGTAAGGATACCTTTTCATCAAATAATGCTGTATTATATTATTTAAAAAAACTATTAAAAATTAAACTTATATTAACACTAAATAAATAGAACTAAAAATGTGCAGTTGTTTATAAAAAATAGAAATTACGGCAGGATTACCCAGTATCCGTGAGGTGGCAGCATTGTTTAGATCACGCGGATAATATTCAAAAGCCGCCAAAATCACGAAAAATCACGAAATTGCTGACAATTGTAAACGACCCCTTAGAATTAGCAGCATTCTAGTTATGTTATTATAATTGATAATTATGTTTTATTTGCTGTCCTGTACATTTCTGAAAGGTGCGACAACCACCTTTGATCAAAACCATGCCAACTGGAGCAGTTGTAAAAGAAAGCTATAAACAGTTCTTATGGTTTTCGTCTAGTCTTGTCGAAGGTCTTATATTTCAGACACTCAGGGTCTTGTTTTCCATTTCATATTTCTCTCCATAAGTTGTCATGAGGCTTGAACAAATACACTTTATTGGCAATTAATGGTAAAAAGTTCTTCAGTTAACCAGGTATGCCATTTGTAAATCAATAATAATTTAATTGCTGCGTGTGTTCGTCGATGAGTCAAAGCAGGAAGGTAAATCATAAAACACACAAAAACGGTAAAGATACGGTAGGTAGAAAACACGGAGGAAGTCGTATGGTAGAAAGAGGGAGGGAGAGACAGAGGGAGAAAGAAAGGGCGGAGAGGGAAGTGCTACCGAGCAGAGAAGAGTAGTAACACATTTTACTTAGCCACCATCAAGTCCACAGTTAAGTACCGCGTTACCAAAATAGGTCAAACAACTTCTAAGAGACAAGATCCATTTATGAGAACAAATAATATTTAATAAAAGCCTAAATTATACTGCATAATTTAAAAAGGTACTGCAAATAAAATTTAAAATTTAAATATGATAAATAAACCTACACATTAATAAAATAGAAATGTGAAGGTTAAATGTGACCTTGTTTACATTAATTTAAGAATTTGTTTTTAATGATTTTCTAAACTACCTGGATTTTGTGTAGCCCCGCAATGTCGGTCCAGCACGAGCAAACGTCCGGCGACCATTGTGGTCAAGATTCACACATCAAGAAAGAAACTACCAGTGGAGCGTAGGGTCCTGCTTGATAATTGACGAAGTAGCAGTGGCGCAAAATACACTAACGTGTCTGAGTACAGTAAGGTAAGCACAAAACAGCACAATCGTACAGCATGTAAACTTATTATAGGAGAACTAGGAGGAACAACAATATGAAAGACTTTCATGTGTGAGTTTGGATGACCAATGACATGAGCCAGTGTAAAGAACAACATGAAAGCGTTCCGTGTCTTGGTTTGGATGATCAATTTGGATGATGCATGACGTCACACAGGTGCCAGAAACTCTTGTATTTCGCGTCTGTGTTAGCGACATCTAGGTCGCGGTCGACGTTTGGGTAATGTTATGATCGATTTTAGGATAGTAGCATCATTATCGTCTGTGCATAAGTTCGTAGTGGAATGCGTGTAAGCAGGTTGGTCGCAGTAGCGTTAGCGATCGTGACACAAACAGCGCCAAGTCGTCTAGTTTATGTAATGGAGCAAAATACTCAACGGCCGTCTCGGAGCTGGAGAACAAGATCAGGTAAAAGCAACTTCCTGTTCGCAATGTAAATGAATGAATGTGTTAGTATAGTTTAGAGTTTAGGTGAATATGAATGTATGTGTGTTGCTATTTGTAGTGTGAATGGATGAATGTGTTTGTATATTCCTAGTTTATGTGAATATGAATGTATGGGTGTTCCTATTTGTAGTGTGAATGAATGTGTGTGTGTGTGTGTGTGTGTGTGTGTGTGTGTGTGTGTGTGTGTGTGTGTGTGTGTGTGTGTGTGTGTGTGTGTGTGTGTGTGTGTGTGTGTGTGTGTGTGTGTGTGTGTGTGTGTGTGTGTGTGTGTGTGTGTGTGTGTGTGTGTGTGTGTATATCCCTAGTTTAATTAATATGAATGTACGTGTGCTAGTAGTCATAGTGTGAATGAACGAACGAATGAATGA
>OZ024859.1:10550969-10558469 GCA_964017155.1 Oasisia sp. SBJ-2009
CCATATAAGCGTCTCACAGACCAGTTATTGCAAAATGTTGATCACAAGCAGTAGTTTAAGGTACATTAATCTAGATGAACGGTAGCAGTGTTAACAATGAAAAGGTTTATTATGATACAGTATTTGAAAATTAGAGGTAAGCTGATGTATAGCGCAGTATTCTATTCTTGGGACTGTTCAAAGGGCTTTATCCTCTATTACTGACAGACCTGTACAATAATCAACACCGCCACTACTTCTCTGAGCAGCGTTCATCTGCAGTTAATGTGCAAAATCTGCCCACCAGTATCAATAACCATATAATATATGGTGTGAATAATATTCATTGAATATTATTCATGCATACAGCTGAATGGACTGGAGCAACATAAGGTGAATGATCTTGCCAAAGGCTCGAAAGGCAGCATACGAATCAAACTCGTTTATCACGACCAAGAGTTCGAAAATATAGACGCTGCGCAACTGCACTCGACGGGGAGCCATGTAGTAAAAACAGATCCATAATTAGGTCAGTCAGACTTATATGGTGGCATCACCTCTCAGAAGGCCAACATCCGGGTACCACCGGTCGTCTGCCTTTCTTAGTATGTCTTCAAACTTCATGTAGACCAGCAGAGAAAAATTAGTGTCTTTTAGTTTGTTGTTCAAGAACGACATCTCAATGATAAACTATGTAATAATAGACCAGAATCACAGCATGAATCATCAATGATCCTTGGGCTCTAAAGAATCCGCGGGATAGTTATGCTGACCCTCAAGTCACCCTTTCTTTCGTGTCCAATACGTACTGCACACCTCACGCCGTCTGGGAAATAACCCGTGCATACAAGAGTTGCTCCGTGGTAATTAGGTTCCCTTTCTTCAACGCAAGACCAGCCGCGTTTACTGCACTTCATTTCCTGTGGTACAGATGGTTTACAACGGTACATTAACAACAATGCAGTGACGCAAACAATGTCGCTTCGAACATGACTTGTGTCGGTACATCAACTTGTCCGAGAAAGACGTGTGTTGGCTGGATGTCGCATATGTGAAATTTGGTTCGTCTTACAAAAGACGACAGTTGCAACTCTGTGAGGCATCTGATACTTTAGAACTACTGTACGGCGCTTGAGTATGACTACGAGAGTTTCCTAGCTTTGCACGAGATAAAACATTGTTTATATAAAGCTTCATCTACGTCAATTCATTATCAGAAAGCGCTCCGACAAGCTTATGCACGGGAATGTACCCCGTCCTGAAATAGTTTGCATTCAGTTCTGAACACAAAACTATTGTTGGTTTACGCTCAATACAGAAAATTGGCCCAACCCCAAATAACTAACACATGAAACATATACATTTCCAAAATGCAATCCTTTTATAAACGGGGCCATTCCAAATCCCTCTATTGATCAATTGTACGTGGTCACTAACGTAATTTTGGACAATTTTGGCCTTTCTATGAAAAGAAAATATTGCATTGTTTCTTTTGAAAGAGTAGTACAAAGGAAAAACAGGACGACGCAGTGTGAACAGAAAAAAAATGGATAAGGAGATATTTAAAGGAATTGGCTGATACCTGGGGAAGTAAAGCGATAGACAAAGATTGGTAGAGAGGAGGGTACAAGAAACGTAACGACCAACTGCAAGAAATCGATGACCAGGAGCAAAGTCAGAATTTCCCCTGATAGAATGAATGAAAAAAATATAACAACTGTTTACCTCCTTTGGTGATGAATGCAAACAGCGCGGAATGAATGCCACGTATTCTCATTGAACTGTGCAGGCGTGTTCCTCACAGGGAATGTAACTGAGTTCGTTTCGTATATTGTTTACTCCCATTCATCTACATTGTATTGGAAAGCTAAACGGGTAAGAACCTAAACACACACGCACGCACGCATGCACGCACATGCCGACACGTACCCGCGGATATACTTCATGAAAATAAAGATGAAAATAATTTTCACTCTAGAACCTCAGCTGAAATGGATTTACTATATACAGTACGCCCTAAATATAAGACTAATTAAAGACAATAATTATATGTTTTAGATAATAAATTAAAGCCAGTAAGTATTATGCTTCATGCAATAGACATACTCTGTCGTGAATTGTTGGATACATGTAGCCAGTTATTCATCCTTTAACAAGATTGTATAACTCGTAAATTGTACATCACTTTAATTAAAGCGTTGACATATCGCCAGCATGTATAAAAACGCTGTTCATCAATGGCGGCATGCAATGCAGAAATGGAACATTAATTACATATGAAATACACTGATGTGAACATCGTTGTCAGCATTCGCTTAGCACACGTATACGTCAGACGAGAGCAGGTGTTAGCGACGAGCTAATCACCATAAAATGGTCAACATAGTTTATAGCAATTAATCGCAGAGCATATCAAATGTGCGTATGCACATGCGTGTGATTGATTGTGTGTGTGTGTGTGTGTGTGTGTGTGTGTGTGTGTGTGTGTGTGTGTGTGTGTGTGTGTGTGTGTGTGTGTGTGTGTGTGTGTGTGTGTGTGTGTGTGTGTGTGTGTGTGTGTGTGTGTGTGTGTGTGTGTGTGTGTGTGTGTGTGTGTGTGTGTGTGTGTGTGTGTGGTGTTTTATGTGTGTGTGTGTGCGCGCGCGCCCGTTTGTGTATGCTTGTGTGTTATGGATTAGTGCCTCCGTGTGAGCATAAATGTATGTATGTATGCATGTATGTACGAACGTATGTATATACGTAGGTAGATAAGTTCGATTGTATGCATACACGCATACGTACGTACATACGTTCGTGCGTACCTACATACGTACGTACATGCAAACATGTATACATATATATATAAATACGTAGGTACACACACATACACACATATATATATATATGCATACATACATACATACATACATGTACACATACACATATATATATATATATATATATATATATATATATATATATATATATATATATATATATATATATATATATGCATACGTACCTACCTACCTACGTACGTGCGTGCGTGAGTGCGTGAGTGCGTGCATGCATGCATGCGTGTGTGTTTGCATGAGTGAGCGTGTGTGTTTTAGTGTATGCGTGCGTCCATTCGTAAGGACAACTCGCGAGATCAATTAATAACGTAGGCACAATTTAAAAAAAAAAACATTCAGCACAACACAGCACAAATGAAATTACCTATCATGCTGTTTTGTCGCAAAAGGGACAGTTTTTACGACGCCATCTCTGTGAAATGAATTGCGCAAAACAAGACTTGCTTTGCGTGTTTTCAAGTATCACTCACGCAACTGGATGTTAAAATACCACCCAGGTTGGCAATACTTCTGCCGATGACGTGGCCGTATCAGATGATTTGACAAGCACAGGTAACTTGTAAACAATGGTCTTTATTTTATCGCAACGCTTGAAGCCAAACGATTATGCCTACGTAGTCTAATTGCGCGAAGTGTTTATTGGCAGCGCGGAACGGATCTCCCGGGGACAGGATGTCTAGACGATCGGCACTTCTCGGGGGACATAAACCTAGATCGGCAGTACCATTGTCTTAGTCGTGACGATGTGACACGTGGTCAGCGATAAAATGTAATAATGGAAACATTTATCTTGGCCGATCTGTGTCATACGAGCTTTCGACATATTTTGCATGCGTTGACCAAGTTTGGCTCAGTCACGTGCGCTAATTGTCGTGACAAGGTTTTATAGTTGATCTGACAGTTTACGACCCAATGTGACCCATTTTACGGATACTGCAACGGATATAAAAGATGTCAATTCGATTCTCCGACACAACATAACACGGCAATTTCTAAATGCCATTAACGTCCACTGGTATTGCGTGTTGGTATTGGTATTACTCTGACAAGTGAACATGCGTCTGTCCGTAAGATTATCGACATATATGTCCGAGTGATTTGTATGAAGAAGTTACCGATGGTCATTTTTGAACTACAGATTGTTCGACATGAATGAATCTACAGAAAATAACACGACGGGATCTGCTGAGGTGTCAGCAATGCGAGTGGAGACGATGCCAATCGCCTGGGCCTACTGTTTTTTCATCATACTCGGAAATGGACTGACAATCGCCAGCGTCCTGAGGTAAGAACTGGTCGGATTGTGCCTGTCGCTTAGCGTGTGTTTTATCAGTTCATCTTTCCATCATGTTTTTTATGCATCAATCCATCCACTTACGCACCTTCCATCCATCCATGCTGTACCAATATATTGTTTAGATCCGCGTATCCATTCATATATCCATCTGTTATTCTCGCCATCTATATACCAACCCACCGTTCATTCACCCATACATCAATTAGCCTGCCAATGTCGGACGGTCGGTCGGTCGGTCGGTCGGTCGGTCGGTCGGTCGGACGGTCGGACGGTCGGTCGGACGGTCGGACGGTCGGACGGTCGGACGGTCGGACGGACGGACGGACGGACGGACGGACGGACGGTCGGACGGACGGACGGTCGGACGGTCGGTCGGTCGGTCGGTCGGCCGGCCGGTCGGTCGGTCGGTCGGTCGGTCGGACGGTCGGACGGTCGGTCGGTCGGTCGGTCGGTCGGTCGGTCGGTCGGACGGTCGGTCGGTCGGTCGGTCGGTCGGTCGGTCGGTCGGTCGGTCGGTCGGTCGGTCGGTCGGTCGGTCGGTCGGTCGGTCGGTCGGTCGGTCGGTCGGTCGGTCGGTCGGTCGGTCGGTCGGTCGGTCGGTCGGTCGGTCGGTCGGTCGGTCGGTCGGTCGGTCGGTCGGTCGGTCGGTCGGTCGGTCGGTCGGTCGGTCGGTCGGTCGGTCGGTCGGTCGGTCGGTCGGTCGGTCGGTCGGTCGGTCGGTCGGTCGTTCAAAGCTATGTGTAAGCCTGTTGGCATTGTAATACGATTGGGCCTAATGTACCCACCATGTCCACCGACTCCTCGGCGCCAACGCCTGACCTCCCTCTCTGTCTGCCAGTATCCCGGTTTGCAGCCTGGCCCAGCTTAGATGTAACTTTCTTAGTTCATTTTCCAGTATTCCTCTATAGGTTTTTTTCGGTCGTCATGTGTCCACAATTTAGGAAATGCCGTAGAACGTGTTTCTCAGGACACGACTGGGTCTGTTGCGCTCCAACTCTTCAAGTGACGTGTGTTAGGCATAGACGCGGAACAGGGGGAAAGACGACGTCATCATCGGCCGTTATTTGTTATCAATGACACGCATGGTACTTTCCTGTAACATACAGATATACTTAGACTAAAAGTCAAACAACCCGAGAGGGTGGACTGTCAACGCCTACGATATAAACGAAACCTAGAAGAAGAAACCTGCAAAAGACGTGACATCTAGAAGAAGAGAAGTTATTGTCCAACACAGAATGAAGCCACGCAACTGGCGGTGTAGTCAGTGTGTGGTCAGTGTGTGGTCAGTGTGTGGTCAGTATGGCGACAAGATCGTGGGACCCGTTGTTTGTGTAACATGATTATGCTCCACACTTCATCGCCTGTAGCAGGTGTAAAAGACACGGCTAGGCCATTAGTTTCTGCAGTTTCCACGTTTATCTGATTTATAACGTGATCTGGAAATGCAGAACGAAATATGTTGATTTTCCCCTGAGATAACTGGACCATAAATCGCATTGAATCATACAGTAATTATGATTAGGGTGAGACGAAGCATATATGCATTCCCATATATAATGACATAATAGGCTCAGGGTAGAGCTTCGGACTCTCGGCTAGGAGAACCCGGGTTTGAATCCTGTGTTGCGGTGTTAAAACCTTGGGCAAGTTTTTTTCACTCTACATTGCTCCAGTTCACTCAGCTGTATAAATGAGTATCTGGCTATAGACAGTGGTGGATATGTGGACGAGGAGCCTTCGCGCATTAATTGTAGCTTATGGCAGGATGCTTCCCAGAGAAGCCGAGATGGTGTCTAAGTGAACAGGTCTGCCAGCTCTGCGCTATATAAGAAACTGCCTTTTTTAAACAGTAAATGTCTTCCGTTTTCTCCCGACCAACTGGCAAGTTTTCTAATATCGTGTTATCCAGGAAATTGTCTAAAGGGGGGAATAATACATGCGATGCGCGTGTAGTCTTCTGTAAACGCAATGCTTCAATGGGTGTTGTCTTCAATGTGTACAATTCTGAAGTAAATGAGCTTCTCGCCACTTCTAGTTTTAGTCCGTTCATATTAATTCCATGTACGGCTTGCCCGTGAAGGCAGGCCGACGTGTAACAGATAAGTTTGTGTCAATGATAACGCCGAATCTATATATATATATATATATATATATATATATATATATATATATATATATATATATATATATATATATATATATATATATATATATATATATATATATAGATTCGGCGTTATCATTGACATATATATATATATATATATATATATATATATATATATATATATATATATATATATATATATATATATATATATATATATATATATATATATATATATATATACAACGATGTTGACTTGTTCCAGGTTCGAGCAGCTGCGTACCCCGGCCAACCTGTTCATCGCCAGTCTGGCCGGGGCTGACCTGGCGCTGGGACTCATCGGACCCTACTTCAACTTCCTCAACTCCGTGCCCGTCGGGGTGCGTCTCTCCCGGCACTCCCACGCAGCCTGCATCTTCTCCCTCTGGGGCGTTCTCCTCGCCTCCCTCGGGTCCGCCTTCAACCTCCTCGCCATCTCCGTCGACCGTTACGTCGCCATCATGTTCCCGCTGCGGTACTCGTCCATAGTTACCCCAACGACGGCCAAGGTTTATTTATTGTTTTTATAGAGAGTATTTAATATCGCGTCATAATGATTATTATTGTTAGATTTTGTTTATATCGCATCATAATGATGATTATTATTATATTTTGTATATATCGCATCATAATGATTATTATTGTTAAATTTTGTTTAATCCCAAATTATACTTTTTTTTTAAATTATAGTAATACGGAATCATATTGATTTATTCATACATTTATTTTAATTAATATTAATATTAATAATATTATTATTATAATTATAACGAATGCGTTATTACTATTGTGATATATTTTATTCAACTTTTACTTTTATTTATTTACTTTTAGAGACCACGTGTTTTATTTAGGAGCTTGACATTTTAGAATTTGTCGTCATCATTATTATTTTTAAAAATTATCTTAATACTGGATCATAATTATTATTTTTAGAAATAATTTTGATACTATGCCAAATCATAATTATTATTGTTTAGAAATTATTTTAATACCGAATCATAATTATTATTTTTAGAAATTGTTTAATACCAAATCATAATCATAATAAATCTTGTTAAATAAATCTTATTCAATATATCTTGTTAAAATAAATCTTGTTAAATAAATATTGTTAAATAAATATTGTTAAATAAATATTGTTAAATAAATCTTGAAATATATTGTGAAATCGTGTTAATTTAAAAACAATTTTATTAAATCTTGTTAAGTCTTGTTAAATCTCCTTAACCCTTGTTCAT
>OZ024859.1:10565969-10668469 GCA_964017155.1 Oasisia sp. SBJ-2009
TCGTGCAAACATAAAGGAGAAGCGAAAGTGAAACAAAAAGATTTGCCAATAGACTGTGATGAAATCGAGTATGAAGACAAGAGAACACCAGAACCCGGAAACATGCAAAAAGGTAAAGAGAAAGCGGAAGAAAGATATATATCAACAAATTCTGACATACTCGCAGTTGAACTGCACGTTGTAATACCAAATCCCTTACAGAAGCATAAAAGAAAAGCGATCCCGGGTGAAGAGCATTCTCCACTAGATTGTGAAAAGAGCTTTGCTGAACAGGATAATGCACAAATAACTTTAAAGAAGCAAAACAGAAAAGTTTCAGGCGAGACACAAACACCATTACACAAACAAGAATGCAGTGTGAAAGCGGGAAAAGTTCATATTCCCATAGAAAGTGAAAAATATATTGCTGGGATGCACTCATGCAAACATAAAGGAGAAGCGAAAATGAAAGAAAAAGATTTGCTAACAGACTGTGATGAAATCGAATACGAAGAAAAGAGAGCACAAGAACCCTCAAACATGCAAAACGGTAAAACGAAAGCGAAACCGGAAGAAAGAGAGATATCAACAAATACTGACAAAGTCGCAGCAGAAAATGTTGTAGAACCAAATCCCTTACAGAGGCATAACAGAAAATCGATTGCGGGCAAACAGCATTCGTCATTAAATTGTGAAAAGAGCTTTGCTGAACAGGATAATGCACATGTGACTTTAAAGAAGCAAAACAAAAAAGTTACTGGCGGGACACAAACACCATTACACAAACAAGAATGCAGTGTGAAAGAGGGAAAAGTTCGTATTCCCATAGAAAATGAAAAAGATATTGCTGGGATGCACTCATGCAAACATAAAGGAGAAGCGAAAGTGAAAGAAAAAGATTTGCCAATAGACTATGACGAAATCGAATACGAAGACGATAAAACACCAGAACCCTCAAACATGCAAAAAGGTAAAGCGAAAGCCAAAGCGGAAGAAAGAGAGATATCAACAAATACTGACAAAGTCGCAGCAGAAAACGTTGTAGAACCAAATCCCTTACAGAGGCATAAAGGAAAATCAGTTGCGGGCGAAAAGCATTCTTTATTAGCTTGTGAAAAGAGCTTTGCTGAACAGGATGAACACATAAAGAAGCAAAACGGAAAGAAGCAAAACGGAAAATCAACAGACACACAAAGTGAAAACCGCATAGTTGGGCAGAACGTCACTGATAGATCCAAAAATAAACATAAGGGGAAAGCGAAACCGAAAGGTGGAGAGACATGTGAAAACAGCGCACCCCAAGACGACAGAGTAACAACATCCGTACACCAACATAAAAGGAAAGAGGGTGCGGAAGAAAAGGGCTCGCCCATTGATTATGAAAACGTTCTCCCTGAGCTGTATGGGATGACCGTAAGTAAGCTCAAACGGAGAGCGAAAGACAGAAATACGTCATCAGATAATGAAAAACACAGGCATGATCGGACTACACAACCCTTACCAAAGCACAGTAAAGAAAAGGTGGCCAAAATGTTTCGCTCATTAGATTTTGAAAATGACGTAACTGGACAAGATGGAGCAAATAAACACTTGCATAAACGAAAGCGGCCAGAAACGAAGAACGAAAGAGACGCGCAAGCTTATGCTAACAAGACTAAGCGGAAGGCACCCATCAAACCTAAACACCCAATGTCAACAAAACAGAAGGCACGTGTAAAGGTGACTCGATGGTTGAAGAAAAATGTGAACTCAACTGACGAATGCAGCATTGCAACATATGTATTAGACGAAAGGGCGGAACTAGGTACCGAGAAGAGTTGAATCAAGTGGGTCTACGCAGGAGATTCAACACTCGACTGCTGATAGATAGACGTGTGAGTTGCGAAGACTGTATGTGTAGTTCTTGTGCAGAATTGTTCCAGTTGTCTCTCTGTTGTGGCTGGTGTACCACGCTAGACAGCGCTGCCGGAGATTTTCAGGAATATAGCAGAACACGGTCCAGTGTCAGCTCAGAGGTTGTAACTAAGCCGCTCATTAGAACATCTGCATAATTAACCAAACATTGATGGAACACACCCCAGTCTGGACAGTAGGAGTTCAGGTAGTGATCAAAGATTAACATCGCGGAGACGACATTTGTTTCAATAATTGGCACGAACCTCTGTAACGTCAATGTCCACAGTGATCTGTTAATGTCAACGTGATATTCGATTGGACCTTAGGTGTTGGTTTATTTGAGAGACTCCCGTTTGATACTCTAAGTCCGCTGATTTGCATGCCCAAAATACACAAAAGAGGGGAGATAAAACTTGATTATTCCTGCTGCGTAATGTATATGTATATATATATGTATATATATATATATGTATATATATATATATATATATATATATATATATATATATATATATATATGTGTGTGTGTGTGTGTGTGTGTGTGTGTGTGTGTGTATGTGTGTGTGTGTGTGTGTGTGTGTGTGTGTGTGTATGTGTGTGTGTGTGTGTGTGTGTGTGTGTGTGTGTGGTGTGTGTGTGTGTGTGTGTGTGTGTGTGTGGTGTGTGTGTGTGTGTGGATGTGGGTGTGGGTGTGGGTGTGTGTGTGTGCGTGTGTGTAAATATGTATGTAAGTGTATAAATAATAATAATAATACACTTTATTTATACACTAAAAATCCAAAGCAAAGTATAAATTCTGTTCAGTAGTGTTGACAAAATTAAAACATTATTAGAAATAAATATAACACAAGTACAAGTAAACATATGTGTAAGTACATCTAAATCAATGTTGCACGGAAACTGAACTAGAACAAGTGAAATTAAACAGAGGTGGCAGAATAAATAAATATAATAATAATATCTGTGTAGTAGTTAATTATTAATAAATGACTACATCAATACAATAGGCATTGTATAAGTTGTAATTAATAATAAAAATAAAAAGTATGTTAACTTGTAAACTATTCCTTAATAAATAATTTAAATGACATGCTAGTTGAGCTAATTAAAAATAAATTACTAAATACAAATATAAAAGGGTGAAAGGTGTAAAATAAAACTAGACATTAAATGAAATAAAAAGTCTTAAGACGTGTCTTGAACTTGTTCATGCACTGTGTGGAACGCAAATCGTCAGGTAGTACATTCCACAGAGTTGGTCCTGTTCGAGAGAAAGATCGGCGCCCATGTCCTTCAAGGTTGTAACGGGGAACCGCTAACAACGCGCTGTCAGCAGATCGTAAGGCGCGAGGCGGCACGTACGGCGTGATTGGCGAGGCGATGTACGCCGGCGTTCGATCGTGTAGAGCGCGAAACACAATGACGAGTAGCTTGTATTCAATGCGGTACTTCACGGGCAACCAGTGGAGTTGTTGCAATGCGGCCGTCACGCTTCGCCTGTCACCGCGCCTAACCCGCAGCACAACTCCTGCCGCCGAGCTCAGCACCATCTCAAGGCGGGGCAGGAGGCGGTCGGAGATGCCAATACAGGACAACGTTCCCGTAGTCTAGCCGTGATGTGACGAGGGAGTGGACGCGAGTCTTGCAAGCTGCAGTTGTCAGACTTGTTCTGTTTTAGAAATACGAAATATGTTTGAGTATATATGCAGCGCGACAGACGTTCGATACTTGCGCCGACATGTCAAGACGGCTGTCAAGTAAAGCGCCTATATCACGAACAGTCGGCGACAGTGATATGAAACTCCCACATACATAGATGGTGGACAACGGAGAAGACGACAGAGGAACGAAAAAGGATTGCTCCAGTCTTCGCCTCGTTTCGAAGATGGTAGTAATCCAGCCACTGTCTAATACCACGCACGCATTCCTCGATGTTTCGTTGTGCATCTGCGTGACTCGATGGCGTACACCCAGCGTACAATTGAGTGTCGCCTGCATAATATATATGATAACGGATCTGGTGGCGATCGAAAATGTCCGCAATAGGTAAAATGTAAATGTTAAATAGTAGTGGACCTAGGACCGAGCCCTGTGGAACACCGTGTGAATACTTACCGAAGCAGATCGATGTAACTTGTGGCGTGTCTTAACTGCGGTCGTGCGGCCTGCTAGGTATGACATAAACCAAGCGAACACTGTCGGGCTTAGTCCTATAGCACGAAGACGACACAGGAGAGTCTAGCATGTCAAATGCTGCGCTAAGGTCTAACAGCACAGGCAGTACGCCACGCCGTGAATCCACTGCCTGCGTCAGGTGTACTCGTACTAGTGCTGTCTCTGTGCTGTGCGGTGTATGGGCCGGTACGCGCTCTGGAATGGGTCATTGGAGCCATTGGTGTCAAGATAGTGAAATAGATCACCGGCAACGTACCGCTCTAGCGTTTTCGATAGACAACTTAAGTTCGATATCGGACGGTAGTTTGCCAGACAGTTAACGTCGAGACCGCGTTTCTTCAGGATCGCTGTTACTATCGCGTGCTTCATTGCCGCAGGTACGATGCCGGATTCGAGTGACGAGTTAACGATATCTGTGAAAACCGGTATATCGATGTTTTCCTTTAGCAGTTTCGTTGGCATCGGGTCGAGGGGGCAGGATTTAGCAGATGACTGCAACTTTATCCGTCTGATGTCTGCAGTCGTTGCTGCGCGGATTGGTAGTAAGCACAAGGGGCATAATCAGAAATGGTGGACGTCACGGCACGCGAATCGATTCCACGACGTATGTTAGCGATTTTTCCGACGAAATACTTTTAGAATGTCTCAGCAAGTATATACATGCACATATGTATGTAAGTATGCATGTATGTATGTATGTATGTATGTATGTATGTATGTATGTATGTATGTATGTATGTATGTATGTATGTATGTATGTATGTATGTATGTATGTATGTATGTATGTATGTATGTATGTATGTATGTATGTATGTATGTATGTATGTATGTATGTATGTATGTATGTATGTATGTATGTATGTATGTATGTATGTATGTATGTATGTATGTATGTATGTATGTATGTATTCCATATAGTTAGGCAACAACATTGTAAACAAATGATGCGGTTCGCTCTCCATGCCACATCGTATTCAAGGAACTGGCAACTACGTATGTATATAGCTAATACAAAGAACTCTTCAGTAGACAGGATACGTCAGATTTTCCTGAAACGGGTGAGGTTCCCGGGTTGATTTTGATTGGGCTTTTGTGATAGTCCAAGAAACTCTACTACATCTTAAAACAAACATTCGCTTTTCAACTAAAATGTTCTGGTTTACTCAAACGTATGTCAATTCCACTGGATAACTTGTTTCTTCGGGCGTTTCAGACTAAGTTTACGTAACAGAAACCTACAACATATTCACTGAAATGTATAAGTTATTTTGTGCATAAATTATTCGTTTTTGTTAATACCACAGCATAAACTATCGATTTTTTCCTATGACTGGCTGTTTCATGACATATTGTGGTGCAACGTTCAATATAAATTACGGAATTCTTCTCTCTTCCGTCGTCATCCCTTTTACCGGATGCTCTCCGTCTTTCCACACGCATTTAGCTTGCGTGCCTTGCAAGGTTTGGAGAATAATTACAATAGATGCGGATTTGACCTCCCCACACACTGCGATAATTACCAATTATCCGTACGCCTGTGGATTACACCCCGTGCAAACTAAAGAGAAATGGCAAATTATGTATTTTCTGACGCACGCCCTACTAATGACTGTCATTAGTGTATGCTACTCATATATAGCATCGACCGTATGCACGTGAACCGCTGTCCACGTATTGCGTGTGTCGTTAAGACGTATCTTCGGCAACATGAAAGCCACGGAGAACACTCATAACGATAGCCTAAACCATACGTACGCTGACCACAGCGGATACACGGCAGACGAAGTGGAAAACTTCGTAACGTTATACATCGAAGGCATTGCCTTGTTCAGCGGACTTCTTGCCAACGCGCTTGTGTTCGTTTTCTTCGGAAGGAAGAACTACTACAACAAATCGATCCGCGTTTACATTCGCTCACTGTCTGTGTTAAATTTTATCGTACTAATAGGACCGATGACGACCCACTGGTTGAACTACAATTTCTTTCCCGAGCGGAAACACCCCACGATGTGCGCGTTGTTTCTGACCATCGGTCGTATCTGCGTCGATTGCAACGCCTGGGTGATCGCGGCCATGAGTTTCAACCAATACGTGGCCGTTCTGCATCCGCACAATTTCAAGACTCTCTGCTCGGTGAATCATTCTCGACTCAGCATCCTTGTGATCGCGATATTGGCAATGTTGAAGAACGCGTACAGTATCAAGACAGCCGGCTTTGTCGAACACCGAGACGGGGCGAAGCTGTGTGTTGTCGTATCGTATTCCGCCAAAGGGTCGACTCACGTGTACCAATGGATCGACGTGCTTGTCGCGTGTGTCCTTCCATTCGTCTGCATGACATACCTCAATGCCCGTGTCGCCTTGCGACTCGGCTCCAAGAGGAAACTTGAGGCAAAGGTCCGTCAACTGATGGCGATGCTGAGCGTTGTGTCGATCATCTTCATCGTAGCGGCGTTATGCAAGAAGATCAGCGCCATTGTGCTAACGTACAGTCTCCATCAGTCCGGTTACAATATGTCCTACTTAATGCTGACGATCTCCTTCGCGCGTGTTGTCTGGTGCACGGCAAATGCAGCTAACATGTGGGTATATCTGGCGCTATGTCCGCCATTTCGCGCTGATATTCTACGCGCTGTCTGTCTGCGGTGGAAGTCGCCTATCGTCGAACCGTCTTCATCTGGTCGTCACGTCTTGGCTCTTAGTTAGACCGCTCTCAATTCTCTCACGTTTGACGTTGTTTATTGTAGACGATGCCAGATAAATCGCTCCATCATTCATTGACGTGAAATATTATGTCGTCAGCTATGTTGGATATAATCTTGTTCTTGGCAATGTGTGCAGTACAGGTGGAAAATGTCTGACGGTCGAGCATTCACATTTAAGCGATCGAATAGTCAAGTGGGTAAGCACGTTGTATTACGCTGTCCGTGTGATTATGTTGAACTATGTACATAATTAGAACCAAACGTACGTTCTTATATGATGCAGCAGATTTACTTTCATTCGTGCATTAGATATAGTCTTTAGACAAAGTTAAGCAGAATTTGTTGCGGTTGTTCCCAGTATGTATTCTACTATACCGCGACAATGTCATGCACTCACAACAGAAACGGTACACTGAGAAAACGATGAAACGAGATTGGTTTACTAACTAATAATATTATACGTCGACACTAATTGTTGTGTAGATACACTACAACATAAGTAAGTTTTGTTTTATGTTTCGCATACATTATGCAAATTAGGTGCTCAAATAAGTGACAATTTGTTACTTTTTCAAATAAATAAAAATGTTGAATGCATATAATTAAGAAATCAATAAATATATCGTGTTTTATTTCATTATTGTAGTATGTATACTCATTATGCACAATGTCGCAGAATATACATAAAAAATTGTTCAATATATTGAACACTTATATGTATATATTTATATATATATATATATATAATATGATATATATATATATATATATAAATAATATATATTATATATGTATATATATATATATATATATATATATATATATATATATATATATAGAAAAACATCAAACAATCAATTCTGACCAATTATTTCTAATTGAATTCGTATTGGGCTATATATTGTCAGACCACTATGTGCGCTAAACATAAAAGTATATTTTTTGCATTATAGATTAAGGATGTTAAAAAGTGTGTTGCGTGTATTGATGTAACGTGGGTATGATTAAAAATATTTGTATTTTTAATCAGTGTTTTAATAGTATAGATAATTTTGAACAACTAGAACTTGCATATAAATATTATGGTGCGCGATGGTGGAGTATTTCCAGAGTGCTAAACTATTAATTATGTGTATGTTGTGTTGACATTCGAACAATGCGGGACAGGCGTTACGTGACTTGCATTGTTTCTGCGTGACAACCAGTTGAACGTTCGACGTCGAACTCGATGTACGCGGGCATGTTATATCGCGGCTTCTAGATGTGGACCCAGAACATGTTTCTCCTGCTGCACGATGATCTAGGATCGGACTCCTAAGTTACCCGAGAACACACGACGGACACTAATATAACCAGTGCAATTCTCGTTCCAACGACGGTGACAAGGCGAACTGGCTGAAGAAAGGATTGTGCGAATTTCGATGGAACGAGACTAGACGTCGGATGCGGTCAAATTGACGAAGTTGCGGTCATGAGGCACTGACGTTAGCTATAATTAGTTATTAGACGTTAAAAAGGTAAATCTTCAGGACTGCTCAAAGCGCTTTACACATTACCCCTTGTTCAATCAAACACCATCACAACCTGAATCACTGGGAAGCATTCAGCTACGCTGCAATTAATGCGCGAGAGTTGCTCGTACAAACGCACACCAGTGTCTATAGCCAGATACTCATTCACACAGCTGAGTTAATTGGAGCAATGTAGAGTGAAAAAACTGTCCATGGCTCACCGCAGCACAGGATTCGAACCCGGTGTGGCGGTCTAGAACGTCAACCGGTCCAGAACGTCGATCTATTCGTGTGGATTCAAAGGAAGTGGTGGCCTGGTAAACTGTGGGTCGCCAGTTCATGCGATTGGTTGCTGGTGTTGTCCACTGACGGTAATTGATGTTACAAGTGGCGAGGGACCTTTTCAAAGTGACTTTGTATATTTTCTGAGCTGTCCCTTTGTCACGATGGCCAGTGGATAATTCTCCATAAATATTATAGTACGATCTTTGGTAGGCGATGGTCTTCCATCCTGGAGAAATGTCCTGCCCAGCGAAGCTGTATTTTGAGGAGCATTGCCTCGATGCTGGTAACCTTAGCCATTTCAAGGACCTCAACGTTGTTGATGAAATCAATCCAGTTGATGTTTAGGGTAGCATGTGGGCAGTGCTGATGGTAACGCTCGATGAGGTGCAGGTTGCGACGATAGGTGATCCATAGGACTCAGCACCAGGAGAGTGGTCAGCACAACAGCTTTGTAGACATTGATTGAGCGCCACAAGAAGAATACCATCCACCCAGCATCTTCATCGAACAGTCTGAACTGAAGGCAGTCCACAAATTCAATTACTGCATTACCACATTATTCCATACAAAATCTTTCAGTTTTTTTTCAGTTTGTTCCAAACCTGCTTCTAAATCACGCTCCAATTCCGGAATTAAATTGGAATTGAACAATTCCAATTTTTTTAGTTGACCCTAGCCCTGGACACAACATGTTTTTTGTTCAGACATTCGACTAAATGATTTTTTGTAAGGCTGTTTTTCCACGGTCAAATCATCTAACTTGGGTATTCCACTTTGTTTAGCCAAATATAGTGGTTCTTCATAATTATAATTGTTGTTGACTGTGAGACTATGTTGTTTTGGATAGAACTAAGTGTATCTGTCTAGATCTGGATGTTTATCTTGGCCACACATATTATAGAATGTAGATCGAGTGGTATTGGAAGTTGATGGATTCATGCCAAATGTTGCAATTTACAAGATGAAAACAAAGTACAATTAAAACATGTTATTCTGTTTTATTCACGTATAGAGTAATATGCAGGCATGTTTAAAAAAATTCAACATTCAGTTGCGTCATTGCTATTGTCATCAATCTACCCACTTCTTTGTGATGCGAATACTTGGAACCAAAATGTCCAGATACAATAGCTCCAGGTTAATTGCAAGTATTAGTAATACACATTTCTTGCCTAGATATTGTAATCTTAACCGATTAGCACTCAAGTCGGGCATTGACGGTCACCTCGAATCTCCTCAGGTCGGCCATAGCCGGCCAGCGAATACATCACAGCGTTTGAATTCGTTTTACGTGGTTGCATCTAGTGATTAAGATATGAAATAAATGCGACACCTATTTAGATATATAACATTAAATTATGACTGTTTTGAATACTCCCGTTTTTTAAAATAGTTACTGCTTTTTCGAAATTTAACACCAATAATTTCTGTTTTTGGACATATAAAAATGTCCTTTCGCCAGAAAGTTCGCTTCGTATACAGCTACAATGTGTAACATTTTATAACAAGTTATATACCAGTGTGTAGACAATTCAATGTTCTTTTAAATAAACGCAACTTGTAGCAGTAAATATCCAAGCATAAAAAAGTTACACCGCAACAAAGTAGTTCTTTTACAAAAAAGTGTAAAAATGTCATTGCGTCAATCAAGAAATGGTCAACATATTACAACATAGTTACAACAACAGTTTTTTAACCATCAGAATGAAAGAAATATTTTGCAAAGTATGTATGTTATATAATATATATATCATTAAAGTTTTCCGCTGATTTTTTACAGAAAGTAGGAGACACGTGGTACAAAAATGGAAAGCTGAACGGGAACTAAAGAAGAAAATTGTAAGAGGGAGAGAGAGAGAGAGAGAGAGAGAGAGAGAGAGAGAGAGAGAGAGAGAGAGAGAGAGAGAGAGAGAGAGAGAGAGCAGGGAAAGAGAGGAGGGCAGGGAAAGAGAGAGAGAGAGAGAGCAGGGAAAGAGAGAGGGAGGGGGGGAGGGAGGGAGGGAGGGAGGGAGGGAGGGAGGGAGGGAGGGAGGGAGGGAGGGAGGGAGGGAGGGAGGGAGGGAGGGAGGGAGGGAGGGAGGGAGGGAGGGAGGGAGGGAGGGAGGGAGGGAGGGAGGGAGGGAGGGAGGGAGGGAGGGAGGGAGGGAGGGAGGGAGGGAGGGAGGGAGGGAAAGAGAGAACAGGGAAAGAGAGAACAGGGAAAGAGAGAGCAGGGGAAGAGAGAGCAGGGAAAGAGAGACCAGGGAAAGAGAGGCCAGGGAAAGAGAGAGAGAGCAGGGAAAGAGAAAGAGAGCAGGGAAAGAGAAAGAGAGCAGGGAAAGAGAGACACAGAGAGAGAGAGACAGAGAGAGAGGGCAGGGAAAGAGAGGGGAGAGAGAGAGAGAGAGAGAGAGAGAGAGAGAGAGAGAGAGAGAGAGAGAGAGAGAGAGAGAGAGAGAGAGAGAGAGAGAGAGAGAGAGAGAGAGAGAGAGCAAGGAAAGAAGCGAATATTTCGAGTTACGTAAGTAGTGCCAAAGACAGCTCCATTCAACAAACCCCTGCCAAAAGGTAATATCACTGCCAGGTTTCTAAAAAAAATCAGGAGATATAATTATTATTTTATGATCACGTACGTGACAAGTGCAGGTGTAGACTATAATATACATCATGCGAATTGATAATTCTGATGAATTTTAGGTGCAGACCTAAACTGCAAAAGTACCCTGATGTTTACCAGAATTGTGGGCAAACATCGTAGGTTTTTTCGTAGCTATTGAAATGGTAGGCCAATACATTCAAATGTAGCGATTCCAGGCGGGTATGTTGGTAACAAATAGTGGCGCCACCTCTCGGAGTCTGGTTGATCTGCAAGTTTCCTTGGTAGTTCGCTCAGGTTTTCTTCAGTGTAAATTAAACACTAAAATATGAATACCAGTAACTATTTTTTTTCTGACAGTCATTAAGCATGTGTAAGACAACAGTGTACAGCTGTAGGTAAGATATTATATCACAACAGTTCATAGGGTGTTTATTTGGCATCGTTACATATTAATAACACATATTATCGCTCAGTCATGACCGTTTCACAGACTGGACACTGCCTGACAGGGTCGAGACAGTCGTTGTTACTTTATAGCGATAGGTGACACTGACTGACAGTTTGTGTGTGGATGAGTTTAGGGCAATTTTTCGAACATGGGCCCACAGCAAATTTTGTTATTAGAAAATGGTGGTCTAAATTTGACTCCTCAGTAACTTCATTCGGTAATCTTATACTTAACTGGCCTAAATTATTACGGCCATTTAAAACCGTTTGTTTCACCTTATATCGATGTGTATGTGTTCGCTATGGGATTCTACATCACTTCCGGTACAAAGAAGTCAGATTAAAATTTTTATTTGTGTTTTAGAGCAATTTAAACACGCCGAATCGAGGTAAACAACGCGATGTCACCGCTGGAAATATGGCGCGAGCTGTAGGCGCCTCCCAGAGGCATCAGAACCGCGGAGGCGATTTCTTTCGATTGCGGACATGTACACGGCACTAAGAAGAAATACTTTATTCTTTGTAATGATGAATTAAATTTTTTTTTTAAACTTTTAAAAAGTTTATTTTTAACCTTTCATAGGCACCAGAACCGCGGAGGCGATTTCTTTCGATTGCAGACATGTCCACGGCACTAAGAAGAAATACTTTATTCTTTGTAAAGATGAATTAAATTTTTATAATTTTTTAAAAACCTTTAAAAAGTTTATTTTGAACTTCTCATAGGCACCAGAACCGCGTAGGCGATTTCTTTCGATTGCAGACATGTCCACGGCCCTAAGACGAAATCCTTTATTGTTTGTAATGATCAAATAATGTTTTTTTATAAAGTTTAAATAAAAAGGAATTACTGTATGCAATGCACACACAATACGTCTGATTTTAATGTTTCATTAAAAATAATACCGAATTTGTAGTATAGTATTCTTAGCAATGACATGTAACCAGACAAAGCAATACTATTCATTTATGTTTCATAAGAACAAAAATAAAAAAACAGGGATTGTTTTATAAACTTCATACCATACTATTGCACCTGTATAATGTACTGCACCTGTCACTAAATAAAAGGCACAATCTCAAACAAATTATTATAAAGTCGTATTCAGATATTTGCCTATTAAGAAATTGTTATTCTTGCTTAATGAACAGTATTAATTAATAATTGTATAATTTCTCACGTCAACTTTATTAAATTAGATTATGTATAGTAATAAAATGTTTTATAGTATAAGTAGTATCATTAGATTAGTATTACTCTTTTCTTAGTATTATTATTATCTTGTTATTAATTAAATTATTATTATGTACACCATGTTCTATTAGAGGTAGACAGTATTTTGTAATTCTAAAGGGCTTCCAGTTGCATCAACTTGTTTAGTTATTACTGGCGTCCTGGCATTCATTATTAACATATGTTCTGTGTCTGTTGTATTGTGTTGTATATATGCCAAATAAAATGTCAAGTTCAAGTTTAATGTGCTGATCTAGTTGTTAAGTAGGTGATGCCAGAAAGGGAGCAGACTCGGGAGAACTCAAACATTGTAATTATGCAGTGAATCCAGCGATGCAAAAAATGTCAGTGAATGAGTGTGTGTGTGTGTGTGTGTGTGTGTGTGTGTGTGTGTGTGTGTGTGTGTGTGTGTGTGTGTGTGTGTGTGTGTGTGTGTGTGTGTGTGTGTGTGTGTTATACCTGGTAGTGATTATATAATTATATAAAATACATCACTACATAACATGCTGTGTCACCCCCCTGTTGCGCAACAGATACTCGGGCCGTTCCAGTTGCCTCTGATGCTTGACGACGACGTACGTCCACAGATTGACTGGCTTGTTGCACGAGGTTGAAAAATAATTTGACCGCCCTCTTTGCGCAGTTCCGTGCAGTTTCATCGCACAACAAGATACCCAGGACGGATGACGGTGGAAATGTCGTCAATGTCACCAGAGACACAGCATACGAGAAGGCTCCTTTTTTAAGAGCAAGGTTCCCCTAGGGAAACTGGTTTGGTTTCTGTTTTCGTGGGCTACGGAAATTCCGTTACACGTCACTAGGCAACTGACGCTGTCGCCAAAAACTGCCGTGGACTGGGGGAATTTTTATCCGAGACGTCTGTGCGGTAGATGTGCGACTAAACCCGCGACAGCTGGCGGTTTCAACAACAATGGCCAGCCCATCAGACATGGGGTCAAATGCATTGAAATGTATTTAAATACAAATACTTTTGAGGGATTCAAATACAAATACAAATACTTTTAAATGCAAATGTATTTAAATACAAATACTTTTGAAAAGTATTTCAAATACTTTTCATTTTCAGGATATATTACTATATAGGTAAAAGAAACAAAACGATATATGAAGCAGTTCATCTAGTTTATTGCTATTGTCTAAGTTGTCTGGTTACATTCAATGGTCTAGTATCTATCTGCCCAGTGTATACTTCTAAAATTGTCAGTTATATCACCCAGGATGGTGGAAGTTAGTACTTATATGGGATAGTGCAAAGTCCTGCTGCAAGCTAATTGAATGCTCCTTTTAATCATTCATCCACACCCTTTTCACACAATCATGGCAATGTGGACAGAACCCACAGCCAAGCTTTCCATTCATTCACTGAGGATCACTTAACAAGATCTGACTTGAATTGGGTTCTCCATTTATCATCTGTATCAATTAGGCTGCCCTGCACACTGGGCTCAGTGATGTTTGAACAAAGTCCACTGTGGCTTATTTAATTGGGGATACCTGGCTTGAACAAAGGGCTTGATAAACCAAGCCAGGCTTCTTCCCCTATCACACAAAGGGAATTGGCTAGCTAGCTGGTGCCCAGGGTTTACTGGTGCCCATATGTGCTAAGCTGTGTAATTAAGTTCTTAGTCCCTGACTGTCACTGATATCACATTGGCTAATTTACCATAGCAGTAACTTACATAAACACAGTGGAAGAAAGAACTGACCCAAATATATACCCAAAGTATTTGAAAAAGTATTTGAAAAGTATTTGAAATATCAAATACTTTAGGAAAGTATTTAAATACAAATACAAATACTTTCAATTCCTAAATGTCAAATACAAATACTTTAAAAAAAGTATTTAAATACTTTCAAATACAAATACAAATGTATGTGACCCCATGTCCCCCATGTCTGATCTGTACTTTAAATCTTTACCTAAAAAAGTAAAACGTACAAATCGTCCCCACGAACATAAGTTTAATTATTCCAAACAGTAACAAAATATCTTTACGCATAACCAATTTCAGTTAATACACACGTCTCTTTTTTAAATGCAAACAATTATTTTCGTATGTAAACAATCTGACTTGCTAATAATTATGACATGCATTTAAAACATGAATTCCCATTTTTATTCCAGACATGTTTGGTCGCAATTAATTGTGGTCACTTGCTAATAATTATTATTATATGCATTTAACAGCATTTATTTTCATTTTAGCTACATACATTCTTGTAGCATACAAATCACCTTCATTTACAGATAAATTATGACATTTTCTTTGGCATGGCCAAATGCCACCAGCTAGGAACTTGTCACAGCATTATTTGTAAGACTAATGGTTCTTTTGATGTCTATAATATTATAGTGTGATATTTTTTTCATTAATACAGTCAAGTACAGCAATTTCAGTTACATGTCATTGCTAAGAATACTATACTACAAATTCGGTAATATTTCTAATGAAACATTAAAATCAGACGCATTGTGTGTGCATTGCATACAGTAATTCTTTTTTTATTTAAACTTTATAAAAAAAAAATCATCATTACAAAGAATAAAGGATTTCTTCTTAGGGCCGTGGACATGTCTGCAATCGAAAGAAATCGCCTACGCGGTTCTGGTGCCTATGAGAAGTTCAAAATAAACTTTTTAAAAGTTTTTTTTTTAAATAATAAAAAATTAATTCATCATTACAAAGAATAAAGTATTTCTTCTTAGTGCCGTGGACATGTCTGCACTCGAAAGAAATCGCCTCCGCGGTTCTGGTGCCTATGAGAGGTTCAAAATAAACTTTTAAAGTTTTTTAAAAATAAATAAAATTTAATTCATCATTACAAAGAATAAAGGATTTCTTCTTAGGGCCGTGGACATGTCTGCAATCGAAAGAAATCGCCTACGCGGTTCTGGTGCCTATGAGAAGTTCAAAATAAACTTTTTAAAAGTTTTTTTTTTAAATAATAAAAAATTAATTCATCATTACAAAGAATAAAGTATTTCTTCTTAGTGCCGTGGACATGTCTGCACTCGAAAGAAATCGCCTCCGCGGTTCTGGTGCCTATGAGAGGTTCAAAATAAACTTTTAAAGTTTTTTAAAAATAAATAAAATTTAATTCATCATTACAAAGAATAAAGGATTTCTTCTTAGGGCCGTGGACATGTCTGCAATCGAAAGAAATCGCCTACGCGGTTCTGGTGCCTATGAGAAGTTCAAAATAAACTTTTTTAAAGTTTTTTTTTTAAATAATAAAAAATTAATTCATCATTACAAAGAATAAAGTATTTCTTCTTAGTGCCGTGGACATGTCTGCACTCGAAAGAAATCGCCTCCGCGGTTCTGGTGCCTATGAGAGGTTCAAAATAAACTTTTAAAGTTTTTTAAAAATAAATAAAATTTAATTCATCATTACAAAGAATAAAGGATTTCTTCTTAGGGCCGTGGACATGTCTGCAATCGAAAGAAATCGCCTACGCGGTTCTGGTGCCTATGAGAAGTTCAAAATAAACTTTTTTAAAGTTTTTTTTTTAAATAATAAAAAATTAATTCATCATTACAAAGAATAAAGTATTTCTTCTTAGTGCCGTGGACATGTCTGCACTCGAAAGAAATCGCCTCCGCGGTTCTGGTGCCTATGAGAGGTTCAAAATAAACTTTTAAAGTTTTTTAAAAATAAATAAAATTTAATTCATCATTACAAAGAATAAAGTATTTCTTCTTAGTGCCGTGTACATGTCCGCAATCGAAAGAAATCGCCTCCGCGGTTCTGATGCCTCTGGGAGGCGCCTACAGCTCGCGCCATATTTCCAGCGGTGACATCGCGTTGTTTACCTCGATTCGGCGTGTTTAAATTGCTCTAAAACACAAATAAAAAATTTAATCTGACTTCTTTGTACCGGAAGTGATGTAGAATCCCATAGCGAACACATACACATCGATATAAGGTGAAAAAAACGGTTTTAAATGGCCGTAATAATTTAGGCCAGTTAAGTATAAGATTACCCTTCATTCAATCATCGAAGACGAAGTCGAAGTGGTTACGACTTACGGTCGTAGCCGAGCATCGGAACCCTGTACCTCGGCGTTATAGGTCCGAGCACTCAACGCGCATGCGCCAATTGTCATGTGTGGCATCTTGCTTCTGCTCTTTCTCAAGGCAGCCGAGCATGGGTTGAGGTTGGGATGAACGTAGGCGATGGTTTTGACGCAAATAAAGGAAATAAGACAGCCGTGCAACTCTACATTGACCACAGGCGGGACTGTAAGACATCGGCTGCGTCGGTGGCTCTATATCCTGGCTGCGCTGGCAAGATTAAGCCTGAGCACAAGTACTTCGACGACAAATGCCAGTCGATTCGGCTCTCAGACAACTCGGCCCGGGCCGAGCCGGCTCAAGATAACTCGTCGCCAATCATGAGATGACTCTGCGTCCATGTGAGACAACTGGGGACATTTGTTTAAATTTTGCACCACCTCAATTTTGCTGTTATCACTATCTTTATCGAATTGCAATACGACATTTTTAACCACAGAATAAGTGTCAGTTTTATATTACAATAATAATATAATTCATGCTTAATGTTATTATACTAGTTATTGTTTTGCTTGATTAATTTTATATTAATTAGTGAAATAGTTATGTGCATTATTACGTTTTTAATACAATATTTATTTATATAAAATTATAATAAAATGTGTTAAAACTGCAATTAAAATGTTGCACGCATCATACCATATCGACCATAATTTTCATTTTTTTATTTGTTTGTTATAATGTATGTTATGTTGACTAATTTGTTTATGATTGATATTGTTTGCCTACATTTCATTATTTCAGTGCATTAAATTAATAATTATCCCAGGTATAATTATGTTTTACAAATATAACCCCTTCTACCTTAGATATTACGCAGTTCCTGCTGTTAAATACTAGATTATCCGCAAATCTCACGTGTCATGATAACCCTTTTGTGCAATGTTTTTAAAATTCATTTATCTATGTATTTATATTTGTATTGAGCATCGAAAATAAATTCACCGTCATGTCATGTATGTGTTTTACATTTCCCCTCTTACATAAACACTGTAATCAAAATACTGCAACCATAACTAAACACAAAACTGGCAGTGTTGACTACATGAGCTATTTTCCCATTTCACTACATTTCCCACTAATCTAGCATGTGTCATGGTAACCCTTTTGTATAACTATATAACTAGTATTATGCCATTTGTGAAATGTATATATATGTTTTACATGTCTCCTTTCTTACTGTTATGCTTATATTAGTGCACTACATGCATGTTTTACATTACTGTGTCAGATTTCAAGTGCATGACATGTAGTTATATACCCTGTTAATAATGTCGGTATGGAATCAGTTACCATACATTAGTAATGCATTCTAGATAATAGAGATCACGTAGCAAGTTTTTTACATTAGTGCAATACACGAGAATGCTTTACATTACTGTGTCAGATTGGAAGTGGATTTTTCTTCGCGCATGGCGCGTACATACTCACTTAAATATTAATGTTACCCAGGTAATCATCATTGTAGAGATATTCTTTTGTCATCTTCCAGTAATAAACTGCTACATACAATATTGCTACATTACACATGTGTGTATTTAATAATTCTGCATAAAGTAATACAGCAGATATATAATTTCAGGAAACAGCAACTATTCGTATTATTTGTGCCACAGCAACTAATATATAAGCTGCAAATAAATATTATCTTCTAAAGTACACATATTACTTATAATCTTTTTCTAATGGAACTGGCACTAATAAAATGATAATATAAAATTTACTATATAAAAACATGTCCATAGTCCATAAATCATTCTATACTACAGCAATCTGCAGTTCTCAAAACGCAATTACTTTGGCCTGTTATGCCCTATGAATAAAATAAATTCATCAACCAGCCATATGCTGTATGATGCCCCTGTTGTTTCTTTCGGTGCTCATGTCATTATTAATAATGCCCATATTTATTAATTATAATGTCGCTATGGGTATATATTACGTACTTAGATTCATACCATTAACGCATAAAAACATTTATAATCATGCAATTATAATATTAATCGAATATCCTTATGAATCGCTAGTAGCACGTAGTACGATTACACACCCGTACTGATACTCATGAGAAGGGTAACGTGAAAGTACGACCAAGAAATCGCCTGTGCGGTGTGTTGAATGCTCGGACCTTTATCACAAACAAACCCGTTCCGATGCTCGGCCTGCTGCACCGCATCCGAGCACCGGGGAAAGTCAAAGTAGGCGCATGCGCGTTGAGTGCTCAGACCTTTATCACCAGCGAACACGGTTCCGATGCTCGGCTATGCAACAACGTCCTTCAATCATTGTCTTCATTCCTGTGACTGTGATACTGATAGTTAGTAAACACAAGTTAGTTCCGTCATACCTCATAATTCCGTGAGATGCATATTTACATTGCAAAAATGTCACATCTTTGCCCGCTTTTGAAGCCGAAAATAACACACAGACACACACACACACACTTGAAAACACATCGCAATTGATTTTACATATCTCGCATGACTAGATCCTTGCTGGCTCCTAAAGCTTCTGAATTTCCCATTAAATGTTAGTTCTCTGTCTGACTGTCTCTTCACACAAGATAATTGAAATATATTTTCAGTTTCAGTGTATGCACAAACACAACATTAACAACTGTAAACATCTTTACACAGATACCTAAAATGGTCTGATTATCACATGTGCAGAATGCTTGAAACATATTTTCCAGTATATATATATATATATATATATACAACATTATACACAAAAACAACGTATTAAGCAACTGTAGATATCTTTACACAGGCACCCAATTGCTGAGAGATGTCAGCACGGCAGTTGAAGAAGATACTGAAATATATTGCCAGTGATGACCTCGTGAAACTGAAGCATTATGTGAAGAAGTACAACATCAACACATCCTCGATCCTTCTGCCTGATGGAGCCTGTCTACTGCATCGTGCATGTGCACTGGGGCATGACGCCATTGCAAGGTATCTTCCTTATGCCCTGTATAGGTTGTGATACATTGAACCAGTAATGTTAAATACAGGTCACTGTGCTAATTACAAATAAAGATGTCATTGTTTGCCCTCGCCCTAGTAATGTGTGTGACTGAAAAGATGCAAGAAATATTTCTTGTAACGACACATACTTTCTGACAGTCTCTGTAATTTTCCCATTAAAAGGGTAATTTATTATTATTGTTTATTATGTATTTTCCATTTTATTATATCTTATTTCTATGTTTTAATGTATATTTAATATTTATGTAAATACACACATATATATATATATATATATATATATATATAATGTAACTTTCCCTTTTAGTTGCCTTTAATTTAAATTGTGTATATATGTATATATATATATATGTATATATATATACATACATATATATGTATATATATATATATATATATATATATATATATACACATATATATGTATATATATATATAATTTAAATTAAGGTATTGTTAATATTACACAAATGGACTCATAAAATGTTCTGTAACATCACTGCTGCTTGTGATTTTGCCTACAGATACCTCTTGAAGAAAGGTGCTGACATCACAAGATGTGATAACCAAGGCAACACTGCATTGCACATGGCCTGTATGCATGCACAACGGGGCAACAGACATGGTCAGTGTTTACTTCAGAAAATAAATGATAATTAAATATGTTTATTATATATCTACCAGGCCTAAATTTTTACAATATTGAGATATATGTTGGTTATCCTTACATATACATTTTGGGACACCATTGTCAGATACAACCAAACTGGCTGTGAACAATACATTTTTTTATTTACGGGGCACTCGCCAAGCCATTGTGGGAAATTGTGGTGTGAAAATTAAATATATATTGGAGCTGTTTTTGGTGTATTTAGCTAGTACAAGAGCATCATGCTCAGGAAATTTCATAAAACATTGGAATGTCTCACATCGGAATTAAAATTACTATCACATTTCACTTAAAAAAAGAATCAGGACACATGTTCTTCATAGACTACCTGGGATTTGCAACTGTAGGTATGTATTGGCTAAACATGGGGCCTTTTGTCTCTCATGGGTATATTGGCTAAATCAGTAAATGTGGGGCCTTTTTGTCTCTCACAGATGTGTATGTCCTTATTTAAATATCTGCTGGAAATGTCACTTTTTGTTTGCCACTTGGAATATTGCACATATACCGGGCATGCTTTGCATTGTGTGCTTATTTGCAGTGCTGAGATAATTTCATGATTAAGTAATTAAGTTTAAAAAAATTCTTGATCTAGTGAACATTTCATATCTTGTCTTACATTTTATAATAATTCTATTAATTATATTTTTAATCAGTATAGGCAAATATATTACATCAATTGCACCGACATAACCTAAACTAACTGACATAAACTGATTCTCACAGCCTACACAGACCTTGTTCTTCCACTAATGAAGAAATGGCCCAAAGGACTGGATGCCACAAATCATTCCCATGTGACACCACGACAACTACTGGAATTGATTAAACAACAGCTATTACAAGAAGATGATGTATGTATTGATTACTGGTTATAGTCTGTATATTTTTCATTGTAAATCGTAGTGTAGAAATCATAAAGCTAAAATTGTCTAAATCTAAGATGTTCTGTTTTTAATGCAGCGAACCTACAAAGAATTAACAATAATGTTTTCTAGCAATAAACTCAAAGCCAGTATCCAACCTATGCATATGGTTGTCCTCATTCAAACGATAATCAATGTTTATTTCAGATTATATTTTTTAAATGTTAATAAAATATCTAGATTATAAATGGAAATGTTCTTAATCATGAACTTTTCCAACCATGTCGGTTGTTGTTTGACAATAATACAGTATTATTGTTTTGCAGCAGAATGACTCTGGGAAGGAACAAAATAATTTGTCAGATCATGAAGATGATTGGACTGAGAGATTGGCTTATGAAGCTTCAGATGAATTCGCTGAACAGTCAGGGTCTTATCAAGAGGGTAGGTACCACCACTATTATTCATATAAGGCTCAGAAAATGTTATGATGCAAGAAATAGTATCCTCCATCAACTGTCCATGGCTGGGCAGTTTCTTCCTAAGCATAATTTTGTTCTCACGTTGACAGTTTTCAAACATGTATTCAACTTATTACAACATAGTCATAAATCAAGCAATTTCTTCAATGTTGGTGTTGCCAACATTTCTGGGATATTCTGGTCAATAATACTGACAAATTGCTGATTTTGTTGTGTAATTCTGTGTGCCTTCATTGAAATGGCAACACCGGCCAATTGACAGCTTGCTTTTGTATTTGCTGATGACAGTATGAACATTTGTTGTTAATTTAATATTACAGTTCAACATATCAAGTAAAAATAAACTTACTTGTTAATTTTCCAACATAGGACATTTTGAATGAACTATGGCTATTTTTTTCCGCTTGTTTTTAATTGAAGCCTATTTAAGTTGTGTGACAATAATCACATTTTGGATAGCTGTATTTTCAAAACTGTAGGAATGACAACATTTTGGTGAAAGGAGAGTTATGTGTAAGGACATTTGTTACTGTGATGTTACTATGATATGTTATTTATTCATATATATATATATATATATATATATATATATATGTATAAGCCTTGTCTGATTATTCCACTTCCAGATTATGATGTAGAAGAACACGAAACATGGGACGATTGGGCAGACAGAATCCACACGGAATACCACCACAAACACCGACAACCACGACCACCAAAACGACCCACAACAAGTACCGGAGAACCGCCGAGTAAACAGAAGCGAATCAGTGACGAAGAACAAAAGAAGTTCCAAAAGAAACTTGAAGAGGCTCACCGCGAATACGTAGAACACTGTGCACAACAGAAGAAAACAAGGCAACTTAAGCAGAAACTCATTTATAAACAGAAGTGCGAAAGATTGTTTCAGAATACAACAGAATCGGGTGATTTACTGGGGTGGGATGATATACCCTGGCCACTAAGCATAGACAGCTCTGGTGATCTGACAAAGATAGAGGAATTTCTCTTTTGCAATCTGAATAAAGAGACTGATGAGTATAAGAAATATCTGCGGGAACAACAGGTGCAGTGGCACCCGGATAAGTTTCTTCAGAAGTGTGGAACACGGCTAAAAGAAAAGGACAAGGACAAAGTCATGGAAAGGGTGAAGGAAATTGCACAAATTCTTAATCAGTTAAGTTCTGGCGGCGTCAAATAAACATGATGATTATAGGTTGACACTATGTGATTGTGAAATTGTTTGGAATACTACATACTGTCATTGTTGGTCAAGAGATGATGTCCACATGACCAGATCTGAAGAGTTAGGGACCACCCGGGTAGTGGTCATGCTATTTGTGAACAATTTAGACATTGTCGATCATGCTTCAGGACATTAGCATGTACATCTCCTGGAATTATATTCATTTTATGATGACCCACATCTCTGATGCATTCGTCTATTATCATTAGATGTTATATTTATTGCATACCACGTTGATTAAGTTTTTACCTTTAAAATGTATGATATACATACAAATACACAAAAGCAGTAAAAATGTATAGTACACCTGTACATTCCTGGTTTTTCAATGGAATGCTGTTGTTATCTATTGAAGAACAGACTGAACAATACGATTAATACTATAGCTATTTGATATTGAAAACGTGACAAGCTTAGATCCAAAATCATTATCCGGCACGTTCACGGAGACCTACATCCATGTTAAAAAATTACTGTTCATTGGGTTTACCTATATGTGATATATTTTATGGGTGATCCTTTACCAAGAACAACTTTAACATACGATTAACATGCATGTAATAATGCAATATTCAATCCTCAGGAATATTGTATTACATTGCAAGAATATTGTATTGCATTGCATTTATGCTTTCATCCATGGCAGACCAACTTCTCTGAGATTAAGCATTCCGCCATCTGCAGTTAATGAACAGAGATTAATAGCACACCTGTTTAAAGTCAGGTACCCAACTGATTTAACAAGATTTAACAAGATTGCCACCTAGAGAAACAACTCTAAATGGCAGGTGGACAAGGAAGCCGTTTGGCTTATCGAGAGTCCAACCTATCTATCTAAGTATACCCCGCTTGTCTTAGGTATATGTCGATTTTATTTTTAAATATATTAACACTACTAGCACCTACACAATCAGCTGATAATAAACTGAGCAAATTTTAACAACATACAGTGAACAAACTTGCCCAAAGTTTGACACAGCAGTACACACACACATGAGTTGAACATTTGTTCTCTCAGCTGAGAATCTGACTCTCCACCCACTGACCCACGGCACTCCACCCTTCAAGGTATATACACCTTTACATTGTAATCCTTAAATAGTTTCCATGTGTGGGAATATCTGTATAGTAACCTCTACAAGACATCCCTAATTCATTTTTGCAGAATTTTTTTTATGCGTTTTCAAAAATCAAACATGTTGACTCAAGGCAACAGCATTTTATGTCGTTTTTGTGTAGCCATGAACCCTTGAATGGCGCCTTTCCTAGTTCCATTTTCCTACAAAAAACACTTTCATTCAAAAATTGTGTATTTTATGGCTATTGAAGAAATTTAGTACCGCCGTAAGCTGGGAACGTAGCGTAGGCGCCCATGCAATATTTAAACTTTGTGGGGTTACGCCCCCTTATTAGCGTAACGCCCCTTGACTTATAATTTTCGGAGGCCTATAGTATAATATTTGGCACCTGTCATACTCATAACAGATTAACACCGGTATAGATGCAATGTTTTTATTATAATCAGAACAATCAATTTATATTGTGCGAATTAAGAATCCTGGTAAGAGCCACGTATGTGTTGGTCGTATACTATAGTGTTTATATTTGCACAACACTAGCCAGTAGGGTACCGTAACGTATGGGGAATCCACTGGGGGGAATCACGACAGCGACTCGTTTTCGATTTGTGTTATGGCGAACACGTCATCGTCGAATAACCAAGGAACTCCATCATCCGTGTTGTTCGTCTGGAGAGATGACTAGATGTTTTGTAGCAAATTCTCTACACCGTATACATAGTATGACTCAAAACGTTATAAGATAATGCTGAAGGTGTCTGCATTATTTCTATGGTACGTATTTCTTTCCTTGATGTACCAATTTATTGATTGGAATGTGTTTATAATAGGATGGGTGGACGATATTATGAGAACGTATTTCCCTATTTCGAGACGGCTGTTCGAGTGTTCGAGAACATTAATATCCTTAATTTATACTTGTGTCAGAGCTTGTAGAGCAGACATTTATGTGATTCCTGGTTTATATTATGTTAACGTCGTTCATGATTTGTATATAGGAAATGAGTTTTTTTATTTAATTAATGTGTCGAAACAAAATCCGACAGCTGAAACTGAAAGGCAAAGTCAAAGAATGTAAGACTGCTACAACCTTCCGTAACTACTTTAAAATCCTACCGAAGATGAATCAAGATTCGGTTACGCAGTCGTGCTGGAAAATAATTAGACCGGGACATACATTAGACAAAAACCTATCAGCCCTCGTACACGATGGTGATGATGAGTCTTGTTTACGAATTACGTCTCGAATTCAGACTGACTGTCACTGATAGACTAGAGTGATCGACCAGTCTGAGTCTACCACTACGCTAACTCAATACATTATGATTATACAGTGACATACGTGAAATAATATTATGTGTAACAAACGGTCAATGTCAGTAATATTTATTTTTAGATTGTGTTGCCAGGTAGATGTAGCCAAGCCACCCATCCATGACCATGCCATGGACATGGGTATGGGTAAGCCCTATTTAGGACTGCAAAGTGGACAGTCTTTACAACGACAATGACCATAGTACCCCATATTGTACCAAACATAATTTATTTATGACCCTGTATAAAATATAAATCCAAATATAAGAACACCCAACAGGTCTGTAGATCTGTCAAAAACCAAATGTGTGACTGACTTTTTAGTCATATTTGTCAGAAGAAGTTGATGGTGACATATCCACAAGAAGATAGGAATATCCACCTATTCCAAAAATAGTCAACAAGAGAAAATCTGACTCACAGACTCTCACATAAATTGAATTTTTAGAGCATGTAATAGTAACACTTGTAACTGTTCTGGTAGATCTTCTATGTAAGGAAGTATCACATATATGTATTTGAAGGATAGGTTTATCTGCTATCTAGAATGTGGGAACATTGAACTTCAGTGTGTATTGTTGTTAATTCAGCTTTCCCGGCATTATTGGCCAGTAAAGATTGTTCTGAAACGAGATGTTTTGTTTTTCATTTGAATGTGTTGTGCAGTAGTGGAAACTTTAACATTACGATCAAACTGAGCATTGTTTTAAGCTTAATAAAACAATTAAAGTAATTTTACATGCAGTTTACCTTCAACACGTATGTGTGTATTATTATTTTATTTTTAATAAGTTTAGTATTATGACTATAATAATTATGACTATTTTTAATATATTATAATATAGTCATGTAATAAATTTTACTAACAATGAATCCAAACGTGGGAGCAGACACCTGTGTCAACTTTGAGTTGATGAAGACATGACGTGGCGACGTCAGGTTTGTGATGACAGTCCCACTGAAGCTGTCATTAATTTTTGTCATTGTCATATTGCAGTGTCATCAGCTGTCTGGTGTTTCACTGTGATGACAGTCAGGGTGACAGTGCCATGGAGCGACAGGCGTCACCGTCTAATGTAAGTACCGGGTCGTCAAGAACACAGCAGATTGGGTTCGACATAACAAAATAACATTTTCACCCAGCATTTTGTAAACAAGATGTGTAACATTTGCATCTAGATTGTATATTACAATTGCTGTATACTAAAGGATGCCACCACTGTTATAATTAGTTATTGTATACCAAAATTAGTTAATTGATGTATGCTTAAAATGGTGAAGCATCTTGCATGTAAAATATTTTTTATTATTACCTGTTCTGATGGTCAAAGGTGCAGGTAGTTATGTATGAATAAACGTGTCAGTGATATCAAATCTATTTTGTATAATACAAACAATATGTTAATATAATTTACATTTTAATCTGGTATAAATAACATCAAAGTTGGGTGTTATTGTTACCCATTTTGTAGGATATATTATATCATTATCAGCGATAATAATGAATCATATATTGGGACAATTTTATTTATAAACTGTTTTTGTCTCAGTGTTCATAAAATTGACCATGTGTTACTGCTGACCGAGTGTTACCGTTGACCAAGTGTTACCATTGACTGAGAGATACCATTGACCACGTGTTACTGGTGTGTTTCAGTACTCCAAAGACAATGCACAACTGGCAGAGACAGCCAGTGAAGCACCAAAGGCTGGTAAACAGACATCTACACATCACAAGGTACTTGCACTCATTACAGCTTTATATAGAGTCTTCTTAATCTTCTTGATTGGCACAGTTCAGTTTTGTTAATTGTGCTAACGTGATATTTGTCAATAATACTTCACAGTGAGTTGAGTTTAAAGATGAATGCTTCTATTCTGAACATGAGCTTAAAATAGCTGTGTGCGTTACGATCCATACATTTTGTGATTTTGGTAAGGATGCGTACATCGGTTATGTTCTCATGTTACAACATTCAGTTTATATTCATCAACAAACAATTCAGAGTATAGGATAGCCTGATAAAGTATGTGCATTTATGACCTCACATATTAAGAAAAATTTGTTATTATTTTTATGTAGATAGTGAGTGAAATTACCTAATTTTGCAAAGCTTTTCTCTTTATAGTTAACATAAATTTTATCATTAATTCGAGAATACTAAAAATATGTCACCATATATATGAGTATCGTTTTGGTGCTCCTGTTCAGATGGTGTAATTTTTAAAGTTTGTTTTCTCTAGAATTCAACTTGTACAAAACTCAACTTTATAATTTTGCAACCCATCTTTCTGTGGCAGATTACATAGAATGTTTGACATCAGGCAGACTGGTACATCTTCTGCTTGTTTCCTAGGGTGACACAGACAAGGTGACAGTGTCAGTGGTGAAGACGGTGCAAGACACCAGAGCAGCAGACGAGACTGTCCAACGTGATGACAAAGGAGAAAGGTCATTGGGGTCAAATGACGTAACCGCTGACCCCTACTCCACACGCAGGTGGGACTAAATGGGTCATTCTACCACCAAGTATCATATGTAACAACCACAGTAACAGTTGTCTTTGTTTGGAATTATTATTTTATTGGAATCTCCAATTTCTCCCACAATATAATGTATTTTACAGTGAATTATAATTACACAGCAGAACTACCCCTGGGGGTATATACATTCTGTGCAAACACATTTGTAACACAAATGTGTGATACATTTGAAAATTGCCAGGCCAAATTCATTACACTCATTTCCTCTGTTTTGAGATTGAGTTACTTTTGTGTTTGTCCTCAAAGTTTAAACGAAAACATGCAAACAGACGTTGTCTTTTACTTTGTGTGTATATCTAAAAGTCCTGTAGAATGGTAACAAAGTCTGATATATTTGTTGAGGATTTGTTTCACAAAATGTGATTTACATGATTTGGTTAAAAATATGCTGTAACAATACACCATGCACCATCAGTCTGCATGTCACATGCAACATGGCAGGTGGTTGGCTGAATATATTGTATTTTTACAACAACAAAACTAGCGCATGTTGTTATAAAACAGTGTTTCATGCACATTTTTAGTGAGGTTTTATTCCATTTTGTATACATTAAATGATGGGTGGCAACGCCCAAGGGTCACGCACGACCCACCATAATAGGATAGTAATGTGGGTTGCCAGTGTCAGTCTATAGAAGAGGATTGTAGGTTGTCACTCATTACAGGCCATACCATAGCCATGTATGTAAGTCATATTATAATGTAAGACACACACGTATATGTATATATATATATATATATATATATATCATAATAAAACACAGGAGTATGTTTAAGTACCTCTTTAACAATAAGAGAAAGTAAAAAAATGTTGACTGTGTGAAAGGTAGGTCACATCATAGCCAAGAGGCAACTGGGCAAATCCGGTTGAAAATCGCTACATTAGATAACATCCTGTAGAGTTAGTCATGTGTTTAAACAAATGTTTCATCATGATTTTGGTGAAATAAAACAGCATTAATTGCACGCAAAAACCCAGTATTGATTGCTTGTAGTCCAGATACTATGATATGTGAAATGTTGGGTTCTGTGCAAATAGATTTGTGATTTAACTGTATCTGACACAGCCACCTTTGAAGAGCACATGTCTAATGATAAATTGATGAGTTGTTTACCAGCTAGATGACCTTCACCATTCACCATGTCGTCCATGTGTCTGCTGCACAACAGCATACCGACCTATATATAATAATAGTTCGCATGCATTTTACATTCATCAGGCATATAGTCACACCTGTGTCACTACGGTTTCATATTTAGTAAGTGATTGCTTGTGCAATTTGCCTGGCTTTTGCATCTCGTTTGTGTGATTGTTTGTGCGTGCGTGCGTGCGTGCGTGCGTGCATGCGAGCTTGTGTGAAGGTACTCGTCTGACAACAGTGACTCTATAAAGATTTCCACTCAAAGAAGATTAATGGATTAGGACCAGGAGATCAATGTTTTCGTCGCCCATTTGACATATTCGTTTTATGTATTTTAAGAAATGTGAATCTATTTACATATTTGTTTATGCATTCACAATTCTACTGTGTACTCGGTCAATAGATAATGTGTTGCGTTTGTTTATAATCCTCTTTGAGAATGAATACTTTCGTGTTTTAAATAAATCCTGTTCCATGAGTAGTTCATTACTTGCTGCCTCTCAGTTCGACTACATATTCAGTTCTTGATGAGAAAAAATAGTACTTATATGCACATACCCAGACCAGACAACGCTGCGGAATTTACAAAAGTTTAAAAAAAGGTGTTCTTCTTTTTATACAAAAGCTGACATTTCATTAGTGACCTTACACCTGCAGAACCAGTCCTACAAACCACAAATACCAGACCACCTCCCGTGCACAAGCATACCTGTTCAGGTAGATAAGATTCTTAGATATGTGATACTTTGGGCTTCAGAAATAACAGGCAGATATGCTTTATGAAAAACTGGTTGTCTTCTTACTCTTTTGTTTCCTTGAAATTCATCAGTTTGGCATCTTACACTGAATAACCTTCACGGTGATTCACCTGAGGCAACAGTCGATTCAGTGTGTAGTCTGCGTGTCGTTATCATTAACATCTCACACAGTTTTCATTGATAATGTATGAATGACCATTCATGACGACTCAGTTCTGAATACTTCCAGTGTGCTTGGCCACCACAATAGAGGTGTTTTTATGAGACCTGTGATTGTTGCTGAATACAAAACAGCATTACACTGCGCTCACTGCTTCGTGTATGAATTTATGAAACATTGGCAGTTTCACACCAGTGATAAAACCATCTCGGATGAATTTCCCCGTGAGTGTGTCATGATTTGTGAAAGATTGGCAATTTGGCACCTGTAATAAAAAATGTGTACACGATTAATGAAACACAACCCAGAACACACATACACACATACATGCACACACACACGCACACACACACGCACACGATTGTAACCAGGTAGTTTGATATTGATCTGTACGGGTGTCACACTATACAAACAGACAAACCTCTTATTTAGAACTAGATCATTGTTTGTGCCATTTGTAAGACAAACTGTGACCCGATTCATATATGTCATTGAACACAAGGTGCGGCCCACTTGCTGCCTGAATGCATGTCTATAGGTCAGCATACACCATACCGAATAAGCATGACGTGAAATAATGATATTAATGTAGTGAACACCATTTTTATTTTTGAAGGGCTTTACAATTAATTTCATAAAGATATTAAACTTGTAATGTATCTGTTGTTTATAGTGATTTTATATGGACATAATTTGTGCGAAATAAAATTAATAGATATGTAATAATAATAATTTTTTACAAATTATGTCCATGTAAAATCAATAGATACATACACTGATAAAAAAATATTTAGAGTTATATGATTTATTATATACTTACGAGTTTAAAAAACCTGATTACCTGCATATTATATGGAATTGTAATAAATACTTAAAAACTGATCAAGTATTACTTACCAAGTATAAAACAAAAGTAGAAATATATGCGTTTTATAGATTATATGAAGAAAGATACACCAAATAAAACTTCAATTTCATTATTTAAAAGTACATGTAGTACACAAACCCATGCAACATACACAGTAATTGGGAAGTTATTAGCTATGTAATAAATTACCTTACACACATACATGAAGTAATAATTTCCCATTAGCTATGTAATAAATTACCTTACACACATACATGAAGTAATAATTTCCCATTAGCTATGTAATAATATAAATTACCTTGAAGTAACAATTTCCCATTTCCAGTATAGCGCTGTTGCATCATTAATACTCAGTGTACAGCTGTAAACTAAACCAGACACCGCGGCCGTTTACGCGTGATCGGTGAGCGTGAACCTGTTGTTGTTCGTGCCCGGTGAAGGTGGCATTAGAACACGTACACCCACATGTCCTGACGTGAAATCAGGCAGGAAATCTGTCAAAGCTGGCTGTGTCGTATGTCAGCCAAACCTGTTCAATGTACCGACAGCGGTGACATACACTCGACAGTGGTCACCTGTGAGACACTGAGGCAGTCATTCATACCTGTGGGATGACATTTACACACAGTTGACTTCCGTGTCGCCGCTCAGTTGTGCGTTGGTAGCCGTGACAGTTAGTTGATGTCTGGGTCGGTGTCACTGTCGCCGACACAGGTGTAGTGACACTGGGTGTCCAGCTGATGAGACAGTGTCGTGACGTTGTGTCACTATGATTGGTGTCATTGTCATACTTAGTATCGTCACCACTGTTGTCATGTTCAACTGGTAAGTGCATTTTCAGCAGTATATATATATATATATATATATATATATATATATAGTGACAACAGGTATGTATATATATAATTATGGTATGTAGATTGTTGATTTGGGAGACCTGTTTGATTTCACGAGTAGCTGTTTTGCTCTTTTAAATCTTGGGCAAAGTTATGATCTCAGAACACTAAAACTGTTTTTCATATATTTGTTCTTGGCATCTGATATTCCTGTTGCATATTGCGTATCCACTGGTGGCATTAACTGAAGAGAGGAAAGTTGGTAATCTAAAAATAAACACACCTTGGTTCAACCTAGACTTGTCCTAGAGACTGTTGTTAAATGTCAGAAGTCACCTAGTAATTACACAGGGGCAGAACACACCTCTAGCAGTTGGCATGGTGTCAGAATTGATAGGTCAGCTGTCTGGATGAGGTGTGAACTGATGGGAGTCGTACCAAGGTTCTGGTGTGATAAGAGAATGTATTAAGTGTCTAGCTATTGTTACCCAGCACCTCTGGATGTAATTTGAGACATGCCATATTTGTTACAGCCAAATGTTGACATATTGATTTATGAATACTACTGATGTGTAATGTCAGATTTATAGTAATTGTGTATGTGTGCACGCGTGTATGTGCGTGTTTGTGTGTGTATTTGTTTTAACTCAGTCTGTCATTGGGGTTGAAGTTTGCCGGTTGTACCCATATTCCCATCCCTCGTTGCCCCTTAAAAGTTGGATTACAGGCTCCCCCGTTTGCGGTCAGATAGTGTGTAGTGATAGGAAGGCAATGTTCTGAAATTGTAGTGGAATTGTCGATGGAAACATGTATGAATCAGCCAGTTGTGCGCATAAACGCTAATAATATTTTGTAAGTCCTTGACTGAACAGCTCAGACACACTTATTATGGTACGTCTAAACATTATTTTAGTATAACTTTGGCAAATGAGACAGCCCGACCAGAGCTCTCCTGGGACAAGCTGTGACACTGCGAGGGTTGCAGCAAGGTCTGGATATGTTCATGTGATCCAGTATGATCCTGGGCCAGGTACTTCCTTATGATCATGTGACCGGCCACATGATCATACAGTCTCAGGGCATGCATCCTTCTGCCTGTCAAGACCTCCCAAGATAGGTTGTTTACCAGAATAAATAATATATTTTATTTCTTAAACTTATCCTATGTACCTCGGTACATTTTATAATGTGTAATAATATTGATAATTGTGACTTAAACATTTGGAAAACTGAGAAAAGGTTATGAAAACTTAGTGCGACACCCTAGAGAGAAAACTAGAAAGAAAACTATTGCAACAAGTTGTAAATGAGGCAATGCAAAACAACTAAAATGGCGACCACCTAGGGCAACATGGCGACATGTTTAATTAAAATACAGCCAAAATGGCTAAAATCAAGAATGATGGCACTACCAAAAACAGCAACAAATTAAAACTATTGAGAAAGACTGATTAACTTTTGTGTAGACGGTGTGCAGTTGTGAGGGAGTCGCAAGTTACATCATTGAAATTAACCACACATAAAATAATTTAAGAGTTAACTTATTGCAGACACAGTGGTATATAATGCCACTTTGATTTTGAAGAAGTTGATGTCGTTCTTGTCAGTCTTTTATTGTTGTTTTATGCTATAATGTATTTACTCTCTAGCATACATGATACATTACATGTCAGGTTAGAAAAAACTTGCATCAAATGGAAAATAAAGATGAAAGAATTGCATTTGATCAGTACTTTCATTTAATAAGATTAATATTTACTTATTCCACACAATACATGGTATTAATTATTATGGCAATGCCTTTGAATAAATGAGCGTCATTGTTGTCTAGGTAACTTTTTAAGTTGTTTTATACAGTGAAGTAGACCATCTGGAGTGCATGTGTGAGTGCATAAAAACTCTCATAAAAGGGAAATGATGAGGAAAGAAATGTTTTTGTACAAACAATTGAATGTTAGTTGTGTCAGTAATGTAACCTGAATAGGACTGTGTACTGTCAGACCACGAAACAATGACACACTCAGCCAGGGGACATTGTGCAGTTGACTTCTTGCATTCATTCACCAGCTAGAAGCTCATTACTCAGAGAGAATTGGTCTTTATACAAAAGTAGGTGACATTCTCCTTCAGGCTTGTTGGTTGTTGAATGCCTGTTACTAAGGCTGCCAATGTTAATTTGTCACTAATATCCACCAAATTGATATGATTTACTATAACATTTAAGATAATTTTGCTAGATAAATATCCGTTCAGGTAAATTATATATGTGTATGTACAGTAGATCTAAAACTGTTTTATTTATATGGAGGATAGGTCCCATAAAATGTGTTCACAATTCTTCTCGTGTTGGCTTGCCGTTAACATGTTTATAAAGCTAATCGCTGAAACTGCCTTTGTTTCCGTAATTGCATATTAATTTTATATTAAGGTATGACATAATTTATGGACTCACTTAAAATTGAAGTGCTTCAGATGTTTTATTTGATTGCCATCATAGATGTCTCATCAAACTTTTAACTACACTGTGTATTACTTCCCTGGTGAGTTGGTGTATGCATTTAATGATTTCACTTGTCATGATAGAAATGTCACTGTCTAGACGTTATGTACCGACCCCGACATCAATGGGTATTTGATGTTGACCGTTATTGCCTGGAAACGTATTTCACCAATCTTATTTTGTTGAAAACTAACTAGGTCAAATGTGTGCAACTGGCCCAAGCCTACAGAACAGACCTATATATGACTTGACTGGGCCAGATATACATGACTGGCCCAAACATACACTGGGCCACTCTTGTAGAATGAGCCCAAACCTAAATGACCTAACCAGGTCTGTATGACTGGGCCAGTACAACATTGTACTAAGCTTGGGCCAAGTTTGTATGATGATACCCAATCAAATGGACCATTGGCTGTAGAAATGGCCAGACCTGTACAGATGGACCAAACTTGGCTGTATAGAAAATGGACCATGTGTTGTGTTTATATCTGGTGAACAAAGAATGTTGACATTCAATACCCGTCTTGTTGCAATGAAAACCTTGTCTCACGTTGCCAGATACTAAAGAGGTTATACATACTCTAAGTTGTCAATGAGAACATTTTCCTGTCTTGATTTATGAGTGACTAGTCATAAAACTAAGCTAAGCCTGGCTGTGTACAAAATGGACCAAACCTTAAGCTAAGCCTGGCTGTATAGAAAATGGATCAAACCTTAAGCTAAGCCTGACTGTATAGAAAATGGATCAAACCTTAAGGAACTGTTGTATTTACATCTGGTGAACAAAGTATGTTGACATTCAATACCCGTCTTGTTGCAATGAAAACCTTTTGTCTCATGTTGCCAGATATTAATCAGGTTACACAAGCACTTAGTTGTCCATGAATATGGACCCCTATGGACCCCGGGTCCATATTCTATAGGGAATATGGACCCGGGGTCCATTTTCCATATTGGGTCCATATTCTATATGACACCGGCATTCAAGGAAACACCTGAAAATATCATTGAGAATGCTTAAGGCTTGGGATTTGTTTTGCCACTCTACTAAGATTTTCCAACAACATCTATGGTAAAGAAGTCATTCCATAGGTTCTTATGATTGAGTTACCGCAAGGATAATCTCTAAAGATCATTGATATATATGATATCCCGTTGTAATTATATACGTGGCCAGTGGCCTGCCAGCCTAGTCACAGTCACTACTGGCATAAGGCTTCATTCACAGAGGTTGCTGAACCATACATAGCATTCAGTGAATCCTGCAAATGGCATAACATTTCTTCATTGTTGTCTTGACCAATTTACTATGTTTGCTTGAGATTAATTATAGCCGTGTAGTTATATTGAGCAAATAGTAACACGTAGTGTCCCAATAACAGTTACCGTTGCCAGGTCACGAGAGTAATAATTGGGGATATTATTTACAGAACTGCTGTTGTAGACTGTGTGACATTACTTCCATTTAGAAGGGTCCAATGTGGCCTAATTGTGTTGTATCATATTGTATCGCATCGTATTGAACACAGTACTTCAGCTATGGATTTTCACAGCTACATGTACCGGTATATTGCACAGTCTGACATGGATTAAAGTTGCCAACTTGCAGATATAATGTCAGGGAATTAAAATTGTAACCATAAATTATAAACCATCTGAAAAAATAGCCATGGATGGGTGGACAGACCGACACGTGGGTAGGTGGATATACTGGTGGATGTTTTGGTACTATTTGGTGCATGTGTCAGGCCTTTGTAACCTCAGTGTTAGGTGTTTCATGAAGCTTTTATTACCTAATGAAGCTTTTATTACCGAACTTGCTATGGGTTCCGTTTTGATGTAATATTTGTGACCTAAGTCTTAGGTGTTGGGTCAAGTCTTTGACCTCTGTGTTCAGTGTCATGGCTTTCTGACCTCAATATATAGTTTGGGGCAACCTTTTGTGATGAAACCTTGGCTGTGGGGACAAGCTTGAACCTGTGTCACCCCCACCCCATAGTAAGGAGTGTCATGACCTGTGTTGTGTGGCAACTTGCCAAACAGGTTTTTTCCTGATAATGCACCCACTTGACTGGCTGACCCACTGTCATTTGGCTGGGTTGCTTGGCTGGCTTTGGTCTTATCTTTAAATCAGATAGTGGAATCCTTTGATAATTAGTCATTCAATTCAGCATTCCAAAGGCATAGTTGGCTGTAGTGTGACCAGACTGTTATCAAATGTACAAGGGAAAGTAAACTTTTCCGGGAAAAGCCATAGCCCCTGTTACTCTAACTATACCTTTTACCTAGTATGGTTCCCGTGATGATCATAAATCTGTGATAGGCAGTAGCAGGCATTTCTGGTTGCTTGACCCTTCACTTGGAGGGTCAGCGACTCAGTACACAGCAGGACATTAGTGGATATTAAATTTCTGTAAACATCTTATTGTAGTGTTCTTATTAGCAATATTGGCAATTTGTCATATTGCTGATTCAAAAGTATTTACTTGATATAATCTGTGACCTGTATAATTTACAATCCTATCTGATTTGTCCGTGGTAAAGAAGTCTATATCACTAACCCATTTCTCAGCCAATCAGTGTTTCGTGAAACGTGTAGATGGTGTGTAGAATGAAGTAAACTTATACGGTATGTGTGGTGTCATAGTACACTATACACACTTGTGTTTCATCGCTTGAATAGGTACGAGATAGACAGTTGTACTGACCCATTTGTTTTTGTTCCCACCTGTTCTGTTGATGTTGTGTGGTTATGGCACTGTCCCGGCCTTTAAGAGAGATAACCCCGTCCCTTCAAGAGAAATGATACGAGAGAGAGAGATTAAGGGAGATCTCCCAAAGGTGTGGAGGAACAGTTGGGATTGTATAGCAGAGAATATAAGAGGATTGTAAAGGTGAAAACAATTCCGTGGAAGATGGTACAAAGTTAATGATGAGGATATCAAACTAAGTACTGTAGATCTACAGGGAAACCTGATTATTTATTATTTTAATTATTACATATCTTTACTATTTTACTTATTTATCACATATTTATACTATTTTATTTATTATATATATATATATATATATATATATATATATATATTAATACACTTAATAATAGTTGTATGGTAATTTGTTAGTATTTTAAGGGAACATGATTGTCTTTATTAGCATACATGCATATCTTATTGTATTGTATTATCATTTTATTTATTTATTTTTATTATTATTTTAACTAAATTAGGAAGAATCATTGTAAAGCGCCACAGAACAGTTATTTAGATGGGGCGCTATATAAGAAATAAATTATTATTATTACACTGTATTATTTTTAAACAAGAATTATACGCGAGGTTAACAGTACAATTTGGACAAAGATTTCCATTCTCTCCATTGATGTTTCGGTTTTGTTTTGCCCACAGGTCCAGTTTCCCATCCGAATCCACGCAGAAAGCAGCCAATCATGATGAAGCCGATGCAGGTAGTTTGCCACCAGGAGGCGCTATTGGTAAACCAACAGCCAATCAGGGGAGAGTCGGGGAGTCGAATGCAGAAGAGAAAACTGCACAGGCAGAAATGGCTGATAGGTACGTAAAGATATCTTAACACATCAGTTCTGGTAGCAGCAGACATTGTACGGTCTGCTTGTGCTGTCTGTGATGTTGTACAGCAATTTTACAGTCACAACTGGTTATTATATAATTACACAGTGTGTGATTATGCATAAACCAGTATGTTGTTAAAGTGACATAATTTTCAGTAAAGATTAAGAGAATATCATTGATTAATTGAGTGGCCGTTTTCCCAATGTTGTGGTACAATTCTTAAGTTAAGCCAGTGTTAGTTACTGTTTAAACATCTATCTGGTACAGAAATGTCATTTGTTCGTCACTTATATATTACAGTAATGTCAGTAGTCCAAAACTTGTATATTAATAATAATAATGGCAGTTTGTATAGCGCCGGTATCCGCCACGTAGTGGCGCTCATGGCACTTTTACATATAAAACATCATGTTAAAACAATACTATTAATTATTACAGTTGTGACCTTTCATGTGCTCTTAAGATTTTCAATAGGAAGCAGTTTGGTATTTTGTTAAAATCCACCTATTATATTACATATCATCTTTAAATAAAAAAAATTCAACTTAAGATTTTGTCTAACTAAATTTATTTTCTTTTAATTTACATAACTTATCAAGTTTTTATATACAAATATATTTTAAGTGCTTCCGAATGGTTTTATCCAGGTTTGTGTATTTATTAATTATGAATGTTTGTTTCTATTGAACAGGTCCCAAGAAGCATCGACTGAGGATGTTGAGTCTCCTCCCCCTATAGCGACCGACCTCGATACAACGACAGTACCCCCTACAACGACCACAACCCACACGACTGATAGTCAAATAGACAGGCCACCAACAACCACTGATCAGCCCCCTGTCGACCAACCTGACCAGCCCCCTGTGGACACACATGACAAGCCCCCTCAAGACACCCCAGAGAAGCTCCAGCCCCCTGAGGATACCCTTGACAAATCACAGCCCCCTGTTGACACCACAGTGGATTCCGCAAAGCAGCCCCCTGTTGATGCCCATGATGAGCCCCCTCAGCAGATCTCAGATGTTCCCCCTGCGGTTACGCCCCCTACGGATGCTGAACAACCCCTGACAGAATCCCACAAGGAAGAGAAACAGGGTGAGGCGGGGACAGAGGGACTGGGGAGAGAGGTGGAGAAGGGTCCAAAGGGAGACATGGAGGAGGCAAAGAAGGGCGGACAAGGGACGACTGAGGGTGAGGGGAAGCAGGGGGAAGGGAAGAAGGAGGAAGGGAAGAAGGAGGAAGGGAAGAAGGAGCCTGACCCGGGAGTGCAGAAGGTGGAGGACATGCCGTCGTTTGAGGAGTGGAAGCGACAGATGCTGGACAAACAACAGGCAGAGATTGAGAGTAAACAACACATGGAGGGTGAGTAGGGGTGGGTGGGGAGGAGTTAGGGGGGTGGTGAATGAGGAGTTAGGGGGATGGTGAATGAGGAGTTAGGGGGATGGTGAATGAGGAGTTAGGGGGATGGTGAATGAGGAGTTACAGGGATGGTGAATGAGGAGTTAGGGGGATTGTGAATGGGGAGTTAGAGGGAGGGTGAATGAGGAGTTAGGGGGATTGTGAATGAGGAGTTAGGGGGATGGTGAATGAGGAGTTAGGGGGATTGTGAATGAGGAGTTAGGGGGATGGTGAATGAGGAGTTAGGGGGATGGTGAATGAGGAGTTACGGGGATGGTGAATGAGGAGTTACGGGGTGGTGAATGAGGAGTTAGGGGGGTGGTGAATGAGGAGTTAGGGGGATGGTGAATGAGGAGTTATGTGGATGGTGAATGAGGAGTTAGGTGGATGGTGAATGAGGAGTTAGAGGGATGGTGAATGAGGAGTTAGGGGGATTGTGAATGAGGAGTTAGGGGGATGGTGAATGAGGAGTTACGGGGATTGTGAATGGGGAGTTAGAGGCATGGTGAATGAGGAGTTAGGGGGATGGTGAATGAGGAGTTAGGGGGATGGTGAATGAGGAGTTACGGGGATGGTGAATGAGGAGTTAGGGGGATTGTGAATGGGGAGTTAGAGGGATGGTGAATGAGGAGTTAGGGGGATTGTGAATGAGGAGTTAGGGGGATGGTGAATGAGGAGTTACGGGGATGGTGAATGAGGAGTTACGGGGATTGTGAATGGGGAGTTAGAGGGATGGTGAATGAGGAGTTAGGGGGATGGTGAATGAGGAGTTGGGGGATTGTGAATGAGGAGGTAGGGGGATAGTGAATGAGGTTTTAGGGGGATGGTGAATGAGGAGTTATGTGGATGGTGAATGAGGAGTTAGGGGGTGGTGAATGAGGAGTTAGGGGGGTGGTGAATGAGGAGTTATGTGGATGGTGAATGAGGAGTTAGGTGGATGGTGAATGAGGAGTTAGGGGGGTAGTGAATGAGGAGTTAGGTGGATGGTGAATGAGGAGTTAGGGGGATGGTGAATGAGGAGTTAGGGGGATGGTGAATGAGGAGTTAGGGGGATTGTGAATGAGGAGTTAGGGGGATGGTGAATGAGGAGTTAGGGGGATGGTGAATGAGGAGTTACGGGGATGGTGAATGAGGAGTTACGGGGTGGTGAATGAGGAGTTAGGGGGGTGGTGAATGAGGAGTTAGGGGGATGGTGAATGAGGAGTTAGGGGGATGGTGAATGAGGAGTTAGGGGGATGGTGAATGAGGAGTTACGGGGATGGTGAATGAGGAGTTAGGGGGATTGTGAATGGGGAGTTAGAGGGATGGTGAATGAGGAGTTAGGGGGATTGTGAATGAGGAGTTAGGGGGATGGTGAATGAGGAGTTACGGGGATGGTGAATGAGGAGTTACGGGGATTGTGAATGGGGAGTTAGAGGGATGGTGAATGAGGAGTTAGGGGGATGGTGAATGAGGAGTTGGGGGATTGTGAATGAGGAGGTAGGGGGATAGTGAATGAGGTTTTAGGGGGATGGTGAATGAGGAGTTATGTGGATGGTGAATGAGGAGTTAGGGGGTGGTGAATGAGGAGTTAGGGGGGTGGTGAATGAGGAGTTATGTGGATGGTGAATGAGGAGTTAGGTGGATGGTGAATGAGGAGTTAGGGGGGTAGTGAATGAGGAGTTAGGTGGATGGTGAATGAGGAGTTAGGGGGATGGTGAATGAGGAGTTAGGGGGATGGTGAATGAGGAGTTAGGGGGATTGTGAATGAGGAGTTAGGGGGATTGTGAATGAGGAGTTAGGGGGATGGTGAATGAGGAGTTGGGGGAGTGTGAATGAGGAGTTATGTGGATGGTGAATGAGGAGTTAGGGGGTGGTGAATGAGGAGTTAGGGGGGTGGTGAATGAGGAGTTAGGGGGATGGTGAATGAGGAGTTATGTGGATGGTGAATGAGGAGTTAAGGGGGTAGTGAATGAGGAGTTAGGGGGATGGTGAATGAGGAGTTAGGGGGATGGTGAATGAGGAGTTACGGAGATGGTGAATGAGGAGTTAGGTGGATGGAGTCAATTAAGGTTGTAACAGGAAACTGTTTATCAGGGCATCGCTGCACTGGAACAAAATTCCCAGATCTAATAATATATAAGCGTGTTTGGTTTATCATAAAAACCACATAATCAAGACAGGCAGTAGAGTTAAGCTAAAGAAAAAAAATTGATTTTCAATGTAACGGTTGCCAGATCGTAAATTTGTTTTGATGCTTGAATTAGTTGTTTTTAAACAACATACAGTGCCATCAAATTTACAAGTATAATTAATTGTTTGTGTTTTTTTTCCGCAGCACAAATCTCTGCACCAGGTGGCACTGCCCAGAATAAACCGAAAAGTCGGGTGAATTACGCTCGAGCTTCCTGCGGGGCAAAGGTCATCGCAGCAAACCCAGAGGCCACCAACCCTGGGTTTATCCTGACTGAAAACAGGGATCAGTACATGATCAACCCCTGCAACGTGAAGAAATGGTGGGTCAGATGTGTTGTGTTTAATGTAGTTTAATGAGGTGGTACTTGTACACACATTAGGGAGGTAGACTCTAGGTTTTAGTTACACCAACAAGCACATAATTGTTTAATGTTTGTCGTTCTAAAGTTGTATATTTACTCTTGTTGTTTAACTAGCCTCAGGTACTCACTCAGGCATGTCTGTTAAGTTGATGTGAAGCATTCAAGCAACTCATGACATTGAACATATTGACACGACGATACAATACAAATTTGTTTAGGTGCCTTTCATTGTCTAAAAACTATTACATATGTAATTGCATTATCTAAGTTGCTTTTAATACGTTTAGTTGTAAATTGCTTGGAGTGTCGTGGTTGAGACATTAGAGCATTTGACTTTCAACTGAGAGAACCAAGTTGGAATAAAGTGTTTGAGCAGTCCTAAAGACTAAATATTGCACTATTTTTATAAAAACTATTTATTTCCAAAGATGCAGTCGACAGGTCATTGACTGTATCCGCTCTTGTCTCGTGTAGGTTTGTCGTTGAGCTGTGCGAACCAATCCAAATTGAGAACCTGGAACTGGGCAACCTGGAGCTGTTCTCGTCACAACCAGAGAGCTTTGTGGTCAGCAGCAGTGGACGGTCAGTAGGCGGTCATCTATGTTTGTTTTATATAAAAATTATTTATATATATATATATTTATTATATTTTATATATATTTATTTTATATTATGGAAGGAATAAGGCAAGGTTGTTCTGTCAGTGTCATAGAGATCATCTCAAAAAGGTAAAACATTAAACAGCAAATGGTCATGGTTATTGTGATCTTTAAATATCCCTCTCTCTGGAGTTCAGCATTAAGTCTCTTAGATTGATGAAATGCCCTCAAGGGAAAAATAATGTATCAAAAGCATCAAACTAGGTAAGTCTAAATGATTTTGCATATTCTGAAATGTGTTGCCAAAATAATTGTTTTTATATTTCAAAACCGTTTGATGTCCTTTTAATCTGCTGGTCTCTGCCATTGTCAGACCATACAGACAATATTTGTAGTGATAATTTTACACACATTAAAATGTATATATCATGTTAAATATAAAATAAAACAATTAAATTTCTTTCTTTCACCAGGTTTCCCACGAAGGAATGGAAGGAGTTGGGAACACTGCATGCGCGGGAAGAACGCGCTGTCCAGAGTTTCCCTGTGTCCGACCAGCTGTTTACAAAGTACCTGCGACTTGAGATGAAGTCCCACTACGGAAATGAGCATTACTGTCCACTTACTGTACTCCGGTAAGTACCAGGTATTTTAAGGGGACATTGTCGCATTTTCATGTTACGAAGCTGCCATCTGGCTGTGTGTCAGTTAGCCAATCAAAATAACAGTACACTTTTAATTTAATTGAAACTGACCACGTTCGTTGACTTAGGTATTAATCTGTATTTTGAAATAAGGGCTATTTTATTAACATTCTTATAAATTCAGAAGCCCGATTTTGCTTTTAAAAATTGATCTTCCCATGTAATTGTGAACTTGCATTCTAAAACGTGGCAACACCAGAACACTTTCATTGTTGTATGTCATGGAAATAGTGTCTATGTTGAAATGGCAACGTGTTTAATTTTTGTACTTCAATACAAACAACAGTTTAATGGTGGATTTTCCTTACAAGCTTACTGTCTTACTGAAATTGTACCCAGATAATTTCTTCGCCGTACTTCACTGAAGGCTTCCTTTGACAGGGTGTTTGGGACAACGGTACTGGATGACGACAATGACGAGTTTGCGTATGCGCCAGATGGCCACACTGTGGAAGAATCTGCACCGCCTTGTGAGTAGTGTCGATGTTGTACATCCAATTGGTTATTTTTTCAATTTGTTTCTTGGTGAATTTACATGTAATGCGTGAATGTGAACATTAACACATGATTTTTGTAAACTGTGTCTGTCATTGTTCATTTGCATAATTCCTTTGGTGTACATTTGAATCATCTGGTTTTTTTCCAATGCACAAGTTTCTAGTGAAGATTTGCAGCTTTTTTGTATCATGATTTAAAATGTTGATACTTTCTTTTGGCATTCATATGAAATGAGATAATGTATAACAATATAAGGATGATAAATATTATGGCTCTCATCTAACATATATTACAGCAGACCTAATTGGTAGGGCTTAGTTACCTTAATTGTGTTATTGTTACACTTGGATATCTGACTAAGTATACCATTTGATTAATTGGTGTGAGAAGTGGGATCAGTATCTGCATCTGGTTATTTGGTGTCAGAAGTGGCATCAGTATCTGGATCTGGTTATTTGGTGTCAGAAGTGGGATCAGTATCTCGATGTGGATATTTGATGTCAGAAGTGGGATCAGTATCTGGATGTGGATATTTGGTGTCAGAAGTGGGACCAGTATCTGGATGTGGATATTTGGTGTCAGAAGTGGGATCAGTATATGGATATTTGGTGTCAGAAGTGGGATCAGTATCTGGATGTGGATATTTGATGTCAGAAGTGGGACCAGTATCTGGATGTGGATATTTGGAGTCAGAAGTGGGATCAGTATCTGGATGTAGATATTTGGTGTCAGAAGTGGGATCTGGATCTGGTTATTTGGTGCAAGAAGTGGGATGTGTTTTTGAATCTGATTATAACAGTGTTTATTTTTCCCTTTGCATTGGTGCACAAGATACAGGTCATTTAGGACTCGTAATTGTAAGTTTTTTGTAACTGTCATATGCCGTGTGCTTCAGCCAAGGAAGACAAGCCAAGCAATCTGTTCACCACTGCTGCCGACACTGTCCTGAGTCTCGTAAAAACAGTGCTGAGCCCTAGTGAGGAAAAGCAGAACTCCTCCGATGACCACCAGCTGGACAATGTGGTCAATCTGGACATGCCTACAAAGAATGCCTCAAAGATAACACAGCAGGGCGAGCTTAATGACACAGCACCATGCGCACATCACCATAGGTGTGTTCTTGCTCTTTAAGCGTTACCCCACTGAACACGATCTGTGGTTTTCTCCCCCCCCCCCCCTCTGCTCTATACTTCTGTCATATCAATATCTCTCTTTACATTATATCTCCACCTTCATTTCTGTCTTCCTCCTCTTTCTCTTTTGACAGTGTCTCACCATCTTAATTTCTGCTTCCTCTTCTTTCTATCTCTCTGTCTCTCCATCTTCATTTCTCTCTTTCTCTTCCTTTGTTGTAATCTTTTCTGTCTCCTTTGCTATCTTTGTCAGTTTCTCCTCACACTCTCTGCTCCAGTTGTAATCTTGCACGAAGTCAGTATGCTCAACTAGGACATAATAGAATGATCGGGTAGTTGTATTATAATTACGCCCCAAAAAACGAACACACCTGTCATTTTTCGGAATCTGACCTACTTTTCTGAGAAACCCGCGACCTGACATAAAAATGGCTGAGGTCTAAAGGGTTAATTAATTTTTATTTAAAGATCTATGTAACGTATTACAACTGTTCGTCAGGTTAGAAACATGCCACATTCTCCAATATAATTGTATGCTTTTGTAACAAATGTTTACATGTAACATGAAAGTGCAGGCCACACAATTTCTTCTAGGAAAATAATTACACACTACTGATGCAGAATTTAGAGTTGTTTATTTATGAAATTAACAGTTTTGTAGATCACCCATGTGACTCTCTTGTGTTTTAGAGTTTCATCTGCAGGACTGTATTCTTATGGATCAAGTGAGTGTTGTTTGTGATTTTTAATGTGTAATTGATACTGTTGTCTTTCTGCTTTGAATCTGTGCATGATGGGAATTAGGAGTAATTGTAAAAAATAAAGATCTCTTATATTAGCTCCAGTTGGTTATGCAGAAAAATAAATGTTGTTTAGTATATGTTTGCATGCTATATGTGAGCAAGAAATGTAGGGTAAGTTTATTTTAACATTACTATGACGAGATGTTGGAAAACTGATGGTTACCTTTGAAGACATAAATTATAACTGATTACAGCTGAAGTATATCAATGCGTATTTATTTAATTCACAAACTTACAAAATATTTAATATTACATGTGTAAATAACTCACATAATATATTTGAATGATGTGGTGATGTTGGTATGTTTACTCTCCGCTAGGTGGTGCTGTGTTCTACATATGCGACTGCTGCCTAAGTCGGGCGGAAGAGAATGTTTGTTACTTTGATATGTGTACTTACTTCAATGTTAGTAACTTCACGTGGCCCGTGTGCTGTGCCCAAAATGTTCACCGCCCGAGAGAGAGGACTAATACTACAGTGCCCGATTCATTGGGCAATTTGTCAGTTGACAAGAACATGTCACAAGACACTAGTGCTGGTGACATTGACACAGCCACAAAAGTTGTGGCAAAAGAAACAGTTGCAGGCGACATAGAACAAGACAAAGAAACACATTCAGACAACACGATATCAGAAGAAGCACCAGTGGTGACATCTTGTGAGAATTTGGTGACACCACATGGTGACACAACAAGCGAATCAAAATCAGATGTTATTCTCAGAACACTGTCATCGTCGGAAGTGACGCACGTTCGCACTGCGTCGACAGCCAGAGCCGCCATCACGGCTAGCGTCAATTTTGAGTCATCGGTGTCACCAAGTATGTCATCGACTAATGACAATGACGCGGAATTCAGCGATACACTGACCGTCAGTGATGACATAACTAGTGTCACCTTAGAACCGTCGATGGATATAGTGACTCATGGTGGCTTGGCAGTGACACCGACGATGTCACTTGGTGACACCATCATGACACAGACAGTGACTAAGTCATTGTCAAACGAGCATACTTCCACTGAGTTGGCCAGCTCAGCCGTCACAACAGATGACGTTAAAGCAACACCGACATTGTCTAGCTCGGTGACAAAACCGACATTGACACCACAGACACCGACACACACTGATGACATGACACGCGGACACGTCACGTCAGACAGACAGGACAAGCCTGTCGCAGAGGATTCTCCAAAACCAACCAGTAACTACACCGCAAAGGTAAAAACCCTCTCTTTCTTATGCTTTGTTTAGTAATACACTCCAGTCCTCTGTAATGGTCTTCAGTTCGTGGCCTTTAACATGATCTTTATTTATATAATTTACATACACATTTTTAGTACTATACATCTTAAAGGCAGTGATTAATTTATTTTAAATTAATTTATATAATTTACATACAAATGTTTACTAATGTACGTCTTAAAATCAACGTCTAATTTGATTTATATTAATGTATATAATTTACATTTCTCTTTTTAGTATTGTATGTTATAGTTATATAGGTTATCTATTTCTATTTATTAATATATATTTTTAATAGTTCTTGTACAGCGCATCAATCCACCATGCAGGAATTAGCACTACAGAAAAACAATATTATTGTTTTGTTTCATTCTGTCATTCCATCTCGGCATTGATTTTCTGCATCTTTCACTACCATTTTCTACTGTTTCCTGTGCTCTTTCTAGCTGTCTTTCCCTCATTCTTTGCACCTGTCATGTCCATTGCAGTCAGCATCCATCCACTTTCGTTTTCATGTATTTTTCTTGCCTGTACAAGATTAAAAAAAACAGTAATTACATAGGCAGTCGTCCTTCAATGTTTTAACCCAACTAATTTTGTCTTCCCATCGTCTCCCTGCTGGCCGCCATCATTTGTGTTCCTTGAAGTGTTTCCTCGTCCACTAAGTACACGAAGCTGTTCACTTGTTTTAGGTAAAACCCACCAACACGGGGAAGGACAAAGCCACAACAGACTTCAACCAAACAGTGAAGACATCACAGTCGGATACACCAGTCAACACAACAGCCAAAGCCAAAAAGGACATCTATGCAGAGCTGCCCTCAGACTCTGGCACAAGGCGGGACACCCCACCCCTACTACCCCCCACAGAGGTGGGAGGGGAGGAGGTGCCTGTGAACCGGCTTGCCAAGAAGGAGATGACGTACATGAGGCTGAAGAATCGCATCAAGACACTTGAGATGAACCTGAACCTCAGCAGCAGGTCAGTGGGGCTGAGAGTGTCAGCAACATACTGTATGCATTTATATTAAACAACAGTGTGTATGTTTGTTGGTTCGGTCGGTCAGTCCGTCGGTCAGTCCGTCGGTCCGTCGGTCAGTCCGTCGGTCCGTCGGTCAGTCGGTCATTTAAAGTATCAATCTCAGGGATTTGTCTGGCTCATTGAAAAAAAATGAAGGGCCTTTTTTTTTAAATCCTTGCTGGTGATAGAATCGTGATTAGCATTTTTATGGTTGTTCGTAATGTAGATATATATTTTGTGTGATTATTCCATGACCCTGAGTACTGCTAATCAGTAGGGACAATTTGTCTCGTGTACTGACATGTAACTAGGACTGTACTTGAATTAGTACTGTTCTAGAACTGAACTAGGATGGCATGAAACCTGTAGGGCACTTGAACTAGAATTATACTTGATTTAGAACTACTATAAGAATGTTATTGAATATATTATTCATGGTTCCAAGAATGGTTTGTTGTATGATTTCACTTACTATGGAGCAGACATTTTTTGATGATGTGAACAAGACCTGTAGCTGACGAGCCGAAACGTCGTACTCATCGACAAATTTATGCTCCAATGTATGTTAAACATACAATATAAGAATGTTGATTGTTATATGCTACAGTTACCTGGAGCAGTTGAGTCAGAGGTACAAGCTGTACATGGACAACATGTACCACTACCTAAATCAGACCATCAACAAACTCGCCAACACCACAGAGTCAGCCGAGGCACGGGTAAGTCTCATACCACAGGCAGGCAGCTGTGTCACGTTAACCTTTACACTTCCTTGCCTTCCAACACCCAGGGCAATTACAATTGCAAAGTTCAGTAAGGTTGTAAGAGTTACGTCACAGAGTCCGTTTACGGGTAGATGATGTGACGTGTACAAAAATGCCCAAGTTTCGAAATGGAGGCGTGTGGGATCCAGCCACCGTCCCTCGATTGACAGTCCAACAGTCTGGCGCATGACCACTGCTCCCCTTTCTCCTTGCTGTTGTAACCATGGTGCTTTTGCAACCATCTCATTTCCTTGTGATACCCTACTGTTTCATTAACTGGTGTTTGTTCAATCAAAATAACTCACAGTGACTCTTAACAAACTTTCGTGCATGCTGATATGGATACGTGTAAAATATTGTAATGCCTTAATTAATTTTTTAGATCTATTTATTTTAATGTTTTAAACTATTTATTATTTTTTAATAAGTTTAGTCAAATAATCACAGAAAATATATTTTAATGTCGTAAATTGTTTAAATTAGTTTTCATAAATACATATTGTATATTCTCTGCATTATAATTTATATTATGCTAATGTCTTCAATTATATATTATTTCAATCTATTTTTAACAAATAAACTTTTAATGTTTTATGTACCAATTTCAATCTCTAGGATCGCCCAGAATGAAATTAAACTAAATCTAAGCTACCTGATGGATTATGCTTTGGGTAGACAAAATAAGCCCTCGTCGTCCAGTTATTGTCTTACGAAGTGAGAGTGTGTTGTGTTGACAGGACCTCAAACAGCAGGAGGACATTGCGCGACTACAGAAGCAGGTGGACACGTTGTCCGCGACCGTCACAGCACTCGTGGCCACCAACGACCAGCTGCACAAACAGGTGCGTCACCGTGTCTCTCTAGTGTCATGTGTCACAGTGACACCATTGTTATTGTGTGTGTCATGAGTCCGTTTCACACCATTGTCATCATGTTCGTCCAGTGTTGTGACACCACAGTTGACAGTCATGTGTGTCATGAGACATTGTGACACCACTGTCATCAGGTCAGTCATGTGACCTTGTGACACCACTGTCATCAGGTCAGTCATGTGACCTTGGGACACCACTGTCATCAGGTCAGTCATGTGACCTTGGGACACCGCTGTCATCAGGTCAGTCATGTGACCTTGGGACACCACTGTCATCAGGTCAGTCATGTGACCTTGTGACACCAATGTCATGTCAGTCATGATTAAAATGACTGTCGAATGTTAACCATCTTAACATCTTAGCATTAAACATTGTACATCTGAAGAATTTAGTCACATAGTTTGTACAAATTACAAACATGTATGTACACACTGGAGCAACGCACGCACATGCACGCGCACACGCGCACACGCGCAGACACAGACACACACGTGCATACACAGACGTGCACACAGACTCACATGCACGCACACACATACACAGATAAGCGCACATGCATGCATGCACGCATGCATTCACACTCTCACTCTCACTAATTTTCCACAACCTACCTGTAGGTGATTGAGCGGCATCTGTTCCTGATGATCATGGAGGCGGTGGTGTTTGTGTGCGTCATCATTTGGTTCGTCAGTCGCCAGCACTTCTCCGCTCGCACCCGCGTACACGCTGCAACAGGACCAGTGTCGCCACCTACCAGAAGCACACCGAATCACACAAAGCATCGCCGCCACAAATCCGTTGATTTGACACCGTCCAGACAGAAGTTATACCTTGCCCCGTCATCACAGGATGACCTCCGAATACATAAGACAGGTACGTCATATCGATAATGTACTCATAATATTTTATCATTCTCCTAAGCCTTTTGAGCCAAGGAAGCCTCCCAATTTGCTTGGTCGTTGCTGGAGATAGGGTTAAACCAAAATATTTAAGGATGTTGATTGTAATTTGGTAAGTATTGAGGTGACTGCTACTTTTGTAATCGGTGAATTTTGTAATACACAGATTTTTTGGAATCTCAGGTGCAATTTGAGGTTTCTAATATCTCAAAATGGGTTTCATGTGAGACCCAGCTCCCTGTGTGTGGAGTATGTGCTCACACCAATGACTTCTATAGAAGGCATTTTTGTGGATTTGTTATTGTTCACTTCCTTGTTCCACCTTCCAAAGCAAACATGCTTCTATTGTCCAGTATACTATTTATAGATCACCCTTCTTATGTAATCATTAAGATTGTATAAACTCTTCCAACTGGTTTTTAATACGGTTTACAACTTTATTCTCTGATGGTTTCACTTTATATATATCTATATATATATATATATATATATATATATATATATATATATATATATATATACACACACACAGATATATATATATATATATATATATATATATATATATATATATATATACACACAGACACAGATATATATATATATATATATATATATATATATATATATAGCCTCAAGGCTTAGTGACACCATGTCTGGTTAATTTTAGGTTTGCATCTCATGTATTTTGTGTAGTATTTTATATAGTTTCATCATAACTGCAGTCCTTTATTGAATAGAACAAACAAATATAATAAAAGTCACCTTTGTCACACTGTCATCGTTGCTTGTTGCCAAGTTTTGTTGCTTACTGTCTGTTGCTTGTTATTACAGAATGTGAGAGTGCACTGACGATAATATCACACGATATTCCATTGTTTATAACCAGTAATTCTGCAACCAAAGTAAGTTTTTGTGTTCCACTGTCATTTAATTTGCTGTTTTGTAATTTTCATGACTTTCGTTATATCAAGAGTATGCAACAGTAGATCAAGGCTTAAGTTGTTTAAATTTGTTATCATGTAGTCCCGGGTTTCTGTTTGAAGTATCCTAAAAGCTAACTTACACAAGTTTGCTTTCATTTGGTGTTGTCATGGTTCTCTGTAGATTGAAGTTGTCATGTAGGCGATATGATGTGAGCAATATTTTGCCAATGGTACTATATTGGTCTTTTGTATGATATTACTTAGCTGCCTTGTTTAGATAAAGTAACGTATGACTTGTAAAATAAATAAAGAGGTAAGAGCAGCTGCCAACGTGTTTGCTGCAGAAAATGCCAGGCAGTGCAGTGTGTTGAAATGTTTGCAAGCCAGAAATCAACCTACTGATAAATGCTGTCTATCTGCATATTTAATTTTTTATTAATTATAGTTCTGTAAACATTAATTCAGTTGACCTACTTTGCCAAACATAGTGACAAAGAGACGTGGCTAAGTGTTAGCAAATGCATTTAAAATGTGCATTTTAATGTTGAACTTTTCGAATTACGCGTTCAAATTAAAATTGTCTATGCATCTGAACTTGTACGTATTATGACGTAACTGTCCTGAATATGGAGCTATTTCCAAGCATTGTCAAAGCTGGCAAGCATCCAGGTGTTTGCAGGCAGTGTAGTTTAAAGGGTTAATTAACCAGCTGTAAGGGCTTTATGCATGACCAAATTATTGCCAGTCACACATGATTTGGGGACACATGGATGTTAACTGTAAAGCCAGTTTACAAACTTTAAATGTGTCTGATGACCTAAAATGAACTACAAACACACATGTGACACCATTTACACTCACTTTCGAGGCATAACTGACAATACAGTGGTTTTTTTGGTCCTTCATTTTTGATCCGTTTACCCATATTATTACCTGTCTAATTGGGTTTTACCTGTCAAAATGACGGGTGGACGGATCTCTGCATAAAGCTATGCCTGCTGTGTTCATTTACAAATCACCTTTGTTTGCAGAGCACTCAGGTGCAGACGTGTTTGCGACAAGGGCACAAGAAGAAGAAGAAGAAAGGTGCGGGTTGTCAGAAGCAGTTGTGGTGCAAAGACTCGAGTCAGTCTCTGGGTCGTGGGAGAGACAGTGAGTCCGACTCAATGTCTGTGCACAGTTCCAGTTCTTGCACGTCCTCGAACCAGGCTCCACCCAACTCATCCATTCCTAGCGTACAGGCCACATCTAGCAATGGTCTCGCGTCGAAGGATCCTCGACGTCCGCCCCGATACATCGAAAATATCGGGGCGAGTCAGAGTTGCATCGAACCTGTAGACGGTGTCAGCGATCGGTTCTGTTCATTGCTGAACAGTCTCAAGACAAAGTGGTACCCACACGGGACTCTGACGGGGAGGAATAATATTTACAGTACCATAGTGCGTGATTCACGGCTGACAAACAGCAACAGTTTGCCTCTGTATAAGGAAAATGGACATATCTGACATGTGTCAAGTTCGACTGTGGATTCTGGAATGAAAGGATATGGCGTTCTCATGTTTCACACATGTGTGAAAATAAGTGTACAGATGATATTGATTAGTTCCAATACTCTTGTATTATCATAATCAATTGTCGTTGCTATAATACTACCTTAATTATGGTGCACACACATGTTAGAGATCCACACAATGGAACTACAAAACAGAAATATACATTGTCTTAAAACAAAGACACAGAAGAAACGATCATTAACGAAAACTGCTGCTCTTGTTGTAATTTGGCAGTAACAATTTTTATGGTCTGTAAATGGGTTATATAAATTTACGTCATACTAAAAAAACATAATTTTTATCTTTGCAAAATGTACAGTGTTTATGTGAAAAACAGCAAGAATAATATAACATAATTGTCATGACTATAACCATGGCAACCAAATCAAATATTGATATCGGCAATTTCTAGGGATATCCCATAGAAAATGTTTTATTTACAAAGGTATATTTGTTATAAAAAAATCTCACGTTGTGCAGTTTGGTGATGAATATGTTTGATAAAATGTGTTTTTACCATTGCAATTCTTTTCTTTGTAAACTGTCGGTAGAAATCTATTTTTATCAAAAATATTAATATTTATTCAACCAAACTGCTGTTGTTTGTTAGTATAAAACACAATTGACATTAACTAAATTCCTGTAAAACCCATCAGTATTTATGATTGTGTGGTTATGGTCATGTATAATTACTATGTTATTTGCAATCTTCCATTCACATAAGGTACAGATATGACTTCAATTTATGTAACACATTTTCAGACTAGCTTCGCAACTTGTAAGTAGACATGGTGTGAGGATGATGTTCTTTTTACATATCTACATGGAGGAAACTCAAGGGGATAGATCTGTACTTGCGATGAACGTGAATCTGCAGACATTTGTGTAAAATTACCAAATGGTTGACCAGCTTATGACCAGAAGAAAGATGCAGTTGGGCCTGACATTAACTGACAGTAACAACAATATGAGATGGTCTCATTGGTTTGCGGTCTAAAACATGTATACATTTAGAATTATTGGTTCAACCGTTTCCCCACCAAAATGTGATGTAGGGTGTGAAGTTTTTACAATTCAAACCTGCAGCGAACATCATTTTGAATTAACTTTCTTGCTAGATAGAAAAACTATAGCAGTACTTATATATTTACTGGCACGTAGGTAATGTGCTTAGCGTATTTTCGGATTCTGCAAACTTATGCGACCAACTCTGAGCCGGAAATGGTTTTAACTTGGACATTGGTAATATGGCCACTGTATTTTAACATGTATCTCAGTATTTTAGCGACGGGAAAAGTATTGTATCTTGATATCAGTGAGGTTATCAGATGGGCTTGATGTCTGAACTCATCGTTGTTATATGTGTATACCTGTGCGATATATGTGTGTATGTAACGCGTGCATCTTTATCTGCTATATACTCACGGATCTAGTCATTTATCATTTGTTGCCGCTATGCAAATACAGATGTCGAATTGTACTGATTATTTATAAGTGTTGTGTGGTTGTGTATGTGCGTGCGTGAGTACGTATGTGTAAGTGTATGTGTCATAGACGAAAATGTGTATTGTGCGTGTTTAACTCGCTCGTGTGCGCTACAGTATTAATGCGCGGATGTAACAATCTCAAGACGATGACCTTACTGGGACATGCGTGGTTTTATTGTACATGCTTACATGTATGTAGCTGTGGTCTGTGGGACCGTCTCTGTCCTGGGAAAATGGAATGCCAGATGCCGCTGTTGACTGTACAAACTCTTTGTTTGTTATTAAACCATGATACCATTAACTAAAACTGCTTAATGTAGTTATCATCATTTACAGTAACATTTTACTGTTCTGAAACAGTTGTTAGTGGATTACATATGAAAGTAGAGGCACGTCAAAGTCATTATATGTATGAGTATGTTTAAGTGCATGCGTTCCTGAATGAATGAGTGCATCTGTGTTCTCCAAACAACAGAAAACTTATAACAGATATGTGCATAGCACCATGTTGGGCTCATGTTTTTGGCACATCATCGGTCAAATGCAGTCTGTTTAAGTCAAACGCAGTCTGTTTAAATTGTTGACTCACCCATCCACCTTCCAACTCACTCACTCACTCACCCATCCACCCACACTCACACACTCCGTCCCGCAAGCCAGTAAATGTGTCAACTCTAGGCTGGGTCCATGAGATATGTCAACAAGTAAAATTGAAACACAATCACATTTAGCTTCAAAGATCCTAAAGCGATAGTAGACGTAATACCACTAGAGCCAATATATGGATATAGGGTGGATTGAAGGTAATTGCCCCCCTAGACCTTTGCCATGTAGCCTCGTGATGTCTATTAGAATAACGTATCCTATGTCTTGAAGCTGAAGTGCTGCCATTGCATAGACGTTCTGTAGTACTAGATATTGTGGAGTTGTAGATGTCGCCATGAACAGGCATCAAATGCACAATCCAAATTCCCCATCTTCTTCCTATGTATATGGGCCGATTCGATGACAATGAAATCGTTAAGGTCTTCGGGATCTCCCACCCCACGACACAGTTGACTGGCCACTGTCCATCTGAGGCTGATCTGTCATTACATTAAGGTCAACGCCTGACAGAAGATCTGGGTTTTTTTTTTGGGGGGAGCCACGATACATTACTATCCCTTAACATCATCTTATAATCCATTACCATCCATTACTATCTCTTTCCATCCCTTACAATCCATTACCATCCATTGCCATCCCCTACCCTCCCTTACCATCGCTTACCACCCATTACCCTCCCTTACCATCCATTACTATACCTTCCCACACATTACCTTCCATTGACATCCCTTTCCATCCAATGGCATGCAATTTCTAACATTCCATTGGCATGGAGATTAGAAGCAACAGTCAAACATTAATTGTAAACAGCTCAAAATCATATAATTTTAAATATAATTATATATATATATATATGATTTTTAGCTGTTTACAATACATTTTTTACTGTTGCTCCTAATCCCCATACCAGTAGAATAGTAAAAAAATTACTTTGTATGCACTTCTTATATGGCCAACCCTTCAGCAAGCCCAACGTGGCCATATAAGGCAGATGACCATATAAGGCAGATGGCCTCTGGTGAGGGAAACCAACGATCAATGCCCCTGTTTCAAGGCAATCATTCAACATTCGAGACATCTAACATTGCAACAATACCGACTATGTGATGTTTGCCAAGAACGACGAGTGTGTTTGGTAGGCCTTCTTAATTTGTGTTTGCCTTGAGTTGTGATTAAAGATTGCAGTTTTTAACTTGTGATTAACGATTGCAGTTTTTGACGAGCGATTGGCTGAAGAGGAGAATATTCTTCACCCAACCCTGACCATCGGCTACGTTAGCCGGTTGGCCGCTGGTGAGAAGTAGTTTGTATTAGAAAACGGTATTGCTATGAAAATGTGGCCGTTTAATCCGGGTGGCCGATTGGGAGGGGGCCGTATAAGAAAGGGACTACTGTATATGCGTCTAGTTGCACCAATGCCTGGGAGATGGGTTCTGTACCACAAGCATGGAAGGATGCAAGCATTATAACCATCTACAAGAAAGGTGATCGAACAGACTGTGGGAACTATAGAGGAATCTCTCTTCTTTCCATAGCAGGCAAGATCTTCGCCAGGATCCTCCTCAACAGACTATCTACCCACCTAACACCAGAGGTAGTTCCGGAGACACAATGTGGCTTCAGAGGTAACCGGAGCACCGTGGATATGATATTTTGTCTCCGACAAATACAAGAAAAGTGCATTGAGCAGGACCGACCACTGTACATGGTATTTGTCGACTTCAGTAAGGCGTTCGATACAGTTGGGAGGACCGGACTATGGCAGCTACTGAAGAAGTATGGCTGCCCAGAGAAGTTCACAACAATGATCGAGGCACTACATACCGGAATGATGGCGACTGTTAATGTTGGAGGGGAAGTCTCGGAATCGTTCAGGGTCACAAATGGGGTCAAGCAAGGCTGTGTACTGGCGCCCACGCTCTTTTCCATCTTCCTATCAGCAATGCTCGAAAATGCTTTCCGAGACAGGGGGGATGGCATCTACATACAGTCCAGACAGAGCGCTGACCTATTCAACGTCGCACACTTCAGAGCGAAGACCAAGACTACACGGATACTGATGAGGGAGCTGCTATTCGCAGATGACAGTGCACTGGTTGCACACTCTGCTGAAGAGATACAGAAAATAGTGGATGCTTTTTCCAATGCGTCAAAGAAGTTCGGCCTGAAGATTAACATCAAGAAGACCGAGGTGCTGTACCAACCCAACTCTACAAGAACCCGAGAGGAGGATATCATGGTTGATGGAAACAAGCTGAACTCTGTTATGGAATTCACCTACCTCGGAAGCACTATATCAAGTGACGGATGCATTGACGATGAAATACAGAGGAGGATGGCCAAGGCTAGTGCATCTTTCGGCCGACTACGCCAGAGACTCTGGAACAACCACCATGTGTCCATGCGGGTTAAAGGCAAGATATACCGTGCAATTGTGCTGTCCACCCTCCTATACGGAGCCGAGGCCTGGACAGTGTACAGACGACAGGTGAAAAAGTTGCATGCCTTCATGATGCGACATCTGCGTTCGATCATGAGGATAACCTGGATGGACAAAGTGACAAACAAGGAAATACTCGAACGGACAGGGCTGCCATCTATGGAAGATCTTCTGATCAGAAAGAATCTCCGGTGGACTGGACACCTCATGAGGATGTCACCAGACAGGCTACCGAAGCAGGTTCTCTAATGCCAACTGTCTTCTGGTCACAGAAAGAGAGGGCGCCCTCGTCTCCGGTTCAAAGATACCATCAAGAGAAACCTGAAGCTGAGAGACATAAAGATCGACTCCTGGACATCACTCTCACAGCAGAGAGACAAATGGAGAGCAAGAGTCAAGTGATGGAAGCAGTCTTTGTCGCTTCGCGACCGACAGCATGATGATGATGATGATGCAGAGTATATCAAGTATCTGAAAAGTTCAATATGTACACATCACGCTGTGTATTTATATATAATAATACACATAATTATATCAGCGTTTGGCGTGTTTGTAAACACGCTCCTGTTGCCCGATGATATTCCTTGGGTCAACACTTCGAGGTGTGAATAGATGCGGCCGGCCGAAACAAAAGACAAGTTGCTGCGCTGATAGTCTCGCTTAACCGACTGTCGGTCGGCTGCGGAACTACGCCGAGAAGACAGTTGAGGGGGCCTAAAAGTGCTGCCACCTCACGGAGTCTGGGTAACCGAGGCTACTGCGCTGATCGAAGCGACATCGGTCGCTGGCACTCCCGTAGATGTTGCGTAATCTTGTACCGGGCGACGGTCATGGGGCGTGGCAGAGACTGGCTGTCCGAGCACGCGTGGCTGTCGGTCGAACGATCATGGAATGGGCCGATTATGTTGCGCCGAGCAAGTGAAACTCCAAAGAAGCGCGTTTACTATGTTCTAAACTGATGCAGTTCTAAGTAATGGTTTAATTGGAAAGACCTGATGTTGCTAATAACATGAATTGCATTGAAACTCGTCGAGAAGGCATCGATTGATGGCTTGTCTCTCGGACTAGATTACCCGGACGTGAACCAGCATCATGACATTTAATGTGAGTAAAGGCAGAACAGAACTACATGTTCTTTAAGGTGTATACCCAGAGCCAATACACTGCAAAGAAGGTCCACTAGGCCCTATGCTCTTTAATCAATTGCAGAACTTGTTTGGCAAATAGAGATTATATGTTAGTGCTAATATCTAAACTATTTATAAGTTCACACTTTTTTTCTGAGGAATGTATACTGCGCTATATAAGAAGTTACCTTTACCTTTTTTAAACTGAACACCCACGCCAACGTCTAAGCCGTACCCGAAAGTTTTTTTCTTTTTGAGATTGGCGAACTGTCAACCCCACATATCGCTCCATCCAGCTAGACAAAATTGTCTCTTTGTTCTTCCCATCCAGGTACATTTACAGCTCTTTCTTTCTATGTCCCACCCACATTACCTCCGTCTTCACCAAGCGTACTCTCACTCCATGTCTGCAGAAAATATATCTTTCCACTCTATCAGCTGTTCTTGGAGATTTGCTTCCCCATCTGCTACTACAGCCAGACCACCTGCGTACAATAGTTTCTGGAGTATGACTTTTGTACAAATCGTTCTGCTTATCATTTTCACCACAGCGATAAACAACAATGGGCTCAAGGCGCTCCCCTGTGTCAGGCCAACATTCACTTTGGATTCTCCTGACACTCCCGGTCCACACAGCACAGCTCCTCGAGTCCTCATACGTCCCCTCCACCAACCTGACCTCCCCTCTGGGACCCCCGCCCACCTCAGTGTTCACATTGTCATTTCTCTTGGGATTGTAGCCTAGGCCTTCTCCAGGTCTATTAATCTAATTGCCATATCTTCCTGTCCTTCCAGTTTCTTCTCTACTAACTACCTCTGGGCAAACATCCCATCCGTTGCTCCTCTTCCTTGTCTAAATTCCAGCTGTTCTTCACCGATTCCCCTTACACTACAGCTCTTATTCTGCCATCCAGGATTCTTTCCAGCAGCTTCAACAAATGGCTTAGCAACGAAATGCCTCAATGTTTTCCCGGGTCATGCACGTCTCCCTTTCTTTTCTATATTCGCACAATTAGCCCCGTTCTTTATTCCTCTGTGAACTTCCCGTCTCTCTTGCAGGTGTTCAGCAACTTTTTTTGTCGATCATCTTCCAACTCGCTCAGCTATCGCCAGTATCTCTACTCGCACTTTACCAATGCCTGTTTATCTTTCCAAATAGGCCTACACGATAAACCGTAAGCATGGCCCGGGCTGTGACAAATTCCATAAAGCTTACATTACCTCCCACCACTGTGTGTGTGTGTGCGCGTGTGTGTGCGCGTGTGTGTGCGCGTGTGTGTGCGCGTGTGTGTGCGCGTGTGTGTGCGCGTGCGCGTACGCGTATGCGTGTGCATGTGGGTGTGTGTGCATGTGTGTGGGTGTGTGCGGTGGTATGCGGGGGGTGTGGATGTGTGCGCGCGTGTGTGTGCATGGGTGTGCGGGGATGTGGGTATGCGTGGGTGCGCGCGCGTGTGTGAGGGGGTGGGGGTGCGCGCGCGCGTGTGTGTGTCGTATTTACATTCATTGCTTACTCCTATTATAAATCATATCCAGCATCGATCATCTGGTTCTGTTTTACATTACCGCAATAGTAAATAAAAAAACAATTATATTGGGAGTAGATGTTTTTTCTGTGGCTGTATTACTCTTTGGAATAGAGGTTTATGCTTTCTTCGATCTGGTGTTAGATCAGACGCAGGCTGAATCATTATGCGATTCTTAAATATTTTAAATATCTTGTTTTACTTTTTTGAATTAGTAATGGTTTATTAAAATAGATATAAAACAAAGTAATTTACTAAGCCGTTACGTTGCGGTTTGTGTACGTGACAATCAATTGCTGCACGTGACCTTCGTCAAGCATGACCTTTGCCAATAGTATTTATAATGGTAACGTATGGGCGGCATCATATCTGCTAAATCAAACTGATCCCATCTTTTATGGACACACCGGTGATAGGCAAGAGGTTACGTGACGTGATAATATTAGATTATGCTGCGTATGTCTATGATAATATAAAGTCTTCATCGGAAGGTGGGTGCCGATTAATACAACAAGAAATGTGACGATGACAACATATATCCATTGAAAGTTACACAAATGCTGGAACTATTTTAAATTGTAAAAGAGTTAATAGCATGCATTAAATCATCACTATTTTACTCATAGTAAATAGCTCAGATGCAAGCATTTTTACTATTTAAATATACTGCTATGTCTTTAATCGTCAATAACTAAATAAATGCAACTATGATATGTTAACAATAATACGTTCAATGTATGTATAAATAACTGCGATCATTCAATGTTAAGATACTTGTTAACTTTTGTTTGCGTTTATTTATACATGTATATTTGGTTATAACCTCTTTTCCATGAGATATTCATTCATGTTAAATTAATATTTTTCTTAATACTTAAGAAACATAGTAAATATAAATACTACTATCCAATCAGAATAATCGCGTACATACATCACCACACCTTCATACGTGTACAAAACACGTCATAAAGTACCTGCATCAATAAAACAAATATAAAAAAATTATGACATTATCGAACATATCTTGAACTTACACATTTTCCTTTTTATTATATAAAACGTAGGATTATGCATACATTCATAATTATTAGACACACATAGACAAATAGACTGTGCATACACACGCTCCCACACCTAACGGAAATTTATTGAAGATAACGACCTTGTTGGATATTGTTAGATGATGCAACATTTTCTTGTTTAATAACCGTCACTAAACATTCATGCTTGTAGGACACAATTATACTCGTTTTGTAATTTTTCTGGCAAAAACATTCTTTGAAATTGGCTGTTGGGCAGCCTTAGTGCCGCGATATGAAGTGCTCAAAACCACAATTAGCAGTCTTGTCCAGAAAAATCAGTTTGTGCATGCTTTTACAAATCGTGTACTGTTAATTATGCATTCCTATCAGACCATGTATATTCATTGTCTAACAATACAGTTGTGAATGGTTGCAGTTAGAATACTGTGTTTTACCGCAAAAGCACTGCCAAATGTTTCTCTAAACCATTTTGTTCACTTGCACAGTTTAGGGTAATATCGGTTCAGTGTTGTGTGTGGCAGGTTCATACCCTGCTGGTGTTCCTTATGCAAACACTACATGTTGTGTGCACACACATTGATTCCATTTCATACGTTTAGCTGGTTTTGTGATATTTTTGAAATGCATTAAACTACTTATATCATTATAATATATATAAGTTATATTATAATACATATAATATATATATATATAATATAATATATATATATATATATATATATATATATATATATATATATATATATACATATATATATATAGATGTATAAATATATAATATATATATATAATATATATATATATATATATATATATATATTATATAATAGACATGTACATAAGCAGGAATATGAATTCTGTCTTCATAAATGTCATGCATCTTGGTTGCCAAACAAAGAGGGATTAATATCCAACTCACACAAATAAGACGTAAGACCGATAAGTGGGCTGTAGAAGAAGTCAGATAGCATGTTTTTCGCTGGCAGCATCATACTGGCCAGTTCTACCAGGTCATCAGGGTTAAGTACACCAATTATAACTCTTGTTGAGGTTAGCGTAGAATATGTTGAGGACTGCAGAAGCAATATCAAAGTGTTGTAGTTGCAAGAAGTCAAGGGTGTAAGTAAGGCCCATATTCCAGTGGTGGACCATGTGCTGAAGAAACCTCATGTTTCAGACTGTTGCTATAGGAACATGGAGACTTCAATCCATCATATCATGATTATTTGGGTGAGCATATAACAGAGAGAGAGATAGAGAGAGAGAGAGAGAGAGAGAGAGAGAGAGAGAGAGAGAAAGAGAGAGGTAGTGGTGTCCACAACAACAGAGAGTTAATTGGGCGAGCATGGCTGAAGAGACAGAGAGAGAGAGAGAGATGATGGGGGGTAGTGTACGTGTCTGAAGAGTGATAGTTAACGTGGCTGAAGATAGGCAGAGAGAAGCATCCCCAACAGAAGAGAGTAAAGTGGGTGAGTGTGGCTGAAGAGAGAAAGCGAGAGTGAGAGAGAAAGGGAGGCAGTGGCATCCACAACAGAAGATAGTACAATGGGTGAGACAGAGAGAGAGAGAGAGAGAGAGAGAGAGAGAGAGAGAGAGAGTGAGAGAGAGAGAGAGAGGCGGAGAGAGAGATAGAGAAAGAGAGATAGAGATAGAGGGAGAGAGAGATAGAAAAACAGAAAGATAAAGAAAGAGAGCGAGAGAGAGGTGGCGTCCACAACAGAAATGAATAAAGGAAGTGAGCATGGCTGCAGGGAGAAAAAAGCGAGAACATGAGAAAGAGAGAGAGGGATAGTGTACATGTTTGAAAAGTGACGGTCAATGTGGCTGAAGAAAGAGAGAGAGAGAGGGAGAGAGAAAGACAGAGAGGTTGCGTCCAAAACAGAAGAGAGTAAAGTGGGTGAGGGTGGCTGATGAGAGCGAGAGAGTGATTGAGAGAAAGAGACGGGGATGGTTTACATATCTGAAGAGTGACAGTGAATGTGGCTGAAGAGAGAGAGAGAGGGAGAGAAATAAATAGGAGAGAGAGAGCCAGAGAATGAGGTAGAGAGATAGAGAGATTATGAATGTTGGTGAAGAGAAAGATATGAAGAATGTACCTGAAAAGAAAGAGATTGTGAACACGCCTAAAGTAAAAGACGTTGTAAATGTAACAGTGATGGGACAGATTATGAACACGGATTTTATTAACTTGGCTTAAGCCATCTGCTGACAACTTGTGAAACTGTCCATATGCACGAACCTGTAAGTATGCATCGTTGTTTCAGTGCATATGTATGTTGCTTCGTGCTACTAATGTGTTATCACATAGCAGTGTGGCACTATGGTATGCGTTTAATAATATGTTTGTATCTACAAGGGAATGTTTGCCATTTATGAAATGTTTTGACAATTATGTTTAAGACAATTTGAACCTTTCTTCCAAGGGAGTAGAAATATTTGTGTAAATAGCACGTGAACATTCACAGCAGAGAGGTTAGAGAATAAATATAAAACGAATAGTGATATGTTACAGTTGATCTAATTTCTTAGCTACTCTATGCTACATATAAATAATAAATATCCATATAAATGTAACCATTATCATACATTCTTAAATCCCCTCCACCTTTATATATAACTGATCTGTGTATAATTCTAACTTCACTACACCCGCCAACTCTTCTAGCTGTCCAGATATGCATTTGTTTATGTGATCTAGACTGCCTTTGGAATGGAACATAGCATTAATGTCGTACTTTTACACAAACAAAACCGATATTACTTCAGTCACTAATCAACCCCTGGCACATATATATTGTGCACAGATGGGAAATAGTATGTAATAGGTACATTAGACTTCACATGGTGCACATCCATGGTATCAAGCAGCCACCACACATATTTTATACACTTGTCAAAATGTCAATTGTTTGAGTTAAGTTGCTAACATTTTTCTATAGTCACTTCAACGTGTCATCTGTATGATACATAAAATATACACTTATAGGAACAGAGAGAGAGAGGGAGCGAGGGAGAAGGAAAGAAAGAGAGAGGGAGTGAGAGACAATCCATGAGAGCATATAACCAACATCACTAGATAAGGAATACAACTTAATTTGACCGCAAGTTAAAACCTAATAATTAAGTTAACACAATGTGGATGGGCATATGAATTTTTTTATGATATATGCATGGAAAAAAAAGTTGTATTTGTTCACAAATTTATGTTCACCTACATATCAGTGTATACGTATACATGGACTTTTTTTGTAACCATTAATACATAAACACATAGCAAACTATTAATTTTATTATTGCAGTCCATAGCAATAAACAATGTAAAGAGAAAATCTCGCTTGAAAAGCATCGTTAACATAAGTTCTACACAATTGTGGTGTATGTCCAATGTTACGTTTTTAGATTGCCCAGGTAATTTGAATAAAAACAAATACTGGGCGATAGAGGTATCGTGATTTCTCTTGTTAGAATCTTCTTCGTAGATTCCTGTTTTCACAGTGAATGTGTTGTATTTCAAATTGTGGATGTTTGAACGAATAACGCATATTACTAAACAGTGCTATAAATCAGTTATCTATCTTTATATCCTGACATGCATTAGTAGTGGCTTAATCAACTTGGTTAACAGAAATTAAGCTTATGCTATGATGTTTACTACATGCCACTGCCAGTTCTACTTACGACTTAATTCAAAGATTCAGTTTCAACATCAAATTAGTGCCAGTAAGGAAGGACTGATGCGGTAGGCCGGATTGAGTGAGCGGTCACCAGACAACGATATGTATCATTGATGCAATGTCGCGCTTACATTTTTCCGGTCTTTAAAAGCGTTCCGATTGACGTTTCTGCGCATGCGCGATATATGTTAAATCATCAATGTGCAGAGAAAAGACAAAGCATTTTCGGTATAAATCACTGTCACGGAATATGGCGGACTACCGTCACCCTATCAAAATATGCCTCAAAACTTGTTTGCCTCGTGTTAATTTGCGACAAATAACATTGCTGAGAGGTTATATACATACTAACGAACAACCCGTACTATTTATACCATAAATGCTTTGTCTTTACGCTGCACATTGGTGATTTTACATAGATATCGCGCATGCGCAGAAACGTCAATCGGAACGTTTATAACACCGGGAAAATGTAAGCGCTACAGCGAACGCTCCTCCGCGAACGGTTGTTTTTGGCAGTCCGCCGTGTTACATTTTCCCGGACGTAATAAACTATCCGGTTGACGTTTCTGCGCATGCGCGATAAATGTAGCCTTATCCGTGTGCAGCAAAACGCAAAGCATTTATGGTATAAATACCGCGGGCTCACCGGTAACTCTCGTGTGGTGATTATTGTGAAGAGTTGCTTAAATTGGCGGGAAACTTGGTGGATGCAGATGTTTGAATTTGGTGGTGTATAAAAGTTGAAAAACAAGCGGAAGTATTGATTGATAAGTATTATTTTTGTGCTAAGGTTATTCATAAGGGTGTACTAGACATATATTGAGTGGCAGTTTTGGTTAAATTTAGTTAGTAAACAGTATTTTTGAACAAATTAGTATACGTGGGTGATAATAGGGTAATCTAGCCTTAGACAAATTGTAAACAAGACTGAGCAAAATCTGTTTATTTGATATCGTATATAAGAGACAAAGCAATAAGCGTAACAACTATATGTGTAAGGTAACACTCTGAATAGGTATCATTGTTATTAAAAATAAACAAACTTTTTAGTAGGAATCCTTAGTTTGTGCAGACTATTATTTATAGTGGGTGAAATAGGGTAATCTAGCTTTCAACAAGATTGTAAACAAAATTTAGCAAATCTGATAAATTGATATGATATATAACAGATAAAGTGGTAAGCAAAACAGCTGCATACATAGGATAATTCTTTGATTCGGTGCCATTGTTATTAAAAATAAGCAAGTGTTTTAGCAGAAAGCCCTAGTCTGTTTATATAGGTAGTGTCCAAAGTATCCGCTAGGGAACGGTACCAGTACAGAATAAAATTATTGTTCATGGTAGCATAGGAAGTAAGTTGTTTATAACACGTAGTGTGCTGCAGTTGCTGTACACAATAAACAAACAGTCTTTCTAAAGACTAAGTTGGTATAAACTAAGTTGATTTGATCAATCGTATTATGGCACCTTCCAAGCGGCAAGTGAAGGCAAGGAGGCACTTGCTGTGTGATCACTGCCACAGCTTGGTGGATTTTGCCTTATCGGGGTGCGGAAAGTCTTGGTCAGAGACAACGGAGGAAGGGTTTACTTTCCAATGTTTAGGGTGTTGGAAAGTGGACTGTCTGACGGCAGAGCTAGCTAAGCTAACGGATCTTGTGAAGGGGATGGGGAGAGGAGGGAGGATGATAGCAAGGAAAACAAATGGAGAAAGAACAACAGAAAACATGCCATGCATGAATGAGACAGTGGAGAAAGTGACAGTAGAGAAGGAGGGAGGGACAAGGGGACAGGAGATGATAGAAGTAGATGCGACAGGAGGAAAGACGAAGGGAAGAAAGGAACTGAGAGTAGATATGACCAAACGGAAGTCAATAACAAGGAAGATGTCAGGAAGAAAAGAGACAGGAAAGAGAGGAACAGAGAAAGCGGCAGGGGGGGAAGTCAGCAACCAGGGAGATGCAAAACGGAGGAGCTACTCTGAAGCAGTGATCGAGGGTGCATTGAGAACAGAAAGGGTTTTTATGGGCGACTCAATTTTGCGAAAGACGGACAAGACGTTAAACAAAGGAGAAGATGTTGTTGTTTGTCTTCCGGGCGCTCGGATTGAGCATGTGACAGATAGGGTAGAGAACGTGTTGGGGCATGGCCAGGGAGGATCGATATTAGTACATGTAGGGACGAACAATGCAGACAGGGAGGGGACAACTAGAATAGTGCAAAGATACAGACAGTTGGTAGGGAAACTGAAGAAGACAAGAGTTGAACAGATCATTATCTCAGGAATCTTGCCAGTAATCGGAGGAAGGGGAGCAACCTATAGAAACTGTAAGAGGATGGCAATCAATGCTCTGGTGGAGCAGATGTGTGAAGGAGAAGGAGTTGGATTTGTAGATTTGTGGGGATACTTTGTTGGGAAGGAAGATATGTACGTGAGAGATGGCCTCCATCTAAGCGGAAAGGGCGCAGCAGTGTTCTCCGAGAACCTGCTTCAATCTATGGACAGAGGAACAGGTTGCAATTTTTTAAACTAGTTTCGCAGGGGGGATACTCAGAGAAGCCAAATACTAGAGGCATAGCTAAAGACAGCAAAAAGAAATCAGCAAAAAATAGCCTGGAAAGCCCTACGAAATTTGGTTATAAATGTGTTTGTTTAAATGCAAGGAGCATAGTAAACAAAAGAAATGAACTAAACATTATGGTAGAAGATATTGACCCTCACATAATAGGTATAACTGAATCTTGGGCCACCCCCGATATATCAGATGCCGAATTAGGAATGACAGGATATGTAATGTTTAGGAAAGATAGATTAGGAAGAAGGGGAGGCGGAGTTATTTTATATATTAAAGAATCCATCCAGGCTTATGAAATAAAATTAGAAAAAGAAGCAGAATGTGAAGCTGTCTGGTGTAACATAGTTACAGGAAACTCAACATTAACTGTTGGGTTAGTTTATCGTAGTCCAAACATAAGCATAGAAGAGAATGAAAAAATGCACAACGCTATAAAAGAAGTGAGTAAACGGGACTGTATTATTATGGGGGATTTTAACCATGGGCATATAAAGTGGACATCTCTACAGAGTCCTGGGAGAGAGGATCAAGAGTTTTTAAATTTAGTACAAGATAGTTTCCTTTTTCAACATGTGTTAGAACCAACCAGGGACAAGAACGTGTTGGACATAGTTTTGAGCTCACAGAAGGAATTTGTTGATAATGTCAATATATGTGAGCCACTGGGATGTAGTGATCATAACCAGATACATTTTATCATCAAAGTAAAAGGAGAACGGAACAGAAAAATACGGTACAGGAAAAATTTTCACAAAGGAAGATATAAGGACATGAGGGAATATTTAGCGAAGATAGACTGGAATAACACACTGAAGAATAAGACAGCAACAGAATGCTGGAATATCTTAAAGAGGGAAATTGACTGCGTCGTTGACAAATTTGTCCCCTTGAAAAAACAAGGGAAAAGGTCAAAGAAGAAACACTTATCGAAGGAAGCCATTAGAAAAATCAAGTACAAGCAAATGATGTGGAAGACATATAGACATACTGGAAGTGAAGAAGACTATGCCATTTATAAAGAAGCACTTAATCAAGCTACAGCTGAAATTAGAAATTCGAAGAGAAGCTATGAACAAAAAATAGCTTTCAACATAAAACATGACAGCAAGAGTTTTTATGCGTATGTTCGAAGTAAACAGAAAGTTCAAGATAAGGTCGGGCCACTAGAAGGTAGTGATGGAAACATAATAACGGAGGGATTCTTAATGGCAGAAAACCTAAATGAATACTTTAGTTCGGTGTTTACCAGGGAAGATATTAGTACATTACCAGTACTAGAGACTAAGTTCGAAGGGAGAGAGTGTGACTATTTAGGACAACTAACTGTAACCCCAAAAATGGTAGCTATGAAAATAAGAGATATGAAGGATAATAAATCACCAGGAGTGGATGGGATTCCTCCCAAATTACTACTGGAAATTGTAGAACAAATTAGCATACCACTTGCAACAGTGTTCAATTTGGCATTAGAGGAAGGAGTGGTTCCGGTAGAATGGAAAGAAGCAAACATCATACCATTATTTAAAAAAGGATCAAGAAGCAAGTCAGAGAACTATAGACCAGTGAGTTTAACATCGGTGATTTGTAAACTATTAGAAAGACTAATTAAAGATCACTTGGTTGATTTTCTTGTTAAAAATAAATTGATAAACACATCTCAACATGGGTTTTTAAAAGCGAGGTCATGCTTAACAAATATGTTATGTTTTTTGGAAGATGTCACAAAGTGGGTAGATGAGGGATCACCAGTAGATATAATCTACTTGGATTTTAAAAAAGCCTTTGACAAAGTGCCACACCAAAGATTACTACTTAAACTAAAGGCCCATGGCATAGGAAATAGTATGATTAACTGGATAGAAAAATGGCTTATTGATAGAAGACAAAGAGTAGTAGTTGATGGGGAGGTTTCAAATTGGAAATCTGTTTTGAGTGGAGTACCGCAAGGATCAGTATTGGAACCTATTTTATTCTTAATATATATCAATGATTTGGATGATGACATAACAAGCAAGGTGTTGAAGTTTGCGGACGACACAAAAGTGTTTAGGAAAATAAAAAGCGATGCAGATAGACAGCATTTACAAGATGATCTAAATAAGTTGATAGAATGGTCTGAGAAATGGCAAATGCTGTTTAACTTTGGAAAGTGTAAGTGCCTCCACACAGGACATGGGAATGAAAATGCACAATATACAATGGGTGGTACTGTACTAAATACTACTGTAAAGGAAAAGGACTTAGGTTTAACCATTAGTGCTGACATGAAGGTATCAGAGCAGTGTGGAATTGCAGCAGCGAAGGCAAACCAAATTCTTGGATTAATTAGGCGAAATATAGTATACAAAGAAAAAGAACTAATAATACCGCTTTATAAAACAATAGTTAGGCCTCATTTAGAATATTGTATACAAGCATGGAGGCCATATCGCAAGAAGGATATTGATATGCTAGAAAGAGTACAAAGGAGAGCAACAAAAATGATACCAAAACTCAGGAATATTAGTTATGAAATGCGTCTAAAAGAATGTGGTCTAACAACACTAGAAACCAGAAGATTGAGAGGAGATCAGATTGAGGTTTTTAAAATATTGAATGGGTATGAAAATATTGACAGAAATATTTTTTTCACGGTCAAGGAAGAGAGAAGGACTAGAGGACATGGAGTTGCATTAGCAAAGAAGCAGTGTAGACTAGATATTAGAAAATTTTCATTTTCCCAAAGAATAGTAAACGAATGGAACAAATTATCAGCTGATTGTGTAGGTGCTAGAAGTGTTAATATGTTTAAAAATAAAATTGACATATACCTAAGACGGGCAGGGTATACTTAGATAGATAGGTTGGACTCTCGATAAGCCAAACGGCTTCCTTGTCCACCTGCCATCTAGAGTTGATTCTCTAGGTGGCAATCTTGTTAAATCTTGTTAAACATTTCTTTCAATACATAAAACTATTACGTTTGTTTAAACCACTGTCATGGATTATGGCGCACAGCACGTGGTATCATACCATAAATGGTTTGAGTTTCGCTGCACACTCGTGAGTTTACATTTATCGCGCATGCGCAGAAACGTCACCCGGATAGTACATAACGCCCTGAATAATGTGAACGCTACAATCATAGGTTATGGAAAGCAATGTCGTTTGCCTTGGTACTTCGTTCGATCTTGTATCTTCCAAGCAGCAACTGGGTGACTGGGCATAATATACCAAACTAGTCCCACCACATAATATTGAAGAACAGCGAATTGTTGTTAACCACATTTTTATTTTATTCACAATGTACCTGGTTAAACATTGTTAATAAGTTCAGGTCAGCAGATCTCAGTGATCGGCGTGTTTGACGTTATTGGTGCTGAACAAATGTGCAGAGCTAGATGGTACCCGTCGCGATAAAGGAACAGTAACACTTATATGTATAATGCATCAATCCAACAACCGTTGCTCACGATACATGACGTTCTCGAAGCAGTTGTCGGGTGGCGTGGCAGCATTGGCACACCACACCACACCACACCACACCACACCACACCACACCACACCACACCACACCACACCACACCACACCACACCACACCACACCACACCACACCACACCACACCACACCACACAACACAACACAACACAACACACACCACACACCACCACATACCCCCCCCCCCCTACACACACACACACATACACACGTTAACGCACACTCACACACACACACACACACACACACACACACACACACACACACACACACACACACACACACACATACCACACACACACACACAAACACACACACACACGCACGCACGCACGCACACACACGCGCGCGCACACACACACACACACACACACACACACACACATCTATCACATCTATCAGTTCTGCTGCCTTATCAAAGTGGTTCGTGGGGAGGGTCAAAGAACATTTATCGGATGTATTCACCTATACCGCCATGGTGCTAACCAAGAATGTCAACATAAATCAACTTAAAATATTGAGTGACCCAGTCCTTGCTGCACCCCTATTCCGACGTTAACACCGGTACACCATAAAACAACTCATAAACCCACTTGTCATTTACTTATATAGGTCACTGACCATTTAACTTTGACAATTATATACACTACAAACACATATACACTCACACATATACATTTTTTAAACTGATCCCTGCGACACTGCTGGAATCAGCACCACTTGGTTAAATATAACACCTTTTGTATCAATGCTTACACGCAAATAAAAGTAGTTATGTATACAAATAAGTTACAATTTCATATTATATATATATATATATATATATATATATATAATATTTATGAATCCCAGCCTACTCTAAAACAATTGTCCTTACGACGGTTGTTGGCGTGACATAGCAAAAGCGACGATATACACTAACTTTCTCCGATTAAAACACGCTATGCGGACACTGGATGGGCACTGATACAACTTTTGCGGGCTACCCATAAAGCGACTCCGATCATGACTAGGAAGAGCGCTGTTAACGCGCAAGCGATCCCCATCAATACTGCAGTCGTGAAGAAGCCGCTACTTTCGTTTGTTTCTTTCTTTGTTTCTTCTGGTGGGACGAATACTATGGCTGCCGACTCGATGTTAGACACTCCGCTGATACGGCCTCTACTGTGGGTGACTTTCAGTCCGAAGAACAGAGTTGAGTTCAAATAGTGAGGCCGGAAACGTACAACGAATGTTTCCGTTTCCGAGGGCGACGATGGTGACGTCAAATTTCCTTTAACAACTTCACTGTCGTCAAGTTGCGTCGCGTTCTCGAAGGAATGAAGCAGTTGTTTGATGTCGGTACTGAAGCGAATGTCGTAGGAAGACGCTAACGAAACAGAGAAATAATAAGTCAGGGAATACTGCCAAAAAAGTACGAAAAAGTACAAGAAACGTGTATGTTATGAAGCTAAATAAATTAATAAACTAACCGAAGGCAGTATCAGTTGAGTTTTTTTTTATCATATTTGAAAAGTCAACTTCCTAACTCAAAATTGTTTCAACTTTTTGTAATTGCACATGTTTATTGGTGGTGTTTGTATTGTTTGCTTAACTATATATTCATAGTGGTTGTATACCTCTATGGCAACTGATAATGCATGACTGTAATATTGTCATGCTGTAGGAATGTCTGCCTGAGCCCGGTGAAACTTTGACAGAGCTTTACCAGTGTTCAGATTCCAATATGGTTTGCATGTTGGGTATCGCATTCCTACTATGCCCAGAAATGGCTGCATTAGACGTAGGCCCCTAATCCACTTTTCAATCAAAAACGTCATCCTTTGGCCAATTTCATTTTAACAGGGGACTTGTTTTGGTTACTGCATACATGTTTTACATCGCGCAGTCCTTCTAATAATACTTCATAATAACTCAAGTAACACAACTAAAATGTCTACCAATAAATAAAAAGAAACCTTAAAAATCTATACACATAATATATATGTAAACACACTTTTAAGTAAGATACCATTAAATACAAATTGCAACAACAGTATTACCAACTGCACATAATATGTCTTGCTGCTATCCGAAGTTTTAGTTCTAGTTTCCCAAATGTCATGAGGATATGAAGTTAGTGTATTCTCCAGTAGAGCAACATAAATTTGTATTGTTTAACAGTGCTCAAGTTTCGACATTAAACATATTATAATCAATGTTTCGTTAACGAATCGCTGATTTTTTACATCTTACCTTGGTACCGTACGTAGTTAAACAATTTGTAATATCAAGATCACTAAAATAGTGTGACCTGTTTTGGTAATATACACACAACACAAAATGTTTCTTAACATTTCAACAATCGTACTTTTACATATATTTTCAGAATACTGTAACAACATTCAGATGTTGTGTGTCAATCATGGTGTAACCAAACAATGGTCGCTGGTGTAGTCTTCTTGTAAACATGGGTGGTTGAACTAACCCAATGGCTCAACTAACATTGCTTTTCCTGTATTGGAAAACAGACTGGGTCCGCGTGGATGCCGATATTCGGCCGTGTACGAGTCTATGAGTTGTTCGTTTACAAAACTTCGTACATTCGCCGTCCTCACATGTCTCTTGGTCGACGTAGTCGCCGACGGCCGTCCACTGCAGTGTCACCGTCTTGTCGTCGTACGACATGTTGCTAACCTGGAGGTCTCTCACCTCAGCCGGCGGGAGCGGGTAGACAGCGTACAGGTCGGTGTTTGGCGTCAAGTTGACAACTTTCACGAGTCCAGCTGCTTTCGTACGCTGGAATTGCCCCACCGCTTCATATGTCGGTTCTGTTTCGGCTGCGTCTGTAAAACCGTTAGACGAACAGTCATTGGTGTGACTGTGCCTCAAAGTTGGTGCTCGCATTTGTATAGTCATTACACAACTAATTCGTATAATAAATACTGTTTCTTCACTTCGACGTCGACGTCGGTTGGTTTAAAGCTGGATTATTTTTGCAGTTGCGGGTACGTTGAACTGTTACATGCCCTCAGCCGAACGAATCCTACTGTCCCGGTAGTTTGAGAATGCTAGTAATTCACCTACCTCCGTCAGGCTGATAGGCGCTGAGTGTGCCTCCACCGACAACCAACTGTGTCTTGTCTCCCTCCTTTGAAGTCGCCCGAACCTTCAGCGGGAACTTGCCGTTACCAGAGAACTGCAGCAGCGCAGCCGAGTAGAACCCATCGTCGCTGATCTCGTCCACGCCTAGGAAGAGAAGACGTCATGCTTGTGTGTGGGGGCAATGCTCACGCAACTCATGCACACATATATCTAAGGAGGTATATATTTATTTGAACTGTGTAGTCAATGTAACTTTAGTTTTTGGGTTGTCTGGACCAGTCTATATGTTCTTTAGATAAAGTATTTCTCGTGTCCTTAATCGTGTGTAGAACTGCACATTGGTAATGGGTGCGTGCGTGCGTGCGTGCGTGCGTGCGCGCGTGAGTGTTTTAGGGAATACACTTGGTTTTAAAAAGCAGAACTGACGAAAGTGACGGGATAAGCATTTACGTGTTTGAGTTATCTAGCTTATTCGAGCAGCTGAAATCGAGCAGTATCAATAAACAGTGTTTTAATCACCTTATGTAACTGTTTGCTTTCCATTTCTAAACGTTGTGAAAAAAAAGTAACTATTCTGCTCATGACTCTATAACGTTAAATGCTCAGTTCGCTGTAGTAACCAGATAGATTGTAATAAGTCGTCTAGCCTTGTGGTTATAGTGTAACAGGAGCAGACAAACATAACATGGGTAGAAGCTTGTGAACAGCTTCACCCACCAGCTTAGTCTCATAACGTTTTTATTAAGGAGAGTAATGCACGCTTAAGTATTCAACTAAACATGCAGTTGTGTTGACTAGTTTTTTCTCACGACTTTAATACTCACAACTGATATGTTGACGAATTCTTACATTCGATATATATTACAGCTGTGGGCGTTTAGTCAACAAGAAATGTTTATTATGTATAACTCTATAATGACGTTGGCCTACCCAATCCATCATCCGTCATTGGTTTCCATGGCAACGAGCCTACTTGAATTTCGACTTTTGCACCAATTACTGGTTCATAGCCTTTTCGTAGGTCAGCTCGTACAATCAACTTCAATGTTGATGGGTCTGAAAGCGGAAATGCAAAAGATTTATTACAAATATGTTATTACAATATTAAGACGTTAACAACACATTTGCAATAACTATATTAAAACATACAGCAGTTCTGTGACATGGTGTGATATAATTCGCTATAAACTGACATTTTATGAAAATATTGCCAGAAATATTTTTTTCACGGTCAAGGAAGAGAGAAGGACTAGAGGACATGGAGTTGCATTAGCAAAGAAGCAGTGTAGACTAGATATTAGAAAATTTTCATTTTCCCAAAGAATAGTAAACGAATGGAACAAATTATCAGCTGATTGTGTAGGTGCTAGAAGTGTTAATATGTTTAAAAATAAAATTGACATATACCTAAGACGGGCAGGGTATACTTAGATAGATAGGTTGGACTCTCGATAAGCCAAACGGCTTCCTTGTCCACCTGCCATCTAGAGTTGATTCTCTAGGTGGCAATCTTGTTAAATCTCTTGTTAAATTTCGCAGAAATAAAATAATTCGTGTGTTTGTGTCTCCTATGGTCAAGTTGCTGTCACCCACCCACATTCTTTCTCCTGGATAAAGGTACAATTTGGCTTAGTCTGAGTCGTGCCTGAATTTTAATTTATACAATATTCATTCGCATACAGTTGAAAATATTATGGTAAAAAGCACATAGGAACATTTTAATTTTCCTTATTCCTCAATTAGTGTTTCTTAAAACAGGATTAATATTAAAACAAATATGTCCGTGTGTCGACATGCTCAAATTAATCTTTGACAATAGCTAATTGTAACAGCAAGCGGATCGAAGTAAACTGGTTAATTGAACATTTTGCCAATACTGTTGTTCCCTCGATTGCATTGAGATGGTGAACAAATGTAACTGAACTGACCAGGCTGTCGTAATCTATTTCTCCATCGTTGTTATTTTACTACGACCTTTTTATTGTAATTCCCATCAGATGGTAACTCGCCAGTTATGTTTATTGTATTCTTCTTTAAACACACATTAGTCAATCATTGGAAACAATAGGAGGAAGGGAGGATGGAAGATAGGATAAGAGGAAGGAATGAAGATAAGAACGTTGGAAATTAATTTTATTATTAATAACAACACGTTTGGCATTGACTCTCCTTAGTCGAAGCCTCACAACGTCACAACCATTAAAAGTGAATTTCTTCATAATATATGTTGTGTCGATGTGAAAGTCATAATTTAAGTTACTGCTACACAAAATATGTTGCTTCCGACCTTTTAAGTCGACCTCCTGGTGGCTGAGATCAGTCCACAGTCTGATCGGGTAGCTGTCGTCTGACGGAGCCATGGACGTGACGATTAGCTGGGTATGGGTGGGTTTGGGGCCCGGGTTTCTTAACAACACAGTCCAAAGACCGACCTTCGGGAGACGAAAACGATAACAATGAGGTAGTGATCTAACTGCGGTTACTATTTCCCATAACAGTGTTACTTGTTCGTGGACACAAACGTAAGAAATCGATATTAATATGTTAATGTTGGTGCTTTGGACGTACATCATGTCCGAGGGACAGAATCTGATGTTCATGTGTCTATTTCTCGTGTTCTTTGCTCTGTACCGATTAGAGATGTGTCTTTAAATTCATAAATGTATTCACTGGGATTTGGCGTTACCTGAGAAATGCTTATCCTGAGTGACAACACATTTGTTGCTCCATTGTATGCTTGTAATTTTGTAAAATACGAATAAATATTTTGTACTTGATAATACCGACAAGAAAGCCTTACCTTATCGCCTACCAAGCAATAAAGTAAATTCTTGTGACCATTCGTTAATCCAATCATGATGACTAATATCTCTAAGAAATTAGGAATCCTCTTAGCATGAACGAAGTTACGATTCCATTATATTAAAGACAGAATTTGCACAGTATAACGCTGGTATTCCGGTGAGGTGACATCTTACCTCCGTGTCATTAATTGCTACAGTCATTTGTTTTGTGGCTTTGGTTTCGTGTCCAGCTGTGTAGTTGACTCCACTTGGCGAAATAACTACGACGTCCAGAGTGAAAGTAGTTCCGGTGTATGAGAACCTGAACTCTGTATTACGACCGACACTCGAGTCGATGGACACATACTTGTTGACGTCGTCGTTTCCTGCGATCCACAGCGACTCCAGCAGAATCTGGAAAGTGTATGTAATTGCATCTCAGTCCAGCATAACGGCAAGAACAAAGTTGGATATGCTTGTGATATGCCCTTTAAACGCTGCTAACAAGACCAACATTGGAACCCTTCGGGAAGGTGAACAAGAGGATGAGCAAAAGAAGCGTATTAACGAAACATCGCACGAGAGTCATAACACTAGACAAAATCATAACGAAAATTATGCATAGTGCCCTGACAGTTGGTTTATTTGCCTGATGTTCTTGAGCGCAAAGCGCAGAGACAAGTTCTCCTCTATAGAAAGGGTGAGTGGCATATCTCCGCAAACGTGTCCGCTTTCCTAGTCTTGCCAATTTTAAGATCATTAATAAAAATGTTTTAAAATAACTGCGTCTCTACACAGAAATAAACGACGAACACCCACAACAAAATCTTAATGCAAAACTAACTCAAACAGTACATGACCCTACACATTATATAAATAACAATCCAGCAAACTTTTTCTGTACACCAACTTGTCCCACTGAAATAATTAACATAGTGCATAGTAACAATTCCAAAAAGTCTGGAGGTTATGACAACGTGGACCCTAACATTATTCAACATGTTATTCCACAAATTGCAAATCAACTAGCTCACATCTTCAATAATTCATTCACTATGGGTATTGTTCCAAGAAAGTTGAAGATTGCTAAAGTAATTCCGTTATACAAAAGTGAAAACCCTGAACTGTTTACAAATTACAGACCTATTTCGATTCTTCCATGCCTATCAAAAATACTAGAGCGCCTAATGTACAATAGGATTAATAATTTCCTAGCTGAATATAACATACTATCAAATAAACAATATGGATTTAGGGGAAATTACTCTACTTATATGGCAATGATTGACTTGGTAGATAAAATATCAAGCAACATTGATCAAAAAAATCATAATATAGGCATATTTCTTGATCTTAGTAAGGCTTTTGACACAATAGACCATAACATCTTATTAAAAAAACTTCAGTGCTATGGGATAAGAGGCATAGCTTGCGAATGGTTCAAAAGTTACCTTAGCGATAGAGCACAATATGTGTTGTATAATAACACAGAATCTGAATACATGAAGATAACTTGTGGTGTTCCCCAGGGATCCATATTAGGCCCATTACTTTTTATCATATATATAAATGATATTGTAAATGTATCAAACATTCTTAAGCCTATACTGTTTGCAGATGATACTAGTTTGTTCCATGCACACACACATTTCCACACTCTCATAGAAGAAGTGAATATTGAACTACAAAAAATTGCAATTTGGTTTAATACTAATAAACTAACATTAAATGTTAAAAAATCAAATTTCATAATATTCACACCAAAAGGGAAAATTTATAACACAGACAATGCTGAAATAATAATAAATGGTAACAAAATAAAACAAGTCAAGTTTACAAAATTTCTAGGAATATACATAGATGAACATTTGAGCTGGAAAATCCATATTAATAATTTAGCCAAAACAATTGCACGAAATGTAGGAATGCTAAATAAATTAAAATATTTTCTCCCATTGTACACCATGAAGACTTTATACTATTCATTAATATTACCTCATCTGCAATATTGTGTCCTGTTGTGGTCAAATACATACACAGTTCATTTAAAAAAAATAAAGATATTACAGAAGAGAGCAATAAGGATAATTACGAAATCACAATATACATCACATACAGATCCATTATTTTCAAAATTAAAACTGTTAAAGTTAAGTGATATATATAAACATCAATTAGGGATTTTTATGTATAAATCCGTAAATGATCAACTCCCAGACAACTTGACTTCTATGCTTAAACTAACAGAAAACATTCATAACCATAATCTTAAAAATTTTAATGGGTTTTACATTCAAAACATAAGAACAAACAACAGAAAGTTTACAATAAATTATTCTGGTCCAGTCTTCTGGAATACACTACCTCAACATATAAGAAAGCTTAGAACAATAAAACAATTTAAAGGTAAGCTAAAGGAGTTATTACTGATGGGATATGTATCTTAGGCATATATAAGGATTATGTAACGTAGTTATAGTATTATTTTATTATTTATCATTACTTGTATTTATTTTTAGACTTATTTAAGTACTTAGTAATATTAGTAGTTGTAGTATTCTAATATTATCATTCATGATAATGATATTTATTTATTTTTATATGTTTAGTTTACTTTTATAATAATGTCCATAAAGTTTTATGTTCTTGGTGGTCCTCGATATAAGCCCCTAGGGGTTTCTAGAGGATCTCCACGGTTACATTTTATAATCATGCTTATGCTTATGTTTGTATGTTGTTGTTGTTGTGACCGAAATAAAGTTCAATTCAAATTCAAAAATTCAACAGCTTATAAAAGTATGCTCTCTGTCCGCCTGAGCGCATGCAAACCATAGAACGAGGATCTAGAAACTATCCACCAGACGGCGACACTGACGGTAGCTCACCTCGACTGGAGCGGCCCCTGGTGAGCCGGAGTCTTCGTCGTTAACTGTCGACCTGAACGCGCTCAGAAGGTCAGTTGTGTCGATGGAGCCGGTGTCAAAGAACGACCTTCCTTTCGTGTCGGCTGCCAACTTGACTAGTTTCACGTCTGCTTTGTTGCTGATCAGAATCGTGTGGACGGTGACTGACTTTTGCTTTAAAGTCGGTGTCACTGATCTAATGGTGGGACTTGTGGTCTCACCTCCGTCACTCACTAAGATCAACGTCCCACCGCTGGCCGGGCCGCCATTGGCCTCCAGAACCTAACAAACGTGTGTAGCTTGTTAACAATACATGGTACCTGATATGCAGTATCATTGCAAAACCTTAATACTAGTATAATTCGTAGGAAATAAATGCTACGGAAAACAAAAATGAGCAATCAGTTATACTTGTGACGAGCAAAAACATTTAGTGGCAACGCTAATTGTTGTGGTAGCCATAAAGGTAGCAGAAGCACTATCACTAGTAGTTGCACTGGTGGTAGTAGTAATACTTGTCGTAACGTATAATATACTTAATTATACATAGTACAGTTTATGTTGCCGTTATTACCTGCACGCCTCTCAGTAGGCCTCTTCCTATAGCAGTGCCGCCATCGGTTCGACTGGGCAGCTTTGATGCCAGTTGCCGTCTCACAGTCGCGTTTGCTATTTTGGTCAGCTGTGATACGGTTTGTGCGCCACTACTAAACGTCACGATAGCAACAGAGTAGTTCAGAGGAACGGCATTTAACAAGAAATCAGCCGCCGTCTGTCGTAACTTCTGTATCCGGGAAACCTGAAGATTTATAGATAAACAGTTTCCAACCATAGACGATAGCAGTTGGATACTAGCATATCCAGTTCATTCAGTTTCTATGTTGGATTCATTTTAAGGAAAATGAAACCGTTTTAACAGATGGTCACAGTGAAACTAGTTTAGATAAATAGTTCCATTAAACGGCGTCTTCAATTGTGTTTGCCCTAGAAACGATAATAAAATGTACAAAGTTCTTTGGTTTCCGGAGTTTCCCGTATTTTTTGCCAGAGTAACTGTAAGAGTATTTAGAGAACCAGTGTGTATTATAGTCATTATTTTGTCTCCCCTCTCCCTCTCCAACCTCTTGCGCCGTCTTCCGAAATCAAAACAAATAGGACGGAGGTGCAGTCTCAATATAAACGCGAACTCGATAACAAATAAACAGGACTACCCAAACAGTTGAAACTCATGTAAAACGTCGAATCTGCTACGCCGTGTTTCAAACTGTTCGCAGTAAACATGAAAAACTGATGCGAGTGTTTAATCACCCCGTGTGTTTTCTTGTTCATACTCCTGGACACATCCAACACCATCACAAATTGTTTAGACTTCCCCTGCACGATGCGAAACGTCGGCTTTGTGTTATGAGAAGCGGAAAGGACTGGGCTAGTTACTGTAGAACAAAATGTAGTATTTGTGTAATACAGAAGACAAATTGGTGTGCATAGGGCATGTATAATAGTACTTTTGCTCAATAACCGCTGCTCGTCTCAACCGACTGATCTTTGTTGCGTGCGTTGTGACACTGCGATCTCGCTTGAGAGCACCGTTTTAAAGCGACATGAAATGTTCGTGGCTTTTTATTTTGTATTGCAAAATCATGTTATACATTATAAATTGTTTACTTATCAAATATAGAACAAGTGGAAGTAAATTGTGTGATTTCAATACTACATGTGCAAGCAGTCGATCGGTTGAGATGTACAGGCCTTGTACAAAGGATGACTGGGAAACGTAATTGCGAACGCATAGAACAACTAAGAGCTTTGTAAAATTACAAAAGAACACATCAGAAGCAAATAAAAATTAAGACGGAGATAGGCAAGGAAAGTCTAAAACGAAGGGACTGAAGAACAGCCGATAAAGTTCAATTTTGTTTCAAGATTCGGTCGGTACTAAAGAACAATTGGATGTCTCGAATAATATGCGGCAAGAAGATGCAAACACGTATAGAACAGATTAGAGGTAAGAAATAGTAGGAAAGGAAAGAAATTAACAGCACACTGATATGTGAAGGGCACCAGTGTGACAACAAGTGCGTCTACGACAACGGAGGTGTGAATAACAGAAGACATAATAGGGGTAAGATCGATATTAAGATGGGCAAGACAATTAGTAAAATCACGACCATCGGAGAAACGTTATCTTGTCCCCTCGTGTAGTCGGCAGTGCGTACCGTTACGGAAGTCCTTGTGGTCTCGCATCACCCCCCAGCAACTTCTGTGTCTACACCTCTTGTTGTGTTCACTCGGGGCGTCATCGTTGTGTAGCGATGCCTTATTGTTGACATCATTGTCGCAGAATGTCGTCACCTGAAGACAGTAAAATTTTGTTCTTACATAGCGTAATATCCAGTCCTCAAAACTGCTCAAAACGCTTTACATTTTTCTTCCTAGCCTATTCAATCAAATCTGTTCAATAAAACAACATCTCAACTTTTCCGTGAAGCATCCAGCCACGCTCCAATTAATGGGCTACGTTTGTTTGTGCAAATATTCACCACTGTCTATAGTCAGGTACTCATACAGCTGAATGAACTGGAGCAACGTAGAGCGAAAACACTTGCCCAATGTTTAACACGAGAAACGTCGAGGAACAGAGGACCGTGTAGGCATTGGTAGCAAAATGCACACTGGGTTTTCCTAGTTAGCCATCATAAAACTCTACTGTGTCAGGAGTGAATAGTGTGTTTGTTAAGGGCAGAGACAGACAGAAAATGTATATCAACCAAGCAAACCTTTCCCCATGCAACACTTAGACAGTGTAATAGGCTCCCCACAAGCCTATCAGCCACCACATGCCCAGTGGCTTTTCAAGACTGGCCTTCGTGCCTTAACATCTGCTTTAATTTCTTCACGAGACTATGTGCATAATAATAATAAAATTGTGTAATCACCAGAGGTCCATACACTATTAACTGTTTGTTTTAAGAGAGCATACACAACCCCCCCAAGCGCACAAATTTAGTTGGACTTTTAACGCCCTGTAAGGCCCAGTCCAGTATATGGAAGAAGAATAGAACCGACCGATCGCATGAAAATTATAATAATAAAAACATTAAGACCGACGAATGAACGCTCGACCGACCAAATGAAAAACAAGCAAACAGACAAACAGACAGAGCCCCACTTAGCGGTAATTACACATGGTGTACAAATTGACACACACACGCACGCGCACGCGCGCGCGCGCACTGCTAATATCGCAGCAGCAGCAAATTGTGTCTTGTTCTCACGACTAAAATGATTTCCCCGTCTCCGGTGATTCTATCCTCAAATCTACCTTTCATGTGCTTCCCACACTTCACAGCTTTGATTGTACGGTTTGTGCCAAAATAGAAACTTGGGAATCCAGGCTTGTGAACAGGATATTCGTTTCCGAGACCCCACCGGAAGTGGCCCCATTCGTGTACGGTTGTACGTCCTACAAGAACGCAAATGCATTAATGTAGTTATTAAACAACTGCTGTTAGTCTTGCACATCGGTTTGTTTTTGTCTAGGAATATAAAAACAGCTCAAACGCTTATTTTACATAAAACTAGGTGCTGCTTCGTTCCGTGCGTAAAACGCCTCGTAAAGAAATGTCATGCATGTTTCTACATTCCGACTTCGTGAAAATGTTTATCAAGTTGGCAGTACATTATTCGAATCAAATTTAATGATTACACAACTAGCAATGTTCGACTTACTTCTACGTTTCGACCACCATCGGCGGCCTTCTTCAAGAACTGAATATTCAGTGGTCACTGCTCGCTAGATGGCGTGGCGAGCAGACTGTCCCACACATGACTTAGTCTGTAGCCCCCCTCGTCGGTGTTTATAGTTGGTTTCGTCTTCCTAATCCATATGGCTTCTTTTATCCAACGCGCACACCTGTTCGTTTCTTTATCCACCACTTTCGCTCCCTCCCAGTCTATCACACGGTTGTGTCTGTCCGCATGGTCGGTTATTGCTGATTTGTGTTCGACGTTTGTCGAACACTTCCTTGCCTCGCGAGTAAAACGTTTAGATGTTACTGTTTCCACTTTTTTTATGTTCTTCAAGTCTGGTATCAAATGTTCTTCCTGTTTCACCAATGTAGCACATATTGCATGTCTTACATGGAATTTGCTACACACAATCGGTCTTGTGTTTGTCTTCCACTTTGTCTTTTGGATGCACTAGTATTTGTCTGAGGTTTCTGTGTGGTCTGACAGCTGATGTTATATCATGATGTTTTACGATATGCTATACCGGTTCCGTCACACCTTGGACATAACATGGTAGTGTAACCATACATCTTGACTTCTCTTTGTTCTTTTCCTTGCACTTTCTTTGTTGGTTTTGCTGCTTTTCTCTGATTTTCCTTATAGTCCACTTAGAGTAACCACACTCCTGAAGAGCCTTGCTGATGTACTCTTCTTCTTTCCGTCTGTCCTCTGGGTCCGTGACAATGTTGTTGCATCTGTCTAATAGTGTTTTTATGACTCCCAGTTTCTGATGTAGCGGGTGATGTGAACTAAAGTTCAGATACTGGTCCGTGTGTGTCTTCTTCCGATACACAAGGAGTTTGATCGTCTCATCCTCTTTCCGTACCGTCAGTGTGTCAAGGAAAGGCAGTGACCCCTCACTCTCTTCTTCGTACGTGAACTTGATATTGCCCATGGTATCAATGGTGTTTAGGTGCGTTGTCAATTGTTGTTCACACCCTTTCTTCACGACCAGTACGTCATCCACGTATCGCTTCCATAGTCTGGGCTGACACATTACTGGAGCTGTGGCGATGGCTTGTTGTTCCAGCCATTCCATAAACAGATTGGCTATCACCGGTGACACTGGGCTTCCCATCGCTGTGCCAAACTTCTGTTGGTAAATAGTGCCCCTGAAGCTGAAGAAGCCATCTGGATTAGGAAGACGAAACCAAATATGAACAGAGACGAGGGGGGCTACATACTAAGTCACGTGTGGGACAGTCTGCTCGCCACGCCTTCTAGCGAGCAGTGGCCACTGAACATTCAGTTCCTGAAGAAGGCCGCCGATGGTGGTCGAAACGTAGAAGTAAGTCGAACATTGCTAGTTGTGTAATTATTAAATTTGTTTCGAATACATTCCGACTGCCTTAAAAAGGCAGCACTTGTTTCCTTCAACATAAAAAACAACTGTACCTGGAGGTCCGAACCCCCTCGGGGAGAATGTAGACAGATCATTCGTCAAGTAACTTTTGGGCATTCTGATGAATAAACCCTCTTTGCCGCAAATGCCGTAATTGCGCGTTTCCATGCCTCCCTTTTCGTTTCCGTCTATGATAACATCAGCCGTAGCAAACGACTCTGCCGTCGCCTCTTTGTAGTCCTTTGTACTTTTCCAGCTCTGTCGATCGAACAAAAAAACACAATCACTAGAAAGCAACATTCCTTGTCTTACCTTATCCCTCACTGAGAGCCAATCAGCGTCTCTACCTTAATCTGGGGTAAGGCCGCCCTGGCGGGTCGAAAATGCAGACCCATAGTTTCCCCAGGCGGATGTGAGAGGCTTAAACGTGCTGCCACCTCACGGGTAACCGAGGCTAAGCAGCGATCGGCAGGCCTAAAAAGGCCTACCTCAACGTTGAAAATAAATCATAAAAATAAACGTTCTCAACGGATTTGATTCATTTTTATGTTATTTGGCAGCTAAAATGTATGGCTACATTTGTCTTGCAGGAAGTAGGACATTTTTCCGTTCAGTAATTAGTTTGGAGGAGGAAAGTGCTTTTGTTTTTTTCGTATTTTTGGATGACGTTTAGCTAATAATATCACCATGATTATCTGACATAATAGAGATAGTATAATTTTATTATAACAAAGAGTTCATTATAATAAAGAGTAACATGATGCCTCATTCATATTTTTATGATAAGGATTAGCAGAGTTATGATTTTTATTGTAACACTATGCAACAGAGGATTTACCCTATAATATATATTGACAGCCAGAAACGGTCAATAAACTCCCTAAATATCAGTGACTGTCCACAGTAAAAAGTACTATTAGTTACTATAGACCTACGTGGCTAACTAGTTCTATCGAGTGGTTTTATTATTACCATAATTTATGGTAGGGACCTTCAAATCAGTTAGGGGCGCGTCGGAAGGTCGGCTGCAATGTGTATCCACTAGGCTTTCTGCTCATGAGGGGAGGCCCAGGGAAACTCCTTTTAAGAACCTCAGCTTAATCGTATGATGGTGAAACCACATTTATCTGAGACCCAAGATGACAGAGAATGTCAATGTATGAATTATAAAATTTTAAGTGAGTTATTTAATTTTGATGAGTGAATATCCAGACCCGGTATGAACATATGCTACACAGCAGGCTATTCAGTGGTCACACATTTGGTATAATTGTCTGAAAGTTACAATTGCCATAAGTTTTGAATGCATAAAGATATTTTAATTGTGTACATGGTATCTTGTTACCTATTACACATACAATCAATGTGCACCACCATAAACATGGTAAAGTTATTTTAAATTTGTTTTGCAGTTCCCTACCATAATATAACGTTCCAATGTTAGTAGGCCTGAAGGTGATATGATTGCACATGTATACAAAGAGTTCTGTGAACGGCCAAGTGCCCCTGTCTAACTAGGCTAGCGTTTAAATCACTCCATTTTGAACAAGTCATGTGTATTGCCGCATTACATCTACGATAAACAAGACTTACCTTTGGAACGACGATGGTGATATTCCGGAAGTAGACACGGTGCTGTGTCGCTATGAACAACTCTTTGGAGGCATCGGTGAACATTGCCTGGAAGAATTATTATTAAAAGTGCACATATGGCCAAGCGAGTTATCTGACGACATAAATTTAAGAAGTTAATTTTCCGAGCCATTTAGTGTTCTCGACTGTACGTAGTAGGTCCACAGAAAACTGTCTTTCATATTCATGTGCTATAAAGCAACGAGTAACAATGATGTTTTAGTACGAATTATTATGCATTTTCTTAAATCGCCACCAGTGTGCATAATGAGGACTATTTCGGGTAGTTAAACATGTACACTATCAAGTAACAGTAGGGATGGAATATTATTCAACTAAGTAGTTTAACGTGGCATGGCTGGTAGTAGTGCAATATTGTAGCTAATTGTCTCCTACCTTGATGTTTGCTATCGCCTTTACGCTCTGCGTTTCTGGCACCGTCTCTGCAATTGCCACGACCAGATTCTCGTATCCGGTTTTCACCAGTTTTATACTTGACCGCTTTTATACAGACCGTAAGCCAGGCGACGACGGTAGCGAAGCCGCGGGACATCATGCTGCAAGTGTGTGTCTGTGTAATTCGAGAAATCGCAGGAGTCAGTCAAGCGTAGCCGTCTTAGTGTAGTGCTCGGTGACTGTCGTTGAAGCGCGTGCCGTGTTTATATACAGCGGCAACGACTGAGTGATATCGTCACGGATGACTAAGACATGGGTGCAGCTTTGTTAAGCCGAAGGGCACAAATTGACTAGTTTTCCGTCTTCCACTTCTTTTTCTTCCACCTCGACTTCTTCTTTTCTACATACACATAATCAAATACTTACGCATATACAGGGTGACCCAAAAAAAACAGAACCCATAAAAATGTTCATTAATCCTACATAGGTCTATCAAATTTCTTCAAATTTGGTCTATTCAAACTTCAGTCTATGGATGACCTGTCCACAAAGTTTTAGCCACCTGAGTCAGTTTGCATAGTTTATATGTTCTTTTCACAAAAATAAAAATTTGCTCCAAATGTTGTCCTCGGCGTTGAAGGAACACTTGCACACGTCGCGCAAAATTGTCAATGACTTTCACACATTCCTCCTTGGGGATTTGCCTGATCTTTCATGTGATTGTTGCCTTCAGTTCACCTATTCTGTAGGGTAGGATGTCTTACAGAGGCCGTTACACTCAAAAAAGTGCACAGCATGGGTAGCCATTTCCAAACATGGCATCATCGGCCCATTTTGGTTTGAGGATGAAAATGAGCAACCTCAAATGGTGAACAGGGAGCGCTATGTGGCAGTACTGAGGAAGGTTTGGGCATCATTGGGACGACACAGAGGAATGGATCGAGATCAACAGTGGTTCCAGCAAGACGGGGCCACCCCCACACATCAAATGTCTCCCTAGCCTGGCTTAGAGAGCGATTTGATGACAGACTAATCAGCAGGGGGTGTGATGTTGAGTGGGCAGCGCATTCACCATACTTGAACCCCCTAGATTTTTATCTGTGGGGATATCTTAAGGACAATGTGTATGAGAACAATCCTCAAACAATAGGTAAACTGAAGGCAGCAATCACATGAAAGATCAGGCAAATCCCCAAGGAGAAATGTGTGAGGGTCATTGACAATTATGCGCGACGTGTGCAAGTGTGCCTTCAACGCCGAGGACAACATTTGGAGCAAATTTTTATTTTTGTGAAAAGAACATAAAAACTATGCAAACTGACTCAGGTGGCTAAAACTTTGTGGACAGATCATCCATAGACTGAAGTTTGAATAGACCAAATTTGAAGAAATTTGATGGACCTATGTAGGATTAATGAACATTTTTATGGGTTCTGTTTTTTTTGGGTCACCCTGTACATACACATACATACACACACATATATACACACATACATAAATACACACATATATACCCACATACACACATACGTACATACATACACACACACACATACACTCCACACAAACACTCACACACATACACACACAAACACACACACACACACACACACAGACACACACACACACACACACACACACACACACACACACACAAACAAACAAACAAACACACAAACAAACAAACTAACAAACGCACGCACGCACGCACGCACGCACGCATGCACACATATAATATATATTATATATCGTGTAGATATTGCCACTTGATTATGCATAGTCACTCAAGAGTCACAGCTATTAATATATGTCACATATATAACTGGCGTCAGAACATAATTCTGTCGCGGGTTCTGGACAGGAGCTTCAGCACGAACATGTTGTTGCCGTGTCTCGGATCGTGTCTCGGATTATGACATCGGAAGACAAAAGGTGAGTCGTGTTCAATGTGTCAGGCAACACTAAAGCAATTATTCTTGCGGCTCTCCGAAAATGTCGTTGAGGTTCGGCAAAACATCTTCCTCAGACTCAAAACAAAATCTATTTGCATTCCACTTCGCCGAAAAACCACCACCAGTGTCTCAAAACCACATGACACGCTCTTTCCGTAAATATTGGGTGTACATTACCTAATATAACGCTCGCATTGCATTGCAATAATATTGGGATATTAAAAACATGTGCCGTATTCAATCAGAATAATCTTTCGCATGCTGCGTACGCCTCATGTCATCATAATTAATCTGACTATTTGTTTCAAATAAAGATACCTTAAACTGGGGAGGAGCCTTAACTAGTTTCTGTACATATCATTGATAACTGAAAAAGATGTGTGAGTGAGAAATAGACATTTCAATTATTGCAAAAAGAAATCATAGGCATGGAATTCCGAAGAGCCCCTATGTGTGAGGGGCAATCACAGTTGGTTATTCAGTGCCATAATTGGGGCATAATTACAAGGTTGCTTAACCCTAAACATACATGTACAAACAGAAAGTTGGGGTGCTCGATACCCCAACAAAAGTTTATACAATGTAAAAATTGGGCCAAACCCCTAACAAAGGTGAACTAACCTTATTCAAATCACAGGACTAAACCATCATCTAACAAATTATTGTTGCCGTATATACACACATGATGGGATAATCAACTCAACATCAGTGGACAAACCTTTCTTTCGAAACCCTCGGGCCCTCGAAAACGAGGTAATTCGGATATGACCGTGACAGGATACTGACATTAGCGAGGCTTGCTTGGCTTGTTCATTTACAATAGAAAAGTGTGAAAAGAAAACGTCATGTCATTACACTAAATGGGCATTAGGGCATAGTACATAAATAACTAAGCACACAAGTATGTATTCGGTTAAGTTATGGTTACCAGATTAGTTAGCACTATCCTTGCAATGACGGTTAGCACGGCAACAGCTAAATGCAATGGAAACGTATGAAGGTTGTTTTAATTAGTAAATATTTACTGAACCAGTCATCACAACCGACATGGTCGTGTTCCTGTAGAACAAGGAAGTCCTGAGAAGCAAGTAATTTATCATAGCAATCGTGACTTATGTCACTGATTTCTGACTCGTAAAATTACGTATTCTTATGGGACGAGCTCTTAAATCTCTCAGCTTAAAAAGGAATAATTAAGATAATAAATAAAGAACCGTATTTGTCTATACCATATCTATAGCAACAAAACCATCCAGAGGCGCATTACACTGTACAGGAATATACAGATTACCTAATAGTTAAAATAATAGACATGTACAGTGTAGTTGTAAATTGTAGTATAAATTGTTCAATATAAATAAATACTATTAGTCTTAATAATACTAAAATACTAATACTGATTAATAAGAGTTAATAATATTACAAGTTAAAAATAAATAGTAAATCAATAGTTGATAAGTAATAGATATTAAAAATGCTCGGATAGTATAAATGTTCTTTTTAAAATGAAAATGCTCTTTTAAAAACAAATGTTTTCAGTTGCTATTTGAACTAACTAAGGCAGTCTGTGGCCCGCATGGCGAGCGGCAGATCGTTCAAAAAGCACATCGAAAAGCTTTATATCCCTGCGTATATAGCCTGCAAATTAAAAACTCTAGAAAACCACAGCGTATCATGAATACATAATTAAATAACTACCGATGTGTTTCCGAAATGCACCGACACTTGGTAATTAAGTCAGAGGCCTATGGTTGAAAGCAGCGAATGAACGGAGAAAGAGACAAATAGTGGTCAGTCCCTGGGAGGAGATAGTGTTACACGGAGCTCCAAAGTTAGCATTATCAAATAACATGACACAGAAGAAGAGATGGCCACTGAGTAACAGTATTATGTATAATATAGACATATATATATATATATATATATATATATATATATATATGTATATATATATATATATATATATATATATATATATATATATATATATATATATGTGGGGAGGGTGAAGTCTGTCTGTCTCCCTACATCCCACAGTGTATGTCTCCTTCTCTATATTCTACTTCACCCTCCCTACATCTCACTGTGTCTGTCGCCTTCCCTATATTCTACTTCACCCTCCCTACATCCCCCTGTGTCTGTCGCCTTCCCTATATTCTACTTCACCCTCCCTACATCCCCCTGTGTCTGTCTCCTTCCCTATATTCTACTTCACCCTCCCTACATCCCCCTGTGTCTGTCTCCTTCCCTATATTCTACTTCACCCTCCCTACATCCCAATGTGTCTGTCTCCTTCCCTATATGCTACTTCATCCTCCCTACATCCCAATGTGTCTGTCTCCTTCCCTATATTCTACTTCACCCTCCCTACATCCCCCTGTGTCTGTCTCCTTCCCTATATTCTACTTCACCCTCCCTACATCCCCCTGTGTCTGTCTCCTTCCCTATATTCTACTTCACCCTCCCTACATCCCCCTGTGTCTGTCTCCTTCCCTATATTCTACTTCACCCTCCCTACATCCCAATGTGTCTGTCTCCTTCCCTATATGCTACTTCATCCTCCCTACATCCCAATGTGTCTGTCTCCTTCCCTATATTCTACTTCACCCTCCCTACATCCCCCTGTGTCTGTCTCCTTCCCTATATTCTACTTCACCCTCCCTACATCCCCCTGTGTCTGTCTCCTTCCCTATATTCTACTTCACCCTCCCTACATCCCAATGTGTCTGTCTCCTTCCCTATATGCTACTTCATCCTCCCTACACCCCAATGTGTCTGTCTCCTTCCCTATATGCTACTTCATCCTCCCTACATCCCAATGTGTCTGTCTCCTTCCCTATATTCTACTTCACCCTCCCTACATCCCCCTGTGTCTGTCTCCTTCCCTATATTCTACTTCACCCTCCCTACATCCCAATGTGTCTGTCTCCTTCCCTATATGCTACTTCATCCTCCCTACATCCCAATGTGTCTGTCTCCTTCCCTATATTCTACTTCACCCTCCCTACATCCCAATGTGTCTGTCTCCTTCCCTATATTCTACTTCACCCTCCCTACATCCCAATGTGTCTGTCTCCTTCCCTATATTCTACTTCACCCTCCCTACATCCCACTGTGTCTGTCTCCTGCCCTATATTCTACTTCACCCTCCCTACATCCCACTGTGTCTGTCTCCTTCTCTATATTCTACTTCACCCTCCCTACATCCCAATGTGTCTGTCTCCTTCCCTATATTCTACTTCACCCTCCCTACATCCCACTGTGTCTGTCTCCTGCCCTATATTCTACTTCACCCTCCCTACATCCCACTGTGTCTGTCTCCTTCCATATATTCTACTTCACTCTCCCTACATCCCAATGTGTCTGTCTCCTTCCCTATATTCTACTTCACTCTCCCTACATCCCACAGTGTCTGTCTCCTTCCCTATATTCTACTTCACCCTCCCTACATCCCACTGTGTCTGTCTCCTTCTCTATATTCTACTTCACCCTCCCTACATCCCAATGTGTCTGTCTCCTTCCCTATATTCTACTTCACCCTCCCTACATCTCACTGTGTCTGTCTTCTTCCTTATATTCTACTTCACTCTCCCTACATCTCACTGTGTCTGTCTCCTGCCCTATATTCTACTTCACCCTCCCTACATCCCACAGTGTCTGTCTTCTTCCTTATATTCTACTTCACCCTCCCTACATCTCACTGTGTCTGTCTCCTGCCCTATATTCTACTTCACCCTCCCTACATCCCACAGTGTCTGTCTCCTTCCCTATATTCTACTTCACCCTCCCTACATCCCCCTGTGTCTGTCGCCTTCCCTATATTCTACTTCACCCTCCCTACATCCCCCTGTGTCTGTCTCCTTCCCTATATTGTACTTCACCCTCCCTACATCCCAATGTGTCTGTCTCCTTCCCTATATGCTACTTCATCCTCCCTACATCCCAATGTGTCTGTCTCCTTCCCTATATTCTACTTCACCCTCCCTACATCCCAATGTGTCTGTCTCCTTCCCTATATTCTACTTCACCCTCCCTACATCCCACTGTGTCTGTCTCCTTCTCTATATTCTACTTCACCCTCCCTACATCCCACAGTGTATGTCTCCTTCTCTATATTCTACTTCACCCTCCCTACATCTCACTGTGTCTGTCGCCTTCCCTATATTCTACTTCACCCTCCCTACATCCCCCTGTGTCTGTCGCCTTCCCTATATTCTACTTCACCCTCCCTACATCCCCCTGTGTCTGTCTCCTTCCCTATATTCTACTTCACCCTCCCTACATCCCCCTGTGTCTGTCTCCTTCCCTATATTCTACTTCACCCTCCCTACATCCCAATGTGTCTGTCTCCTTCCCTATATGCTACTTCATCCTCCCTACATCCCAATGTGTCTGTCTCCTTCCCTATATTCTACTTCACCCTCCCTACATCCCAATGTGTCTGTCTCCTTCCCTATATTCTACTTCACCCTCCCTACATCCCACTGTGTCTGTCTCCTGCCCTATATTCTACTTCACCCTCCCTACATCCCACTGTGTCTGTCTCCTTCTCTATATTCTACTTCACCCTCCCTACATCCCAATGTGTCTGTCTCCTTCCCTATATTCTACTTCACCCTCCCTACATCCCACTGTGTCTGTCTCCTGCCCTATATTCTACTTCACCCTCCCTACATCCCACTGTGTCTGTCTCCTTCCATATATTCTACTTCACTCTCCCTACATCCCAATGTGTCTGTCTCCTTCCCTATATTCTACTTCACTCTCCCTACATCCCACAGTGTCTGTCTCCTTCCCTATATTCTACTTCACCCTCCCTACATCCCACTGTGTCTGTCTCCTTCTCTATATTCTACTTCACCCTCCCTACATCCCAATGTGTCTGTCTCCTTCCCTATATTCTACTTCACCCTCCCTACATCTCACTGTGTCTGTCTTCTTCCTTATATTCTACTTCACTCTCCCTACATCTCACTGTGTCTGTCTCCTGCCCTATATTCTACTTCACCCTCCCTACATCCCACAGTGTCTGTCTTCTTCCTTATATTCTACTTCACCCTCCCTACATCTCACTGTGTCTGTCTCCTGCCCTATATTCTACTTCACCCTCCCTACATCCCACAGTGTCTGTCTCCTTCCCTATATTCTACTTCACCCTCCCTACATCCCCCTGTGTCTGTCGCCTTCCCTATATTCTACTTCACCCTCCCTACATCCCCCTGTGTCTGTCTCCTTCCCTATATTGTACTTCACCCTCCCTACATCCCAATGTGTCTGTCTCCTTCCCTATATGCTACTTCATCCTCCCTACATCCCAATGTGTCTGTCTCCTTCCCTATATTCTACTTCACCCTCCCTACATCCCAATGTGTCTGTCTCCTTCCCTATATTCTACTTCACCCTCCCTACATCCCACTGTGTCTGTCTCCTTCTCTATATTCTACTTCACCCTCCCTACATCTCACTGTGTCTGTCTCCTTCCCTATATTCTACTTCACCCTTCCTACATCCCAATGTGTCTGTCTCCTGCCCTATATTCTACTTCACCCTCCCTACATCTCATTGTGTCTGTCTCCTTCCCTATATTCTACTTCACCCTTCCTACATCCCAATGTGTCTGTCTCTTTCCCTATATTCTACTTCACCCTCCCTACATCTCACTGTGTCTGTCTCCTGCCCTATATTCTACTTCACCCTCCCTACATCCCAATGTGTCTGTCTCCTTCCCTATATTCTACTTCACCCTCCCTACATCTCACTGTGTCTGTCTCCTTCCCTATATTCTACTTCACCCTCCCTACATCCCACAGTGTCTGTCTCCTTCTCTATATTCTACTTCACCCTCCCTACATCCCCCTGTGTCTGTCTCCTTCCCTATATTCTACTTCACCCTCCCTACATCCCCCTGTGTCTGTCTCCTTCCCTATATTCTACTTCACCCTCCCTACATCTCACTGTGTCTGTCTCTTTCCCTATATTCTACTTCACCCTCCCTACATCCCACAGTGTCTGTCTCCTTCCCTATATTCTACTTCACCCTCCCTACATCCCCCTGTGTCTGTCTCCTTCCCTATATTCTACTTCACCCTCCCTACATCCCAATGTGTCTGTCTCTTTCCCTATATTCTACTTCACCCTCCCTACATCTCACTGTGTCTGTCTCCTGCCCTATATTCTACTTCACCCTCCCTACATCCCAATGTGTCTGTCTCCTTCCCTATATTCTACTTCACCCTCCCTACATCCCAATGTGTCTGTCTCTTTCCCTATATTCTACTTCACCCTCCCTACATCTCACTGTGTCTGTCTCCTGCCCTATATTCTACTTCACCCTCCCTACATCCCAATGTGTCTGTCTCCTTCCCTATATTCTACTTCACCCTCCCTACATCTCACTGTGTCTGTCTCCTTCCATATATTCTACTTCACCCTCCCTACATCCCACAGTGTCTGTCTCCTTCCCTATATTCTACTTCACCCTCCCTACATCTCACTGTGTCTGTCTCCTTCCCTATATTCTACTTCACCCTCCCTACATCCCAATGTGTCTGTCTCCTTCCCTATATTCTACTTCACCCTCCCTACATCTCACTGTGTCTGTCTCCTGCCCTATATTCTACTTCACCCTCCCTACATCTCACTGTGTCTGTCTCCTTCCCTATATTCTACTTCACCCTTCCTACATCCCAATGTGTCTGTCTCTTTCCCTATATTCTACTTCACCCTCCCTACATCTCACTGTGTCTGTCTCCTGCCCTATATTCTACTTCACCCTCCCTACATCCCAATGTGTCTGTCTCTTTCCCTATATTCTACTTCACCCTCCCTACATCCCACAGTGTCTGTCTTCTTCCTTATATTCTACTTCACCCTCCCTACATCCCAATGTGTCTGTCTCCTTCCCTATATTCTACTTCACCCTCCCTACATCTCACTGTGTCTGTCTTCTTCCTTATATTCTACTTCACTCTCCCTACATCTCACTGTGTCTGTCTCCTGCCCTATATTCTACTTCACCCTCCCTACATCCCACAGTGTCTGTCTTCTTCCTTATATTCTACTTCACCCTCCCTACATCTCACTGTGTCTGTCTCCTGCCCTATATTCTACTTCACCCTCCCTACATCCCACAGTGTCTGTCTCCTTCCCTATATTCTACTTCACCCTCCCTACATCCCCCTGTGTCTGTCGCCTTCCCTATATTCTACTTCACCCTCCCTACATCCCCCTGTGTCTGTCTCCTTCCCTATATTGTACTTCACCCTCCCTACATCCCAATGTGTCTGTCTCCTTCCCTATATGCTACTTCATCCTCCCTACATCCCAATGTGTCTGTCTCCTTCCCTATATTCTACTTCACCCTCCCTACATCCCAATGTGTCTGTCTCCTTCCCTATATTCTACTTCACCCTCCCTACATCCCACTGTGTCTGTCTCCTTCTCTATATTCTACTTCACCCTCCCTACATCTCACTGTGTCTGTCTCCTTCCATATATTCTACTTCACTCTCCCTACATCCCAATGTGTCTGTCTCCTTCCCTATATTCTACTTCACTCTCCCTACATCCCACAGTGTCTGTCTCCTTCCCTATATTCTACTTCACCCTCCCTACATCCCACAGTGTCTGTCTCCTTCCCTATATTCTACTTCACCCTCCCTACATCTCACTGTGTCTGTCTCCTGCCCTATATTCTACTTCACCCTCCCTACATCTCACTGTGTCTGTCTCCTTCCCTATATTCTACTTCACCCTTCCTACATCCCAATGTGTCTGTCTCCTGCCCTATATTCTACTTCACCCTCCCTACATCTCACTGTGTCTGTCTCCTTCCCTATATTCTACTTCACCCTTCCTACATCCCAATGTGTCTGTCTCTTTCCCTATATTCTACTTCACCCTCCCTACATCTCACTGTGTCTGTCTCCTGCCCTATATTCTACTTCACCCTCCCTACATCCCAATGTGTCTGTCTCCTTCCCTATATTCTACTTCACCCTCCCTACATCTCACTGTGTCTGTCTCCTTCCCTATATTCTACTTCACCCTCCCTACATCCCACAGTGTCTGTCTCCTTCCCTATATTCTGCTTCACCCTCCCTACATCCCCCTGTGTCTGTCTCCTTCCCTATATTCTACTTCACCCTCCCTACATCCCCCTGTGTCTGTCTCCTTCCCTATATTCTACTTCACCCTCCCTACATCCCCCTGTGTCTGTCTCCTTCCCTATATTCTACTTCACCCTCCCTACATCCCACAGTGTCTGTCTCCTTCCCTATATTCTACTTCACCCTCCCTACATCCCACAGTGTCTGTCTCCTTCCCTATATTCTACTTCACCCTCCCTACATCCCACAGTGTCTGTCTCCTTCCCTATATTCTACTTCACCCTCCCTACATCCCACAGTGTCTGTCTCCTTCCCTATATTCTACTTCACCCTCCCTACATCCCAATGTGTCTGTCTCCTTCCCTATATTCTACTTCACCCTCCCTACATCCCACAGTGTCTGTCTCCTTCCCTATATTCTACTTCACCCTCCCTACATCCCACAGTGTCTGTCTCCTTCCCTATATTCTACTTCACCCTCCCTACATCCCCCTGTGTCTGTCTCCTTCCCTATATTCTACTTCACCCTCCCTACATCCCCCTGTGTCTGTCTCCTTCCCTATATTCTACTTCACCCTCCCTACATCTCACTGTGTCTGTCTCCTTCCCTATATTCTACTTCACCCTCCCTACATCCCACAGTGTCTGTCTCCTTCCCTATATTCTACTTCACCCTCCCTACATCCCCCTGTGTCTGTCTCCTTCCCTATATTCTACTTCACCCTCCCTACATCCCCCTGTGTCTGTCTCCTTCCCTATATTCTACTTCACCCTCCCTACATCTCACTGTGTCTGTCTCTTTCCCTATATTCTACTTCACCCTCCCTACATCCCACAGTGTCTGTCTCCTTCCCTATATTCTACTTCACCCTCCCTACATCCCCCTGTGTCTGTCTCCTTCCCTATATTCTACTTCACCCTCCCTACATCCCAATGTGTCTGTCTCTTTCCCTATATTCTACTTCACCCTCCCTACATCTCACTGTGTCTGTCTCCTGCCCTATATTCTACTTCACCCTCCCTACATCCCAATGTGTCTGTCTCCTTCCCTATATTCTACTTCACCCTCCCTACATCCCAATGTGTCTGTCTCTTTCCCTATATTCTACTTCACCCTCCCTACATCTCACTGTGTCTGTCTCCTGCCCTATATTCTACTTCACCCTCCCTACATCCCAATGTGTCTGTCTCCTTCCCTATATTCTACTTCACCCTCCCTACATCTCACTGTGTCTGTCTCCTTCCATATATTCTACTTCACCCTCCCTACATCCCACAGTGTCTGTCTCCTTCCCTATATTCTACTTCACCCTCCCTACATCTCACTGTGTCTGTCTCCTTCCCTATATTCTACTTCACCCTCCCTACATCCCAATGTGTCTGTCTCCTTCCCTATATTCTACTTCACCCTCCCTACATCTCACTGTGTCTGTCTCCTGCCCTATATTCTACTTCACCCTCCCTACATCTCACTGTGTCTGTCTCCTTCCCTATATTCTACTTCACCCTTCCTACATCCCAATGTGTCTGTCTCTTTCCCTATATTCTACTTCACCCTCCCTACATCTCACTGTGTCTGTCTCCTGCCCTATATTCTACTTCACCCTCCCTACATCCCAATGTGTCTGTCTCTTTCCCTATATTCTACTTCACCCTCCCTACATCCCACAGTGTCTGTCTTCTTCCTTATATTCTACTTCACCCTCCCTACATCCCAATGTGTCTCTCTCCTGCCCTATATTCTACTTCACCCTCCCTACATCCCACAGTGTCTGTCTTCTTCCTTATATTCTACTTCACCCTCCCTACATCTCACTGTGTCTGTCTCCTTCCCTATATTCTACTTCACCCTCCCTACATCCCACAGTGTCTGTCTTCTTCCTTATATTCTACTTCACCCTCCCTATAAATCCACAAATACAATGTAAATAAATGGTGCATGTTATCTGTAAAGCAGAAGTCAACTGCAACAGAACAAAAACTGAGTAGTAATAGCTATAACTGAGCACTGCGGCCAATGGTTAACATGAACTACATACGTGACACTCACCTAGTTACATACAAGTTGGCGTGACATCGACGGTCGTCTCGTGTATATTACCTGCCCAATAAGGCTGTGGTTAAAAACGTCCGTATATTCACATGGAATCACAGTTTCGCTGAAGTCGAACAACGTTTGGTGAGTCAGGTGTCGATACTACGCTACACATGTTGTCCGTGTCACCTATCGATGTCTTGAGAGACGAGTCGTTTGGCAGATGACTGTCGAGTTTGGTTGTTAATGACGCCGCATAAGGACACACTACGTTGCTAACCTGAAAAAAAATCACCCAGCTGTCACCACTGAAGCCAGCGGACATGACGTCTAACGCACAAGTCACCCATGCGTGTCCCTGTGTCGGTTAGGTGAATCTAGGCTTTTTGCGTGTGCGAGCGTGTTTTCAATGGCGAGTTTACTAGGCCTTCGAATATACTGACCATATTAATTAATATTAGCACCTAAAAAAAACCATGCTTTGGTTAATGATGGCTACTATATACATTGTATCTACTTCATTGGCCCTATGAGTGGTGTAAGCTGGGAATAATAAGGATCTAGGTCCTATATCTTTGAGTGTTTAACAAACATCATAGATGTGTAATTATATAACTTACTATAAAGGAAAGAAATGTTCAACCGCTATCATTACCGACACCGAAGTTTATCTGTGGTCCACCAAAAATGTCGGGTGTCTATAGGGCTCACGAATGTCTAATTCATCACTACGTGTCTGAGGCTGAGATGGGCTGAGTGGGTTTATATCGGTGCGCCTGTTGGACTCAGAGCTCTGAACAATTTGTTTTTTTCGGTAAGACAGACGAACGGTTCTGGCTTACAATTTAAAAAAGGCGTCTGCCCACGTGGTGTGTGTGTCTGCGTGCGTGCGTGCGTGCGTGCGTGCGTGCGTGCGTGCGTGCGTGCGTGCGTGCGTGCGTGCGTGCGTGCGTGCGTGCGTGCGTGCGTGCGTGCGTGCGTGCGTGCGTGCGTGCGTGCGTGCGTGCGTGCGTGTCCAGTGGTCTGGACGTCACTGAATGGGTGGAGCAACAAAGAACAACGACGTAAAGACAGGTTGCTCACGCGAACTCATTGTCTCGCGTCTGTTCTTCGTTGAACCACACTAATAATAGAACTGATGCCGATGCGTCATCATACAATCAGAATAACGCCACTGTAGTCGTCTGCTCATGAATGGTTGTTGTCATCTTGTATAATCTACAAATCGTCATGCACGCTTCGGTGGACAGACCATGCATGCACTGCGTGACGTGTCAAGCCCCGGCCCTTCGGTCGAATGAAAACACTGCCCGAGCCAGAGTGGTGAAACGAAACTGACTCCTAGTAATAGAGATTGCTCGAAGGAAACGAGATCAATCATGTTCATAATGAATATCACATCACACATATGGGGCCCTATATATTTGTAACTCCTTGCTGTGTCGTTAACAGTTGAAACCCACCCCACGTGGGATTTTGTGTTTTGATTATGGTAACTGTTTTTAGCGAAATAGTGTTTTGAACACCGAGTGACGGGAATTAAACTTAAAACTGATTTCACTTTTGTTTGGCAGTCACTACCGTGTATTTAACACTCGGGTCTAAAAGTACGACAGTCACTACCGTATATATATATATATATATATATATATATATATATATATATATATATATATATATATATATATATATATATATATATATGTATACATATATATATATATATATATATATATATATATATATATATATATATAATAATTATATATATAAATAATTATACATACACACAACTATATAAGTAGTATATAGGCGTAGATCAACCCGCACTTGGCGTGAAGGAATTCCTCCGGAGGAAGGTCAAGTGTCAAGGTCAAAGATCCAGTAGCGCCAACTAGCGGATAGTTGATGAACAGGTGGCGTCCCTAGCGGACATGTCACGAACTAGTATTGTCCAAATTCGTGAGTCTTATTTTTAAATGGGATCAGGGGTCATGTAGCGCCCCCTAGCGATAGGTGGTGAACTACAAACTAGGTCAAAGAACAAGTGGAGCCATCTGACGGATATGTATTCAGCTAATACTCCAAAAATACGGGTGTCTTATTTTTAGACTACTTTTTAAAATAATCAAGAGGCGATCCTGGCGAGCGTTTTGATTGGCTATTGCGGACAAGGAAGGGTTTTGATTGACTGTTGCGGAGGAAGGGTAGGTCAAAAAACAAAGGTCAACGTTAAGGTCAATTATCATCATCACGTTCTGCACGTAGGCCACTTGGGTCACGTAGCGTATGCGCAATGTTATTGTTTTCTTATCCAACTTATATAACTGGAGCGGAGGAACGTAAAGGTTATAAGTTACTGTGTCTTTTTTAAACTATGCCAAACAGGGCTTAACGCAGCGCCATCTACATCTGATTTGCTATTATCAGAACCATCTAATCGACGACGAGGAGGAGTAAATATGACATGCATTCAACCATACCAAGACACCAGTTGCACGTCCTTATGAGGTACGCGAAAGTCACCATTCTTACAAAAAGATCAGTTCTTACAAAGCGCAGTATCCACTCCTCAGAACTGCTCAAAACGCATACCAGACCTGTTCAATCAAATACCTCCGCGACTTCCTTGGGAAGTTCCCAGTCACACATCAAGTAATACGCAGACTACTCGTACAAAGATATCCACCACTGTCTATCGCCAGGTACTCATTCTTCCAGGTGAGTGAGTTGGTGCAATGTAGAGTGAACGAGCGTGTAGAATGTTTGACATGACAACCCAGGACTCGAACCATGATTCGCTCTCTACGCTGACGGTCTGACGCTCTAGCAGTGAGCCACAATCACTTTCACTTTTGGACATGTCTCTATATTAGAGCCACATTAAGTAAACACATCAATGTCATCACCAAAACGACCACAACTGTGTCCCTAGAGACATGTGGCCTGTCGGTGGTTTCGTGCCAATGTGCCATTGGAGGGTCGGGTTGAAACACCCTTTACGTATTACCTGAATTAAAACTTGTCGCCTAATGCATATATTTGGATTGACAGAGCACTATGTTTTACTATACAGTGTTATAGATTCAAACCGCTGATTGTACGCTATGCTTTCTGTTGTGCAAAATACGCCTATCATATATCATGTATTGTTTAAATTGTTGATAACAGAACAACAGCCGAGCGTACACCACGGGTGAGCACCAGGCAAACCAGTTGAAATAAACGGTCTAGATTGCCATACTTCCAATTCAAGGTACTTTGTTTCGTTTTTATCTTAAGCTTAAACAGTCCCAGCAGTAGTTAATTAATGATAATAAAATATTATTTATTCACGATAACCCTAAAAATGTACATGTTATCTCCCTAAGGGTCGTGATTGCTAACGCAAATGTATTGTAAAACATAATATACATGTTTATTGTAGTATAATTTAACTTACTTTGGTATAATTTAACATACGTACTGGTACGTGAACAAGGCCCATAGATGACGGGTCGAAACGTCGTACTCATCTTCGACAATTAAGCTCCAAAGTGAGTTAAATTATACTACAATAAACCATTCTTGGAGCCAAGAACAATATATTCAATATAATATACATGCACTAAACA
>OZ024859.1:10673469-10693469 GCA_964017155.1 Oasisia sp. SBJ-2009
GGGACATGTGTTTAGAAAGAACAGTTATATGATATAAACCGAAGACAACATTATCTTGGACTCTAGAAAGGGAAAGGACACAGAGGAAGACCTAAATCAATACAGCAACGAACAACGGAATCACTAACATAGGTTACTAGGTTACTGGGCTATTGTGAATGACTTGCAGCCCAAATAGAGAGAACTGTTGAGCTCGTGGTCAACAGAATATCACCACAACAAGACATTCCAAGTATCGCTTTCCATAATAAACTACAAGATTGGAATGGATTTCAAGAGACAATAGTGTCAAGCTCCTAGTCTTGGTTGCTTCATGGTGAGGATTGCTACCCATTTCAGTTCACACTAGACAAAACTATCACATCCCTTGTCCCCATCCATATTTAATTATTCCATTTATCTGTCTGCAAATACCAACAAATGTTGAATGTTGAATGTTGAAGTTGACTGGTTGGTTAACTGGAAGAAGAAGAAGAAAAAGAAGCATTATTTGCACCATATAGACCAAATGTGTGTGTGTGTATATATATATATATATATATATATATATATATATATATATATATATATATATATATATATATATATATATATATATATATATATATATGACTCCGGCTGACCAAATCAGTGTTATGTCGGGATTTGAGATTTGGCGTGAGAGCGATTCGAATCCGAATATGGTGTACAATAGTGATATATATATATTATATACCTTATATATATATATATATATATATATATATATATATCACTTCGCTACTCACTTGTACAAGTAGGGGTTCCACAGCTCCAGTTGCCTGTGATTTCACACGCACAAGTCGCGTTACCTGCTGTGAGATTGTAGCCCGACGCACAAGAGAAAGACACCGTAGAGCCCACAACAACACCATCGCTGTAGAACTGAACTTTCGATTCTTCACCGATTTGAACAGCAGGACAAGTGATTTCTGAAACACGTGTTAACAGTTCCTTGGGTTCCATACACGGCGACGCAGTTGACATACATACGGTTGACTAATACCTAATGAACACTTGCTATGCTTATAGGAAGTAGAGCTAAATACTGTTCCGGAGCAAACTCAAAACATGCATCTTCGGTGTTCGCAGCAATAACACAATTACAAATCAGACATTATATATATGAACAGGAACATCCCCTGAACGCAGCGTTTCAGAGGATTCCGCCACGGAGACGTTTACAAATGTCATTAGCAAGGAGAAAACTCTTTAAGAAATCATTCGTTCCCTCTGCATCTTAGTTCTGAATGCTAGTCCTCAGTATTTATTTGAGTACCTTTTATGAAGCGTTTTACTACATTTCAGTGCTGCTACAATGTTTGTTAACATTTCGAATTGTCGTACCAATTTGTTTACTGGAATTTCGATGTGTATCTAACGAAACATTCCGTTTTGAAATTGTTTTAAGCGGACAATAGTTTTTTATCTTTACATTTTGAATCTTGATAGATGTAGCATCTTTCAATATATATTTTGATCAAGACACCTTTAAACACTGGTAGTTCTCCGCTCCAGTGTTCGTCTTCCCGGCACGTTCTGATCAAATCACCCCTGACGTGCCGATATGTATGTTGGGGCCGATACGTCACAGTCGACCCGACAGTGAGAGACCGCACAGAAAGTTCACCTCCAACTACGACTGTCGGCGCCCGGCAAACTGTTTCTACAACCACAAGATATGATTAAGTGAAATATGAATATGTAATGAAATTGCAATAATTATAAATATTATTATATAAGTAGTAGCATATATAATTGTGACCCCGGCTGACCAAACCAGTGATAAGTAGGAACATTTGGATTTGCATTTTTTTTACATTTTTGGAAACGGGATTCATCCTACTTTACAGTGGTAGAAACATTAAATTGCTATTCCAAATATTGGTGAAGTTATGCCACTTTGTATACGGTAGGGGTAAATACGTAACAAATTGAGAAAACGGCTGTTAAAGATTTGCATACTCCCTCTGTGTGGCAAATATGGATATAATGTATCTAGGACAGTGATATTTGGCACACATCATGTATTTTATGTTGTAATGACATTGTGTAAGTGAATATATGATGTCTTGAAAATTAGCAAAGTTATGATAGTAATAACACATTGTTCACAGTATGACGTAACATTAGTGGAGTCGCTTAAAGGTACTCAATCCACTCGTTTGCTAATCGCCAAACCGGTTCTTTTATTACCAGATGTGTAATGTGTTAATAGTTTAACTAGTATGCACAGTCAGTTAATTTTTTTAATGCGTACTTGTCATTTTATAATTGTAAAAAAAGAATCGCCGTTACACCGGGTATAACTGGCGAAACAATCAGCAGCTGCCGACGCCCTGGGCTGTTTGGGTCACGTGTTTTATGCGAGATCGACCTACTACGGTACAATAACAAATCGCACGTGCTTTTGTTTTGCGCGTCATGACTAAGATTGCAAGTCAAAGGCAGCGATTCTTGTATGAAGGTACGCATTAAGTGCATTAACGCAGTCAGCAACAAGAGCGAGTAGTCGGGGGCTAATTCACTCTTGTGAACGTTGACTCGACGCGGATTCTCTAACTTGTAAGATTATAATAAGTATAAGTCTGACAGTGTCACTGACGAAGCCGAAGGCAAGCCAGTTTAACTATGAGTTGACAGTCACCATCGATATCGCTCAGCATCTGTGTTGATATGTACCGGTATTGTATTTGATTACGCAGGATCTTGTTAATAAACTTAGTAATTGCGAAAGTACATATCCAGAGAGAGTAGATGACGTGAGGGATGAAATAAAAAATAAAATTGACATGGGGGACTGGTAATAGGCTCTTGTCGGTCGGGCAAGAAAGTTGTATTTTTAGGGGGAGCATCCGTTATCTCGTGTAACAGAACGTCAAACGGAGAATTATATTATATTTCACAATTATTAAAACAGAGTTTTGCGACTCACATTACAGTACTATTATTGTTGTTGATTTCTATTATATGTTATGCAAAATTATTAATTTTTTTATAACAGCGATGATTGATGGTGATGATTTTTTTTCAATAAAAATAAACATGAAACTAAAATGTTAATACAGTAGCCGGAGTAGGTGTACATTATACCATGCATGTATTACATATAACATTCTTACACTTGTTTCCATTGTAGCCAATACCTGGCTGTAGTCTATGTACCTGGTACCTTTCAACTCACACGTGCCAGCTGTTTTCAATTTTTTTTTCAAAATTTTCATCACAACAGTATCTGAATGCATAATATATTCGAATTATAATATTGCTACAGGCCCCACACTACAATACGAAAGTGAGACAAGTCAGAGGAGAGGCTAATATTAAGACAGTCACATGGGTATGGCAGATGCAGTGATGATACGTAGTCCGTGGGAGGCTCACATCTGATCAATCCAGGTAATTTAAACATTTTAACAATCAACAATGTATAAATTATCAAAATATTTTAATATGTCCATTTATATATACATTTGTTTTCATTAACATATTATCTTGAACATGGAAAACTAGAATAACCTTTGCCTTTGTATAATGCATATTATACCCAGTGTGTCAACACAGACATTAATGGACATACACTGTGTGAGTCGTGGGGCATGGCTACATAGATACATTTTTAAAATTACCTTCAAAATGGTGCATTTTGAAGGATGTTTTAACTTATTCCCTGGGAAATAGAGAGGAAACAAATGCACGGCTACAAGTGTAAACATGTTTATAGCAAGAAATACCTAAGATGTGGCCATCCTAGCATATTTTGTGCAAAATGGCTTAGAAAAATACTGAGGTGGTCCACCTCACTCATCATATAGCAGGGGAAATACTGAAGCGGTGACTCAAGAAATCAATAATACAGTTTTGAAGAAGGTAGACATACATATTATGAATGCTTGAATATTATCTGAGGGAATGTGCTGTTGGCATCACAATAACCTTATTTTGTCATTTCTAACATTTGCGTTGACCAGACAACCTCATCTATTCATGTTTGACATAAAATGTCAAAAATGAATATGTGTACACCATGTAGTAGTTATTGCATGGCATCATTATTTACTCCCAACTCCACTATCAACTCCACTATCTTTTCTTTACAGGTCAACAAGAAACTGAACAATGCTTACTATAACTAGTTCAACAAGTTACAGGACCAATCATGATGCAAGCAAATTAACATGTAACACATTCGATGCAGGTGAAAAAGGCTGTTAATATGCCTTAGTCACCTTTTCACCTTGTTCCATCGAGCCGAGACTTACTGCTGGTGATTATTAATGTTTCAGTCAGACAAACAGTCATAACAAGTATATCCATACCTATTGCATGATTGAACATTCACATTTGTCTCAAATACTGTACATGTTATGGTATAGCACACTAGAGGTACAATATAGCTGCTGCTGCAATTGGTAAAATTATTTCACAGTGTTCATGGAATAAAAAGTGAAAATAGCTGTACAATCTGTACACTAGCATTTTGAAAACACTATTAGACAAGACAAAATCTTATTTACTTACACAACATTACAAAAATAAGAAACGTATGTTATTGCTATGCTATGTAGCAGCAATGTGAACATTCTACCGGACTCGCTTTGGAGGAGTTGGCCCACCAGTGCTCTTTCTTCCCTTCCCCTTATCTGGTACAATTGTAGAAGATGTGGCTTGCATGGTTATTTGCGGTGTTTCTGGCTTGGGGATACCTGGAAGAGGGCACAACATGTCCTTCGGTTCTCTTTGTATCGTCAAAACTATATGCCCTTAGATTGTTGTGTCTCTCAGTATTCCGTTTCTCCTTGGGCTGCAGACCATTCTCATGATACCACTTCACCAGTGCTGTCAGTCGGTCACTGCTGATGCAATAATGACTGTTACTGTAGATGTGAACATAGTACACTAGTCATGTCACACAAATAACATTATACTAACTTGAATACTGACAGCTGCATATTTAGAATTTAGTAAATCTTCTCTTCCAGGTAAAAGTACAATAACATTGGCCCACATGGTGAATAGTCACAAATGGTAAATCATAAAAACTTTTATTATCATTCAGCTATAATACAATGATTTGTATTCTACTAAGTTTACATAGTGAGGCAGTTATTAGTGCATCAAACATATAATATAAACATGGCAATAATGACTTACGCATGCAGGAACTTGAATGTGTTGACACACACATGGCGACTCTCAATTGTGTATGTTGCCCTCGGGAGCTCTCGAACCTTCCGCGATCCTTCGATACGATGACTTAAGCATATCTTCTCAGAGAGGTTGATGCCGCATGACAACTTTCCAAGAAGAACCAGCATCTGATCACCTGACAATGCATAAAACTTTGAAATGAATCCTGACATCATATAGATGTAATACTATAAATTGTGCACAACTTGTTTCGTCGCCCATACGTCATTAGTATAAAACTGTAATTCATAGTTAAGCATAACGAATCAAAGTCCATTACTTACATTCACTTTTATTTGTGTGCAAGACAGTGCATTGGTTACGTATAAGGTTGAATTCCAAACTATTTTGGAACTACTAACATTATTATGGGATCATAGTAATACAGATCCACTAATTTAGTGTGTTAAACTGGTAACCATACACAGCAAATTACAGTCAAATGCCAACATGATGTTACATTTCTATCATGTCCAGCCGTTTAGCCACGATTTCCTGCGGTGAAACCTGTGTGTAGCATGCTGTGCCATCATTTAGTTTACTAGACTAGCTGTCAAAACAGACGCAGGTTTGTTTATTAATTTAATGTGATGCAACGCAACACACCTGAATGCAGTACCTCTGGCGATGTCGTCTTGGTCCTTCAGCACATACACTGGCAAAACCTTCCCACGTTCAATTGCGACATCCGCATCGCTAGTTATCATGTCAAACACGTCGACGTCAGATTCGAATTCGACATCAGATTATAATCCCTCCATGAGAGCTCCATGTACCGGGAAAGGGGCACCATGGCATCGCCCCATGTCGAATCGCTGTCAGTGTCACTTTCAACGTCTTTCGCCAGATCGTATTCATCCCACAACCGCGCTAACGCACGTTCGTTGTCGATAGGAGCATTTGACATGCGTATTAAATTATCCGACATCGCTAAGTTTTATCTACAATCGATTTAAACAACTTCTAACCTCGAAAATAACGTCTCTGCGTCTGACAGCTCGGATAATGGCGTGTTTATTTTGGCGCTAGTTGCGGAAATGCGCATGCGTGGTTGCGCTCGCCCAATCAGCATACGCAGAGCGGCACGTGATGCTCATTAGTATGCAAGAATCATGAAAAGGGTGACGATTTATTGGTTGAATTTGAGCTATTTCTGTAAAGAAGACATGGATATGTAAATATGCATTTGAAGATTGAGGTCATGTCCTTTCCGGTGGTACTAAATATAATAGGGACACCCCACAGCAGCATGGCTAATTACGTCGGAGAAAACCGACCAATTTTCTTTTGTTTCAGAAATTCCGTCGCAGATCATTGATAGGGCTCGTCGTAAATGGATAAGAAGAATATATACTGGTAGGAAAAAAAACGAAAATTGCATTTCTTTAAAAATCAAAAAATCACTATTGTACACCATATTCGGGTTTGAATCGCTCTCACGCCAAATCTCAAATCCCGACTTATCACTGATTTGGTCAGCCGGATATGTATATATATATATATATATATATATATATATATATATATATATATATATATATATATACATATATACATATATATATATATATATATGTATATATATATATATATATGTATATATATATATATATATATATATATATATATATATACATATATGTATATATATATATATATATATACATATATGTATATATATATATATACATATATGTATATATATATATATATATATACATATATGTATATATATATATATATATATATATATATATATGTATATACATATATGTATATACATATATGTATATATATACATACATACATATAAACATACATACAAACATACATACAAACATATACATACATATGATACACACATATATATATATATAATATATATATATATATATGTATATATATATATATATATATATATATATATATATATATATATATATATATATATATATATATATATATACTGTGGTACTCCATATATTATAGTAATTTTCCAAATTTGTCTAATTATCACAATTTCATGTAATCTTTAAATATCATTATATGATTCATTATGTATTCATTCATATCTTACTTTTTTAGTTAACAAATTATTATTCGATATGTTAATGCAACTATCGATGTGTAACAAGCATGCATACGTATGATCAAATGTGTATATTTTAATATCTACTTTCAGTTTGGGTTTGGTTTCATGTAATCTACGCTTAGTAGCCATTGTGCTCACAATTTCAGTATCTCTGATAATACTTTGTTAATACTTAAAAGGAACTGTAAGCACCATTCAAAACGAACTACCGGTGTATGGATATATATATATATATATATATATATATATATATATATATATATATATATATATATATATATATATATATATATATACATACTGTATATATATATATATATATATATATATATATATATATATATATATATATATATATATATTTATCTATTTATTGACCTACCTTGACACTCGAGAGGTGTGCCTGACCACGCCCCTCCGCCCAGACACGTCCTCAGTTGACTTCCCCTCACTCTGTGGTACCCGGGCAGACACTGCATGGTGACGACCGACTCGTAGAAGACGCCTGACGGTGTCCTCACCTCGCTGCCAACGCCGCCCATGTCGCCACACCGGATTCCTGTCGCAGTGGTAATGTTCTTTGTATGTAATAGTGTACGAGTCACTCAGAAGGAGATTAATATGTTCAAAATAAACATCCGAATTGAGTGAAATATTCATATTATAAACTTTAGTGTCAATGAAAAGCAGTGTGTGTGTCATATTAATTCGTTATCTTAGGCGTTGGTATTATGCTATTATACGCATTAATGCTTGGATAAGCGCATTATTTTATAAAATATTATCGAATATAATGCTCTTCAAGATATCAACCGGTTATGCCTTCCAGTCGCCTGTAAATTATAAAGTGTGATTATAAATGTTAATAAATATGCAAAATTGACAGGCGACTAGAAAGATAAAGATAAGCTAAGATCAGCTTTATTGCCATGTGTTTTCATTGCAGTTTCAATAAAACATTGGAATGCGTTGTAATGTTGGGTACACTCACATGCACCAAACGAGTATGATAAAATATACTACTACTTTAAAATAAATAAATAAATACATAATAAATAAGAGCAATCACATACAATACGTCCGAATAAAATGCTGTTCTTTATAACATCGACAAATAAAAGTTGATATGATCATAAATAAATATAAAATTATTAAGTGTAAAACGTGGAATAAAATTATATATAATAAATCATGTTCAGATATACACACTAAAACACATTGCAAGTGGAATATGTGTGCACCACATACAGTATTCTCGCTTAACCGACTGTCGCTCGGCTGCGTAACTTCGCCGAAAAGACAGTCTGGTGAATTTACCGGCGTTTTGAGTTGAGAGGCTGAACAGTGCTGCCACCTCACGGAGTCTGTGTAACCGAGGCTACACATGTGGGAGAAAAATCACTTCTGTTTTGACAGGGTTCGTACGGCTAAGGCGAAAAAGCTGCTACTAAACCTGTTGGTCCTGGTTTTGATGGATCTGAACCGGCCACTAGATGGCAGGGGATCAAATAAGTCATGGGCAGGATGGGATGAATCACGAGATACGAGAATGGCTTTTCCTAACAGGCGCTGCAAATGCAATTATTCAAGACTGGGGAGGTCTCTTCCTATTATACCTGTGAAGAAGTCCAAAGTGTTCCCGAATAACAAACCATGGGTTTCTAAACATCTAAAGAAAGTTTTGAACGAAAAGAAAAGGGTTTATTTTCTGGGAGATTTAGCTGAACGGAAGGAAGTTCAAAGGGCGGTGAAATCAGAAATTAGGAAAGCAAGAGAGAATTACAAACAAAAAATAGAACTTAAGTTTAAAACAGGTGATATGAGAACAGTATGGGATGGCATTAAGACCATGAGTGACATGAAGCAAAATGGATATAATTCCAAACGCTTATCGCCCTTAGGGGGTAAAGATGACGGGTCGTTTGCAGAGGATATGAATTCTTTCTATTCTCGTTTTGATAATCACGATTTTCGTTCTGTCATTGATGATATCATAAGCTCCACTAAGACAGATTGTAACCTACGTATCGATGAAAAAGACGTGTTGAGGGTGTTCCAGTGCACAAATGTGCGGAAAAGCCCTGGACCTGATGGTATTTCTGGTCAGGTTTTGAAGAATTGTGCCACTCAGTTGTCCGGTATCTTCCACTCCATCTTTCAGGCCTCCCTTAGCTTACATAAAGTCCCTACCTTGTGGAAAACGTCTATTGTCGTGCCTGTCCCCAAGAAATCTCGTCCTGCTAGTCCTAACGATTTTCGTCCAGTAGCGTTGACGTCGCACGTAATGAAGAGTTTTGAAAACAATCATTAAAACCATGATCATGACCCGTACAGACCATCTTTTAGATCCCCTGCAATTTGCATATCGGCCTGGGAGAGGGGTGGAGGATGCAGTCGCTACTCTAATAAATTATGTACTTTGTCATCTTGAGGACGCCAAAACCCATGCCAGAGTTCTCTATCTGGATATGAGTTCTGCCTTCAATACGCTGCAGCCTCACTTGTTGTTTAAGAAATTAATTTCCGAATTTAAGCTTGAATCTGAATTGGCGCTATGGGTGCTTGATTTTTTGGTGGGGAGACCCCAACAGGTTCGAGTGAATAACACAACTTCTAGCGTGAAGGTTGTTTCCACTGGCTCACCCCAAGGATGTGTCTTATCCCCTCTTTTATTCATTTTATACACAAATGACTGCAGGAGCATCCGTCCGAATAGGTACTTTATTAAATTCTCAGATGATACAGCTTTACTCAGTCTGTTGTCTAACGATGAAGTTGGCCATGGTCCTGTGTTAAACGACTTTGTTGCATGGTGTGATAGATCGTATTTGTGTCTGAATGCAACAAAAACCAAAGACATGTGCATTGATTTTAGGAAATACCCTCCATCCCAGTCTGATACTGTCATCCACGATAACAAGGTAGAGGTAGTTGACGAGTATAAATACCTCGGCACAACAATTGACAATAAGTTGAAATGGGACCGCTACTGCAGTGTCACGTACAAGAAATGCCAGCAGCGTCTTTACTGCCTTAGAAAACTTCGATCCTTTAATATTGATAACACCATTTTATCCATGTTTTACAAATCTTGTATACAGAGTGTTTTGACATTTTCTTTTATATGTTGGTTTGGGAACGTTAGCCAGAAAGACAAGAATAAATTGCAGCGCGTTGTAAATATTAGTAGCAAAATAACCGGCCTCAAACAAACCTCTGTCACTGCTTTGTACGAAAAGCAGGTTCTCCGTAAAGCCAATAAAATAATTAACGACAGCACACACATCCTATATAACGAGTACGTCCTTCTGCCCTCGTCCAGAAGGTTCAGAACAATAACATCCAAAACAAACAGAAAGCGAGATTCATTCATCCCAATGTCAGTACGACTCCTAAATTCAAAACGATAATCACCTCTGGCGTTATGTGTGTATGTTGTATTTTATTTTTTTATTTGTAAAAGGAAGACCACAATTACAATTTAACTTTAATTTTAAAATTATATTATAGAATTTATCTTGTATTTTATTATGATTGATGTTCACTTACTGTTTTAATAATGAATTTATTAGCATTTTTTTATTTCTCTACTCTGTATTTTATATTTTTATGACGACGAACGCTGCAAAATGAATTTCCCGGTTCGGGACAATAAAGTTTTATTGTATTGTATTGTATTGTATTGTATTGTATTGTATTGTATTGTATTGTATTGTATTGTATTGTATTGTATTGTATTGTATTGTATTGTATTGTATTGTATTGTATTGTATTGTATTGTATTGTATTGTATTGTATTGTATTGTATTGTATTTTATTGTATTGTATTACTCTGGAAGCAGCTTTTACAAGCATAACCCGTTTATATATTGGAAAATATAATATTTGTACAACCACTATTCCTTACTTTTACAATTGAGGGACAATGGCGTCCAGTGTCCCTCAATCAGGCACTTGGATTGTCCCGACATGCCCTTGTAGCCGACGTCACAACTGTAGGTGACGTCACATCCCCTGCGCACGCATCCGTAATCCATGACTGTATTCTTCAATGGTGGCGGCGTTCCGCATGTTACTTCTGGGAACATTAAAGCAAATATACAACAATTCAACCTTTAAACGAGGTTTCTTGATATGTGCTGCTGCCATTTTGTGTTGCTGTAATTTGTCTGCATTATAATTTGAATTATATAAAATATATGTTATTTCATTTCATAATCATTAGTTCTTTGTCACAGTTTATAGTTGATTAAATTGTGTTGTTGTTATTTCTATATGGTCTGTATTAAATTGTGTCTTGATATTGTATTGGTTTGAGTGAGTGAGTGAGTGAGTGAGTGAGTGAGTGAGTGAGTGAGTGAGTTAGTGGACGAACGAGCGAACGAGCGAGCAAACGAGCGTGCGTGCCTGCGTGCGTGCGTGAGTGAGTGAGTGAGTGAGTGAGTGAGCGAGCGAGCGAGGGAGGGAGGGAGGGAGGGAGGTAGTGAGGGAGTGAGTGAGTGAGTGAGTGAGTGAGCGAGCGAGCGAGCGAGCGAGCGAGCGAGCGAGCGAGCGAGCGAGCGATCGATCGATCGATCGAGGGGGTGGGTGAGTGAGTGAGTGAGTGAGTGAGTGAGTGAGTGAGTGAGTGAGTGAGTGAGTGAGTGAGTGAGTGAGTGAGTGAGTGAGTGAGTGAGTGAGTGAGTGAGTGAGTGAGTGGGTGAGTGAGTTAGTGGACGAACGAGCGAGCGAGCGAGCGAGCGAACGAGCGAGCAAACGAGCGTGCGTGCGTGCGTGAGTGAGTGAGTGAGTGAGTGAGTGAGTGAGTGAGTGAGGGAGTGAGGGAGTGAGGGAGTGAGGGAGTGAGGGAGTGAGCGAGTGAGCGAGTGAGCGAGTGAGCGAGTGAGCGAGTGAGCGAGTGAGCGAGTGAGCGAGTGAGCGAGTGAGCGAGTGAGCGAGTGAGTGAGTGAGTGAGCGAATGGATGCATTGATGCATGAATGGATTAATTATCGACATTAAACTTGAAGTATAACGTCTCTGATCGTATTATTGTTCCATCTGTTAAATTCCTGTTCTATGAAATTTTCATATAAATATATTTACAATAGAAGTACAACTGTTCTAACGTTGAAGCATGACATATATAATGTAACTGTTCGTTCAGATCGAAACATTTATATAATTTGAGAAAATGTTTTAAGCCGCTAACAATTTATGCAACACTGAAACAGTGACACTTATCCAGCTTCCTCGACGATTAGCGGCGTTCCAAGAAAAGATCACCCAAACAAGCAGTAAATACACAAGGTGTTGTACCTTCACAAATCAATGAAGGTCTTGTCCAGTTACCACTCATTTCACACCGGCTGAACCCAACGCCGGACAACCGCTCGTAGCCATGGTAACAGGTGTAAACAACCTTCCCGCCGACAGTGTCGCCATTGTGCATCGTGTAGTTGGCATTAGCGACCTCTTGTGGCGACCCGCAGCGCACCTCTATAGAAAACCAATTCTTGAGCTTTTAATAGTACTACTAATAATAATGAGGTTATTTTTTGGCGCCTAAATCTTTAGAAACCAAACTCAGAGGCGAATCAAAGCTGTTCGAAGCTGAGCAGGTTTTCTTACAGGAGTAAGAAAATAATGTAAATGCGATGGGTGCATACAGGAAAATGCTGATAGAAAGGACCACCGGCTTTTAGTGTGTCTTCCGAAAGACAAAGGCAAATGTGGGTTGAACAAAATTGCCTAAGTTTCGAAACGGCGGCTGGTTGGATTGAACCACCGTCCCCTCGAGTGACAGTCCGGCGCTCTACCGCGCGACCACCGCAATATTAGTTGGCATCGGAAAGTTACGTTGACTAATCATGGAGGTCCGTCACAAATGTCTGCCGAATTCCACGATTGGTAGACATAGTATAGCGCAAAGATCATGCGGCATAGAGGGTTGATCGAAACGAAGACGCTTAGATACTGACCAACGCAAACTGGGTCCTTATTCCGCCACTGTCCGTTGTCGTCACACACCTTGGTGAGACTGCCTGTGTCCAGTCGGTGTCCCGCCAGACAGGAGTAGGTCGCCGTGTCGTTCACGCGCACGCCGTCCATGGTTGACGTCGTATTGGGGACGAGTGGCGGAGACTTACAGGTTATTTCTGCCAACCACAAGCGCACGTGATCACACATATGGAAACATTATAGCAATGCAAATGTTGTAAGAAAGACGTGTGTAACTTTAAAGGGACCCTTTCCTTTGGGAAACGAAAGGGATTCTTTCGAGGTTGTAAAACCTTTGTAATGTACACATGTACATAATACCGACTGGGGTTTGATTGTTTATGTATAAGAAATATAAGCACTTATCGCTAGAGGCTGATAGAGATGGGTAACCGGAAAGAATCCCCTCCGGACAGAATCCCTTCAGTCAAAATCCCCTCGGACAAAATCCCCTCCGGACGAAATCCACTTTATTAGTTAGGGTTAGAGTTGGAGTTAGGGCTAGGTGTTGGAACTAGGGTTAGGTGCTGGGGAACGGGTTAGGAGAATTGTTCAATATTTAACACAATACGTTGTCCGAATTGAAACGTTAATGACGGGATTTTCTCTGGAGGGGATTTTGCCCGGAAGCGATTTTGTCCCGAGGGGATTTTGTCCGAGGGGTTATGTCCGGAAGGAATTTTGGCATGGATTCCAAATTTCAACACAATACATGCAAAATTGAGGGTCCATCTACAAAGAAAGAACGAGCTGTTTTACACTTTATATATATATATATATATATATATATATATATATATATATATATATATATATATATATATATATATATATATATATACTTCCATGGTAGTTATATTAAATACACACGGTTGTATAACAGTTAACCTTACCACTACACGACGGCGGGGTTCCACTCCAGCGTTTGTCTGCCAGACATTGACGCGTCCAATCTCCGCCTGCCTCTGGCTTGAAGCCTGGACGACACTGGTACGTGACCTTTGTCAGGTAGGCGTCGTCTGTCGTGCTGACAATGGCATTGGCCACGGGGGCCGGGGAACCACATGACACGACTGACACAGACAAGAAGATAGGAGAACATGCACACTTCAAAGACGTCTGTTTTGGATTTGCTAATAAAGACCATAGCCATAAGATAACTGAAGGCAATGTTTTTCATACTAAAGAGCAACAAATGCAATATGAAATCTACGTGAATACTTCGAGAAACTTTGTGAAACTTCGAGAATCAAATGCGGAGAACTGTCATTGTTAAATTATGTCGTTATGTTATTGTTGTGTGTTGTGTTGTGTTGTGTTGTGTTGTGTTGTGTTGTGTTGTGTTGTGTTGTGTTGTGTTGTGTTGTGTTGTGTTGTGTTGTGTTGTGTTGTGTTGTGTTGTGTTGTGTTGTGTTGTGTTGTGTTGTGTTGTGTTGTGTTGTGTTGTGTTGTGTTGTGTTGTGTTGTGTTGTGTTGTGTTGTGTTGTGTTGTGTTGTGTTGTGTTGTGTTGTGTTGTGTTGTGTTGTGTTGTGTTGTGTTGTGTTGTGTTGTGTTGTGTTGTGTTGTGTTGTGTTGTGTTGTGTTGTGTTGTGTTGTGTTGTGTTGTGTTGTGTTGTGTTGTGTTGTGTTGTGTTGTGTTGTGTTGTGTTGTGTTGTGTTGTGTTGTGTTGTGTTGTGTTGTGTTGTGTTGTGTTGTGTTGTGTTGTGTTGTGTTGTGTTGTGTTGTGTTGTGTTGTGTTGTGTTGTGTTGTGTTGTGTTGTGTTGTGTTGTGTTGTGTTGTGTTGTGTTGTGTTGTGTTGTGTTGTGTTGTGTTGTGTTGTGTTGTGTTGTGTTGTGTTGTGTTGTGTTGTGTTGTGTTGTGTTGTGTTGTGTTGTGTTGTGATTTTAAGGAGAGAGTGTTATTCTTAGTAATATGCTCACTGAATATGCAATAATGCATTACTGTTAGCAGGGTATATGTTTTTTATGCAAGGACATTCTATTATTCTCATGAGATGGCGTATAAATGTGATGATAACAGTTGATATTATAACAAATGTGCCGACATTTTAACCGTAGCCATTGAGTTGTTTTTCATTTTACAGCAATACGATTTGCCTTATACCTATACAACATGAACAATACTCTGTCAATTATATATTATAATTATTATTTGAGTTTAGTAATTATTATTCGGACCCAGCTTACTTCTACAGATGGGAGTTTCTCCGGACCACGTGTTGCTGCTAAGACACGTGGTCGACAATTCTCCCGCGATCAGTTCATGCCCTTCAGCGCATGCGTACACGATCGTCTCGTTGAACAGGTTCCTGTTTGGGTCACCTCTGACAACTTTTGTATACCTTGGTGACGTCACCGCGGTACACCTTATCGCTACAACATGATTAATTAATGAGTGAATAAATAAGTGTATAAATAAGCAAGTAATAAGGCAGTAAAACAAGTTAGGAAATATAATATAATGTTTGTTGTATATTTGTGCCATATATTTTAATTAAGTAGCAATACGAAACAAATACTCTCAGACACATCGTACAATTAGCGATTGTTAAATGTGTGAACAAAAATAATTAACCCAATGGACAAATAAATATGATTGTGGCCATATTACGCGTTGCTTCGTTATTTCCAATGGGTCATAAACCAAATACACTCTTACATACACATAATATAGCTTTAAATAATTTAGATATTTCACATCAATAAAACATGATCAATAATAAATTATACAAATGTGAAATAATTAAATATATATTACGTCTACAGCTAAACAATAAAAATTAGAAATATTTAAATATACATTAGGGCTACAGTTAACTCTCAATGGCAATGTATTTTAATTATAACATCATCATATATGTTTTATTTATTATAGTTCTTGTTTGCAGAACATCAGTTACAAAACCACGACTATGTGAATTGGACGTGATTGTATCAGCCGTCGGTGATCTCAAGAATAGTGAATTTGAAAGAAATTATAACACATACACACATTCACACACACATACACACGCACACTCATACACCACACACACATATATATATTCAAATATATATATATATTCAAATGTGTATATAAATATATTCAAACGTGTATATCAATATATTCAAATGTGTATATCAATATATTCAAATGTGTATATCAATATATTCAAATATATAAATATATACACCTACACTGTAAGTGTGTATATATGTATATGTATATACAAAATGTGTACATATATATATATATATATATATATATATATATATATATAAGTCACATATATACACTTATATATAACGTATATATATATATATACAAAATGTGTACATATACATATATACATATATATATATATATATATATATATATATATATATATATATATATATATATATATATATATATATATATATATATATTAATAATAATGAAATATAGAATACGCAACTATATATTTGGTATAATTCTAGTACAACAAAGCACATGACGTCACATGACGTCACACAAATGTCTCACGTGTACACTGGGGTGTTTCGCCGCTCCACTGTCCATCCCGTCTGCACGATCTTTCCAAATCACCACTGGTCAGTTCAAAGCCGACGTCGCATTCGTAGAGCAGCACACTGTCGGGCGAGTAGGGCGAGGCGCCGGACACGAGGTGTGAGTGGACAGCCGGGTCGATGGCCGGACATAGGAGCACTGGACACACGGTCGGAATAAGATGTGTTTGTGTGTGTGTGTGTGTGTGTGTGTGTGTGTGTGTGTGTGGGTGGGTGTGGGTGTGTGGGTGTGGGTGTGGGTGTGTGGGCGTGGGCGTGGGCGTGGGCGTGGGTGGGTGGGTGGGTGGGTTGGTGTGTGCGTGCGTGCGTGCGTGCGTGTGTGTGTGTGTGTGTGTGTGTGTGTGTGTGTGTGTGTGTGTGTGCGGTGTGTGTGTGCGTGTATGTGCGTGCATGTGTGTGCATGTGTGTGCGCATGTGTGTGCGTGTGTCTCTGTGTGTGCACATGTGTGTATGTGTGTGCGTACGCGTGTGTATGTATGAGTACGTGCACTTCCTAAACGATAACATCAAATCAAAATGAGGTTCACACACTCAATAACATGTGCGCGTACACCCCGTTGTATACACTAGCTAATAGTGGCTTCTTATGACGTACCCCATTCAGAGCAAGACTCTGAAAATAGAGCTAGTACTAAATCACCTTCTTGCCGATATGCGTGCAAAAACGTCGGCGTAGGAGATATGAAAATTAACATATTTATGTTGCACGTTGTCGTGAATCTATTTTTCTATACTGCTACCCGCATTGTTGGGAACGTTTGGCTTGCCAACAATTCGTTTAGAGTTTGATAAATGTGTCACAATCACATGTGGTACCGTTCACATCAATGCATCGAGTGCCCTATTGGCAGGCACTTGCTAGTTCAAATGTGTTCATTGTGGAATATTGAGCCATTTGACACTTATCCATCAATCCAAGATCAGGGTTTCAGAACCTCGTCTAGCTGACACGTTTTCACCAGGTTGGTCACTAACGAATGTGTAACACAGATGACAGTTATCAATACATCGAATAAATAGGTTCCTCATTCCGTCCAGGAGACACTTACCAACACATCCCGTTGACGAGTTCCATGTTCCACCCAGGTGACACTTACCAACACATCCCGTTGACGAGTTCCCTGTTCCACCCAGGTGACACTTACCAACACATCCCGTTGACGAGTTCCATGTTCCACCCAGGTGACACTTACCAACACATCCCGTTGACGAGTTCCCTGTTCCACCCAGGTGACACTTACCAACACATCCCGTTGACGAGTTCCATGTTCCACCCAGGTGACACTTACCAACACATCCCGTTGACGAGTTCCATGTTCCACCCAGGTGACACTTACCAACACATCCCGTTGACGTGTTCCAAGTTCCGTCCAGGTGACCCTTAACAATATATCGCGTTGACGAGTTCCATGCTCCGTCCAGGTGACACTTACCAATACATCGCTTTGACGGGTTCTGTGTTCCGTCCAGTTGAAACTTACCAACACACCCCGTTGACGAGTTCCATGTTCCGTTCAGTTGACACGTCTTCACCGGGTCCCCGTTGGGTATGTAGCCCAGGCGACACTCCAGTGTGCACGTGTCGTCATAAACTTGTTCCCGAGAAGTGCAGTTCGCATTCGTGTAGTACCCGTGGTTGTCAACAGTTAGCGCGTCACATGTTATGACTGTGAAACAAAAACTCGCAACATAGAATTGAGGATGTATCAAACTGATCCACTGCAGTGTTGTATCGGAAGTTCATTTAAATTCAATGCGTGCACTATGAGAATTGATGATATTCATGTAAGTACGTTCATTTACAACACATCATAATGATAACTTTTTAGGGAAATCCATCTATGATGCTGAGAATACGTCAAATTCTAGTGTTCACATGTAAACAACAGCATGAAGTGTTTGGCTGGAAGTTTTTGTGTTCAATATTTAACGACAACTAACTAATCATCACATTTGTCAAAGCGCCACAATGTGTGACATTCACAAAGAGTTTGCAACGTGTCATTTATATAATGTTTTTAATACTGAATAAATGCGTAAGATTGCATTTGCATTGGATATTTTGCTCACTGCTTACGCCAATGATTTACCTTTACACATCCAGCAACCGAGTACTGCTTCATTATTCACTCTACATTGCTCCAGTTCACTCAGCTGTGTAAATGAGTACCTGGCAATAGACAGTGGTGGATAAGTGTACGCGCAGCCTTTCGCACATTAATTGTAGCATATAGCTGGATGCTTCCCAGAGACGTTGAGATGGTATTTGGTTGAACAGGTCTGCCGGGGGAGTAATGTGTAAAAGCGCTTTGAGCAGTCCTGAGGACTGGATACTGCGCTATATAAAAACTTACCTTTACTTTTTGTTTTCCACTGCTGGACCAGCCGTTAATATTAGAAACATGTTACGATTATAGTAACTTACGCTGGCACGTGACAGGGTTAGTCCAGTCGCCGTGTTCTGTACACCTGTGTACACTATCAGTATCCGAAAGGTTGTAGCCGAGTGTACACGACAGTTCGCACGTGTCGTTGTAATTATTCCTGCCCGATGTACACGAAGTGTCGTTGTACGCCTCTCCCTTGGCTAACTTGATGGCGGGACACGTGACCACTGAACAAAGGTAATGTCATGTTTTTTATTAGAGACTAGCGTACGTGAGTGTATGTGTGCGTGTGTGTGTACGTGTTTTCGTGCGTATGTGGGTTCAGCCGTAAGTGAGTGCATGCGTTTGTGCATGCGTGTTTGTGTGTGTGTGCGTGTGTGTGTGTGTGTGTGTGTGTGTGTGTGTGTGTGTGTGTGTGTGTGTGTGTGTGTGTGTGTATGTGTGTGCATGATGGTGTATGTGTGTGCATGTGTGTGTATGTGTGTGTATGTGTGTGTATATGTGTGTGTGTGTGCATGTGTGTGCATGTGTGTGTGTGTGTGTGTGTGTGTGTGTGTGTGTGTGTGTGTGTGTGTGTGTGTGTGTGTGTGTGTGTGTGTGTGTGTGTAACGTATAACGCTGGGCAATTCTTGGAACTGGATAACGCTTTATATTAAAACAAATGAATGGGATTGCATGAATGCAAAGTAAGAGGGATCCCTGTTGTTGGACAATGAATGATTATAAGTGTTCAGAGTTACAAACAAGTCATATGACGTACGTTCACATGTGACTGGGTTACTCCA
>OZ024859.1:10698469-10713469 GCA_964017155.1 Oasisia sp. SBJ-2009
TGATGAACTTTGGGTCATTTAGTAGGGTTTCGATGATGCCCAATCCAATGAGCATGGTCCCATTGACCTCAAAGGTTCATATCAAGGTCATATGGCAAGATCATAGGCATTTTGGCTCAAAAGTGCAACAAAATATGTTTTTTACACAATGTCTAATTTTCAACATTCTCATTTCAGGTGTAGATCTAATGGCAGAAGATTGTGTCTTCAAGTGTGTGCTTGGGAAGTGTCCGGTGAAACAGAAACTTTGCCGAAGTCAGCCTGATGGAGCGAGACGGCGCAACATCATTGATGCCAGCATTCAGTATGATGACTCCTTGCATGTTGACTTGCAGGAGCAATTGGACCCCAACGAAAACCTGCAAGTGAGTTATCACAGGTCTTGCATTACCTGGTATCTAACACATGCACCAAAATCTGAAACGGGTGAAAGATGTTCCCCGGTGAAACGTAAGAGACGTTCAGCCATTCCTCTCTTCAAATTTAGGGAGCACTGCATCTATTGTGGTGAAACATGTGCTATAGATAAAGCATGCAAGAATCCCAACCGATGGGTGCCTGCCTATCTGGTGACCGAGGTGGACACAAAGGAAGTGGATGAAAGGGGCAAACATGTAACGAGCAAGGACAGAATCCTAAAGCAGTGCAAGGTCAGTGCTGATGATTGGGCAGATGTGGTGATGATGCGCATCACCGGCGCCCCCAGCGACTTACATGCATCATAATTCAATGGATTCAATACTCGTGCCAGCCGCCGACAGGGTTTGTCCCCGAAGAACGAGACCCACGTAAATTACCTTCCTCTGATCGACGCCAAACCGTCGGATCCCAGCACCATCCTCACGTCGATGACGAAAGCTCAGAGGCTCACGAATGCGAAAGGTCAACACTGGGTCATATATACCATTGATCTACAGCTCTACAAGGTGACATGCCAGATCATTTGGAACGACATTGAGAAGTTCACAACCTTCATTCCTCGTCTTGGGGGAATGCACTTCCTCATGAGTTTCATTGGAACGGTCGGTGCGAATGCAGCAGATAGTGGGTTGACAGAGGTGCTGGAGTCCACCTTCTCAGGGGTAGCGACGATGTTGTCAGGGAAAAAAATTCCCCAGAACCTACGAGCCTTACGGATGCTGACAGAACAGTTACTACGCGAGCTGCTACAGCCAGATTCTGAGATTCAGTCCATGGATGATCTGGAAGCCCATCTCGACCACTTGTCCGAGAAGAGTTGTACAGCAAAGTTATGGATCACCACCATCATTCGTCCCACACTTCTCATGATGCAGTATGTGCGTGCCGAGCGTGAGGGCGACTTCTATCTTCACCTCAAGGTAGTAGAAGAATCGCTGCCCTACTTCTTCAGCGCGGGTCATATCAACTACGCACGGTATGGAGTCCACTACCTACGTCAGATGGAAGCGCTGCCAGAGGACATACGGGTGCGGTTCGAAAGGGGAGAACACGCCATCCACCCCAAAGCTGGCATTTGGAACGGGATATGGTGAGCGTCTACAACTGGTCATTCACAATTATCTATGACCACAACCGAAATATATGTATATTGTAGGTTTGAATTGAACATTGAATTCACTTTTTATTGTCACTTTCCTTAGGTCTGTCATGGGCATCGAGACAACATGGATGAGAAAAGGGCATGGGCCCGACGGCATCATCGGGTTCACCAGTCAGCCTGACACTATTAGCACCTTTGCTTACTCCTACCACGACTGCATCTCCCTTACATCAGGTTGGTTCCAGAGTGCACCCTCTCACATGAATTTACACATCAATGATATGAAATGTTGATATTACTTAATGTGTAACATACAAACTAATAAATACTTTATGTAGCTCTATAATATAATAAGTAACATATGTGTATATTGTACCAGGTCTGGATGAGATGAGAGAGCACACAGAATATATTCAGATGCATCACAACGAGGAAGCACCTTCTCGCATCAGAACTGACAGGCAGGACCGGCTCTTTCTTCGACAAAAGCTGGCTATTTGTATCAACCCACTTAATCATGAGGAGCATCCACCAGAAAGACTCATCAACATAGTGACTGGTGAGGTCATCATTAACAAAGAGGTTAACGTTGACAAGGCCTACGAATTGGGAAAGATGCAGAAAAATGAGTTTGAGGCAGCCTGGCCAGACTCGTTTTACAAACCCCTGAAGCGAGTGCCAGTAACGATGACAGCGAATCGAAAGTCAATCAACGTTGGTGGGCAGAAGATCATAGACACTGGCGTATTCTATGCACGAGCACTCGCTCTTCATTCAAGTCATCGTGAAGGATCCCCTTCTTTAGAGTCGATGCTGGCAACAGAACTATCGCCAGTAGCAACATCTATGTTGAGATGAGAACCACACAAAAGGCACAACTGAAGAGTGAGCTTGCTGTTCAAAGATCACATAGAGGCATCACGAAAGACTCGTACTTTCTAGATGGCTGTGCCATACTATGGGTGGTGGCCTGGCCTTGTGCCAAGAATGCTGTAGTGCAAGACTACATAGATGCGTTCCGTGAGCATGTTCGTCGGTATCAACAGGAAGCGGATGTGTTCCTCGTGTTCGATCGCTATGTTGATGGTAGTACCAAGGAGGAGACACGATGGGGGCGAGACAAGGAGGCGTCCAAGGTCTTCAAAATGAAGCTGACCTCAAGACTGCCAGCGGCCAAGCTTCTGGTCTCAGTGACATCAAACAAAATCCAGATCATTAACTACACCATCGCAGACTTTCTGGTCCACATGGATGATAAAGTGACCCACACTTTGACCCTGACTGGTCCAGAGCCTGTCCCGGTGGAGCTGCCAGGTGGCGTAGTTATTCCACGCAGAGTCCTTGAAACCACCCAGGAGGAAGCAGACACAATCCTTATACATCAGGTAAATCCAGTAAAATACAACACATGCTACAACGTCATGCTATACAAATGCATGTACATGTACGTATAAATACAACTAGCATTATGTTAATACACTTCTCTTATTATTATTTTGTCCAGGTTGCACGTCGTGAGGTGAAGAACAATGGTGCACGGGTCGTCATCGCTGACGACACTGATGTGTTTGTCCTCTTACTCCATTTCAAGAATCTTGGATCCCTAGGGAGCGGGCCGATCTTCATGGAGTCACCACTGCGTCAGCGAGGATCCATCGACATTGAAGGCACGCTGCAAGAACATCATACAATAATACCAAGTCTGCTCGCTGCACACGCACTCAGCGGATGTGACACAGTGGCATCATACTATGAGGTTGGGAAAGGAAAGGTCCTCAAAGTTCTCCGAGCATAGTACTACACACTGGTGTATTCGGACAACTAAGATACATATAAGATACAAGAATTATTAAATGACGATTATGATGGTAAAATGTTCCTTTGTTACAGACGTAGCTTCCTTGGCTCTGCTTGGAGATGCATCCCTGCAGGAGATGTCGTACAACCGGATGCTCCAAGAGGCAGCTGTGTTCATCTTGGCATGCTACAGCCAAACCGGAAAAACGACGTTAACAGACGCCAGAATCGAAGTTTGGAAGACAAAGATGAGGAGGAGTGCCCTCGAACCTCCCAAACTTTGCTCACTTCCGCCGACCTCTGCAGCCTTTCGGGAAAATGCCCTGCGAGCACATTTTCAAGTGGCTGTGTGGCGAAATGCTCTGCAAACCCACCCACCGTTGCTTGATCCAACTGACCATGGCTGGTCACATACCGAGGGTAGTACGAGGATCACTCCTACAATCGTCCCCCTGGCCACCTCCTTAGCCCCAGACGACCTACTCAAGGTGATCAAGTGTGGGTGCGACAGCAATACACCATGTTCTACCCAGAGATGTGGATGCAAGTCGCACACCATCCCATGCACGCTTTTCTGCGTTTGCAAGGAGGGGACGCCTGCAGAAGCAAAATAGTTTGACTGGCAGAACTGCCATGCATGAACTAAACCACAATGTATAACCGTTCTCAGTTGTATCCTCTGATAAATAAAATTGTCTTTTGCCAATTTTGAATGAAGCCTTTTTCTTTTGGATTGTTCGTGAATGTGCCACAGCGGAAATATGGGGAATGTTATCAGGTTATAAATGCTCTTGACATTGCCCTGATGCGAGGATTTACCTCAAAATCATCTTGTAGCATCTGTTTAGCATTCTAAACATACGTCATATCATACCAAATCACAGCATGAACCAAAATGTCACTGCCAGAATCGCGAATGCAAATAATTTTACATACATTTTGGGTTATAGACACCTACAACCTTGCCAATGACCTTGATATTAACATTTGAGGTCACTGGGACCATGCTCATTGGATTGGGCATCATCGAAACCCTACTAAAGGACCCAAAATTCATCAATATCGTGCAAAGGGTTAGCGTTCTAGGGTCATTCCGGTACACATACAGTATCGGCGGCCATTTTGGCGGCCATCTTGAATTTTGAAAATTGCTCAAGGATACAAAAATTGTATCAGGCATTTTATGTTTCTAGGGTATCTTGGGCATCACAATCAGTCGAGAAAAAAACTATATCAGCCAAGTCAGGGTTCACCTTGAAAATCATGTTTGGCGTCCTGACTAATAGGATCTCTCAGTCTCCTTTTTATAATAATAATAATAATAATAGTAACTTCTTTTGCGCCAATATCCTCGAAAATCAAGCTCAGTGGCGCGACAAAACCAGGGGATTAATCAATCTCATAATCGAAAGCAATGCGTGAGTCGTCAACGGATGGATGGAAAAGCTAGGAGGCTAAGGAGGACAGGCAGCATTAAAGAGATAGGTTTTTAGATGTCGGCGGAATGAAACTATATTACCTTGTGATTTAACACTGGCAGGAAGCGAATTCCACACCGTTGGTGCGGCAACCGAGAAAGCTCGGGTCCTGGCTTTCGTTTTCACCCGAGGGATGTAAAGAGGGTTACTACTGGTTGAGCGTAGCTGTCTGGAATTTCTTGTTGGAGTTAGCATTGAATTTAGATATGCTGGTTGTGTAGATGAGAGTGCTTGATAGGCTATTGTACAAATTTTGAAAATGATGCGATAGTGCACAGGTAGCCAATGCAGTGATTTTAGAAGCGGCACTGAGCGAGAAAAACGTGGAGAACGCGTGACTACCCTTGCTAAACAATTTTGGACACGCTGAAGTTTTGCTATGTCCTTGTTTGCGGTATTGTAAAGGAGGGAATTGCAGTAGTCGAGTCTGCTGCTTACTAGAGCTGTGGCGATGGTTTTAGCAACGGAAAGTGATAAAAACCGGCGGATACGGCGAAGATCACGGATATGGTAAAAACAGCAACGGCATGTTTTCGAGATATGTTGTTTGAAATTGAAGTTTTCATCAAACGTTACTCCGATATTTAAAACTGAGGTGGCTGGTGTGATACTCTGACTCAGAATATGTGTCGGGAAAAAGCCATTGAGTTTTGCCCGCTGCGTTGATGTACCAATGATGAGAAATTCAGTCTTATCTGCATTTAGTTTTAATTTACTATTTTTCATCCAGAGGGAGACATCTTGGAGACAATCCCTGAGCTGGTTTAGGGAGCGACAAGTATCTGGTGTGGTCAGAGAAACATAGATTTGTGTGTCATCTGCATAAAGGTGATGATCCAGGTTATGACTCTGGATAACTGAGCTTAATGGTGTTGTGTACAGAGTGAAAAGCAACGGACCCAAAACAGAACCCTGGGGGACACCACAAGAGGTGGGCAGCATGTATGAGAAGCAGTTACCTATTTTAATGGCTTGCCGTCTGTCAGTAAGGTATGAAGTAAACCAGCTCAAGGCTGTGCCAGATATCCCGTACCACGTTGATAAGCGTGTAATGAGAATGTCGTGGTCAATGGTGTCGAAAGCGGCGGATAGGTCAAGCAGGGTCAGTGCAGTAACTTTGCCATTATCAATGTTAAGGTTTATGTCATTGTGTACTTTTAAAAGAGCAGTTTCTGTTGAGTGAAATTGTTTGTACGCAGACTGTGATGCATTGGTTAAACCATTTATGTTGATGTGAGAAGTAAGTCGATTTGCAACAACCTTTTCGAGTATTTTGGAAATGAAGCTAAGGTTAGAAATAGGCCTGTAGCTGTTTAGATCTTCTTTTGACAGAGTTGTCTTCTTAAGAATTGGATTTACATGTGCACATTTAAAGTCTTCAGGGAATAAGCCGGAGTAGAGTGATGCATTTATTATATCTGTTATTGGTTTAATTAAAACGTCAAGGCATGCTTTCACTAGTATGGTCGGAAGTGGGTCAAGATCACAGGATTTATTTGGGGATGACATGATTATTTTTTTCACTTCAGTAGTTGTGGCTGGTTCAAACGATGTGAGTTTAGAATTTAGTTGTGGAGAGTCGGCATTTATAGTGTCTGAGGTGTGATCTGTGAAGGCTGAATGTATCAGGCTGATTTTGTCTTTAAAATGACTTGAGAAAGAGTTACACAGTGACTTGATTGATGCATGGGTTGGTAGAGAAGGAGCAGGCCGCCTGTGTAAAATCTGATTTATGCATTTCCATAATTGTTTTGGTGTAGCAGAGTTATTTGCGACCATGTTTTCGTAATAATATGACTTTGCTTTTGACATTTGTTGGTTACATAGATGACATTGCCGTGTGTAGCGTGACCTGTCTAAGGATGAACGAGATTTACGCCAAACACGTTCCAGATAGCGACGGCGCCGTTTAGATTGGATTATTTCCGGGGTCATCCAAGGAGCTGGCGGCTTTTGTGACACAGATTTGGATTTAGCGGGTGCATGTTTGTCAAGCAATGTCTTCAGTATTTGACGGTACTGTTTGTATAGGTCTGATACATGTTCTTTAGGATGTGTGACAAGGTCGGGTGTAATTATATCAGTCATAAATGATGCAATGTTGATACTGTGAATGGCTCTGTAGAACATGTTGTGTTTGGACACGGCTGGGGCTATAGGAACTTTAAGATCTGCAATTACTGTGTTATGGTCCGATAAGCCATCTACAACTGTGGGTGTCTGAATTTTGTGTCTCTGTGTGTAAGTTTCTGCTTAGTTGTCTCTCTGGCATTTTTTGTCTCCGCGTCTGTCGATCTATAACACTTCCCCATCGGTCTTCAGTCTCGCTTTGTCAACATTGTATTGTGTGTGTGTGTGTGTGTGTGTGTGTGTGTGTGTGTGTGTGTGTGTGTGTGTGTGTGTGTGTGTGTGTGTGTGTGTGTGTGTATTTATGTTTGTATGTATGCTTGTATGTTTGCATGTATGTATGTATGTATATATATATATATATATATATATATATATATATATATATATATATATATATATATATATGCATGAATGCATGCATGCATGTATGCATGTATGCATCTATGTATGTATGTACGTATGTATATATGTATGTATGTATGTATGTATGTATGTATGTATGTATGTATGTATGCATGTATGCATGTATGCATGTATGCATCAATGTATGTATGTATGTATGTATGTATGTATGTATGTATTTATTTATTTATTTATTTATTTATTTATTTATTTATTTATTTATTTATTTATTTATTTATGTATTTATGCCTTTATGTATTTATGTATTTATGCCTTTATGTATTTATGTATTTGTGCCTTTGTGCCTTTGTGCCTTTGTGCCTTTGTGCCTTTGTGCCTTTGTGCCTTTGTGCCTTTGTGCCTTTGTGCCTTTGTGCCTTTGTGCCTTTGTGCCTTTGTGCCTTTGTGCCTTTGTGCCTTTGTGCCTTTGTGCCTTTGTGCCTTTGTGCCTTTGTGCCTTTGTGCCTTTGTGCCTTTGTGCCTTTGTGCCTTTGTGCCTTTGTGCCTTTGTGCCTTTGTGCCTTTGTGCCTTTGTGCCTTTGTGCCTTTGTGCCTTTGTGCCTTTGTGCCTTTGTGCCTTTGTGCCTTTGTGCCTTTGTGCCTTTGTGCCTTTGTGCCTTTGTGCCTTTGTGCCTTTGTGCCTTTGTGCCTTTGTGCCTTTGTGCCTTTGTGCCTTTGTGCCTTTGTGCCTTTGTGCCTTTGTGCATTTGTGCATTTGTGCATTTGTGCATTTGTGCATTGGTGCATTGGTGCATTGGTGCATTTGTGCATTGGTGCATTGGTGCATTGGTGCATTTGTGCATTGGTGCATTGGTGCATTTGTGCATTGGTGCATTGGTGCATTGGTGCATTGGTGCATTTGTGCATTTGTGCATTTGTGCATTTGTGCATTTGTGCATTTGTGCATTTATGCATTTATGCATTTGTGCATTTATGCATTTATGCATTTATGTATTTATGTATTCATGGTTATATGTATGTTTGTATTTTTGAATGTATGTAGGTATGTGTGTATGTATGTATGTATATATGTATGTATGTATGTATGTATGTATGTATGTATGTATGTATGTATGTGTGAATGTATGTCTGTCTGTATGTCTGTATATCTGTATGTATGTATGTCTGTATGTCTGTATGTCTGTATGTCTGTATGTCTGTATGTCTGTATGTTTGAATGTATGTAAGTATGTATATATGTAAGTATGTAAGTATGTGTGTATGTGTGTATGTGTGTATGTGTGTATGTGTGTATGTGTGTATGTGTGTATGTGTGTATGTGTGTATGTGTGTATGTATGTATGTATGTATGTATGTATGTAAGTATGTATGTATGTATGTATGTATGTAAGTATGTAAGTATGTAAGTATGTATGTATGTGTGTATGTGTGTATGTGTGTGTGTGTGTGTGTGTTTGTATGTATGTATGTATGTATGTATGTATGTATGTAAGTATGTGTGTGTGTATGTATGTATGTATGTATGTATGTATGTATGTATGTAAGTGTGTGTGTGTATGTATGTATGTATGTATGTATGTATGCATATATGCATGTATGCATTTATGTGTGGTTGTACATATGTATGTTTGTGGTGCGGGAAGCATGTATATACTTAATACATATCCACAAACACAAACGCTGGCAACCTTCGCAAATGCACGGACACACATACGCATACACACACGTATTAACGTGTGTGTATGCGTATGTGTGCCAATATTCATGATTTTATGCCATAAGTATTTTATTTGACAAAAACGACACTCTGAAAAAACACCGCGAATGCTAAATGTAGTCAGAAATATTGCTAACGTTGCTATGCTTCACTACACGCGGCTAGAATGTAACATACCTGTTAGATCCTTTCTGGGATACATAAAATATGTCGTCTGTAATAACAACGTAATTGGGTTGGCCGTCCACACGATATATATTGCGCCTGTATCCGTTGTAATCAGTGCAGACTATATGCTTAAGAGCTGCAACATGACCAAAGATACATTATTTGATTAATATAATGCGTGCCGTTGTGACTGTGTGAGTCTGTACGTGTTTGTTTGTGTGTTTATTCGTATCTCAGTTTACGGCAAAATAGGTTTGAGTGGTGTGAAAAATTCTCCACATTTCCTTTGGCCCACGAAGAGGTAATGCCACCCATGTCTAAGACGACTATTAATAATGTTGGAATACCGTTAGTGCGTCATTTTATTAATAAACAGACGAAATAGATTTATAGTGTTAATTTGGACTATTTCCCCACCACAAACAATATAAAATAAAGGTACGAACAAATATTGCCTTCAAAAGGAAGTGTGAAGCATTAGCAAAGGTAAACGTAACATTGATAATGATTGTATGGAGTGAAATTATTTATGAAAGGAAACGAATAAGTACTTGTTATGTATAACTATGTCGCATTGTTCTGCTATAAACCGTCCATTTAGTGTAATATTATGAGCTATATGGCTCTGCGTTCTCTCATGTAATTTAATGTGTATTCTCACATGGACAATGGCTCCCGATTCATTCGACAGGAGAGCGTGGTATTTAAGATTGTTCGAATTTTCGTTTTGCGTTGCGACAGGTGGTATACGGGGAAAACAAGAATAAATCCAAATGTGTTATTTGTTTTTCGACTGAGGAAACACTGCATTGGTGGCGATATTGGTTTCTTAAGACAATTTCCCTGATATCAGGTCAAATCGCATATACGGTCATGCGTAATGATCCATAAATGAGTTGTCTTCATCAAGAAAGCAGAGCGGTAATGAGCTGAACGAAGACGAAGACTCGTGGATCGAAATTAATTAGTTGTGAAATAAGAAATATTGCTTTAATTAAGAAGAAGACTGCAATCTACAGCTAAAACGTTTGGTGTTTTCCCTTCCCGATATTTTGCGATATACGCATACCTGAAACCATTTTAGCGGAAAATACGCTCTCTAGTATTTGAGAAATATTTACTTACAATCGTCTGCCCAGCATACACCGAGGTTGATGTCTAGGGTAATTCCATATGGACTGCTAAGATTAGAAGTAACAATGGGTGTTTGTCCGGTTCCATCCAATCTTGCTTTCAAAATTTTCGCGATGTTACGGCATGTGATGTACATGAACCTGAAAGGTACGTATATAGAATTATTAAACTAACCAATCAATCCACGTAATTTCACTCATCCCTGTAAGGGCAGTTAAATTGTTGGTTAGAAATATATATATATATATATATATATATATATATATATATATATATATATATATATATATATATATATATATATATGTATGTATATATATAATTTGTAATTATATTTGTATACAACATGAAACAAGTTTGTTAATGAATACGTACCATTGCATACGAGAACGCGAACGCGAACGCGAACGCGAACGCGAACGCGAACGCGAACGCGAACGCGAACGCGAACGCGAACGCGAACGCGAACGCGAACGCGAACGCGAACGCGAACGCGAACGCGAACGCGAACGCGAACGCGAACGCGAACGCGAACGCGAACGCGAACGCGAACGCGAACGCGAACGCGAACGCGAACGCGAACGCGAACGCGAACGCGAACGCGAACGCGAACGCGAACGCGAACGCGAACGCGAACGCGAACGCGAACGCGAACGCTTATTTTTATGGTCACATTCGAATGTGAATGCGAATGTTAGGCGATTGCATTCGAATGCGCATTCGAATGCGAATATTTGATAGTTGCGTCCAAATACGAGTGTTGTTTGTGTTATGAATACTGCTGAGCTGTAGGCTTATATAATGAAAATTATTTAATTATGCACATTTTAGCGTGAGGTATAACACACTTAGTTTTACATATTTAAAATAATAACATAGCAAATTACAAGACTAATATTTATTTTCAAAAATGATCTACAATATGCATAACGAGGCTTTTTGTAAAATTCCTGGAACCAGGTTATTTGCCAGGCTACAAAGGTTCATGTATCCGGCTATTTCTGATACCTGTTGGTTAGATCCAAAGTAATGCCAATTGGGATTGTATCGAGGTGCAGGACTGAGTGTCCATTGTTGTTGTCAATGTTGTGCACGGAAATTTTTCGTTTGTAAACCTCTGTATAATACAGCAAGCGTTCCTCTGGATCGACAGCAAGACCGTACGTGCGTACATCTGCAATGACACAACATTTCACTGCCACTGCCACTGCCACTGCCACTGCCACTGCCACTGCCACTGCCACTGCCACTGCCACTGCCACTGCCACTGCCACTGCCACTGCCACTGCCACTGCCACTGCCACTGCCACTGCCACTGCCACTGCCACTGCCACTGCCACTGCCACTGCCACTGCCACTGCCACTGCCACTGCCACTGCCACTGCCACTGCCACTGCCACTGCCACTGCCACTGCCACTGCCACTGCCACTGCCACTGCCACTGCCACTGCCACTGCCACTGCCACTGCCACTGCCACTGCCACTGCCACTGCCACTGCCACTGCCACTGCCACTGCCACTGCCACTGCCACTGCCACTGCCACTGCCACTGCCACTGCCACTGCCACTGCCACTGCCACTGCCACTGCCACTGCCACTGCCACTGCCACTGCCACTGCCACTGCCACTGCCACTGCCACTGCCACTGCCACTGCCACGGCCACGGCCACGGCCACTGCCACGGCCACGGCCACGGCCACGGCCACGGCCACGGCCACGGCCACGGCCACGGCCACGGCCACGGCCACGGCCACTGCTACTAATGCTTACACAGAATTGGCGATATTGAGGCGGTAACAGTTCCACAGGTAATACGGATTTGTGTGGCTTCGTTGTTGAATGAATCGAAGACCGTTATGATTTTAACCAGTAGCGTAACGAATGTCTAGCAATGTCAAATGTAATAATAAATACCGTAACAAAAACGCAAATGTAAAAATGGTTGCGCAACGTTATACTAATCCCAATTTGTCATGTTCCGTGCATAACGTTTTTTTTATTGTATACCAATCAGTTGAACATTATTTTAACTACATAATTGATGAGACAACGAAAACAGAAGACAACCCATTAAATTCGAAACTTAATTTTTTAGTAAAACGTTTAGCTTACCACGAACATCCACACGTCCGTTGTTCGCACTTCCGCCATGTGATGTTCGACTGATAGTGTTTCTGTGAATGTCACTCCAGAAGATAATGTCATGACTACTATCAACAGCCACGGCTCGTATTTCTGCTACAAAAACAATATAAAATATAGTTCCTATAATATACAAAACATAATTCCCAGGACTAAGTAAGTCAATAATACAGGACACAACATGAAATATTGTACAGCAGACGACGAGCAGAAGAATGAACACGATAACAATAGTTACGCTCTGAGAAATAAATATTATTCAGAAATAAGGTAAATGTTTTACATTTCTGAATTCCCTTTGGTGAATGGTTCCTTCAAGGTGTGAGTACGCGCGTGCGTGCGTGGGGGGCGTGCGTGCGTGTGTGCCCGCGGGTTATTGTGTGTAAGCGTCAGTGCACGTACGTTTCAGTGAGCGCACGTGTCTATGTCATAGATTTGTATATATGTATATATGTATATATATATATATATATAAATATATATATATATATATATATATATATATATATATATATATATATATATATATGACGCGGCACGCCAAAACCAGGCGCTTGCCGCAGATCCTCGATCGGCGGCAGGGTGTAATTAGTCAGCATACCCTCAAAATTTCGAAAGTGGGTTCTTGGCGGAATCAATCAGCAAAATCATCAGTCTTTCAATATTTCCATAATAGACACCATGAAATAGTGTTGAAAGGGGTAATAATGAGCATTTTAATGCAAGCCCCTCATTAATTTCACAGCTAATTAGTCTAAAACAAAGCCGTTTTTAGGCTAATTTAGCGCACTATCCTGCACACAAATAATTACTGAACGGATAAATTTCCTACTTCCTGCGAGACAAATGTAGCCATACGTATTACCTGCTAAATAACATAAAAATAAATCAAATCCGTCGAGAACCTGTATTTTTATGATGTTGTTCAACATCGGGGTAGGCCATTTTAGGCCGCCCGTTCGCTACTACATTCGCCTCCGGCGCAAACCCCCGGCGCGAGCGGTGAAATGTTGCGCTGACAAATGGTCGATTTTGTTATACTTTCACATATTATGAGTATATACCATCTCTAGGTCTATGCAAAATTTCAGAACAATTGGAGCATTATAAAGATGTGGTTGCTATGGTAATGTTCCACGATATCATTTTTTACGACCGATCACCTTAAAAACTCATTTTCTCGGAAGCGACATTCCACAAACTTATGCACTTGAAGTGAAATATCTTCGCCCAAGCACAAGATACAGTGTTCATTTTGGTACCATTTTAAAGCTCTTCATCTCCTCTAATTGAATCAATAATAATATGGAATTGTCAACTTGCCGACAAAAGCCTGGTTTTGGCATGCCGCGTCACAATATATATATATATATATATATATATATATATATATATATATATATATATATATATATATATATATATATATATATATATATACAGTTACATATATATATATATATATATATATGTATACATTGTATATATATATATATATATATGTATACATTGTATATATATATATACATTGTATATATATATATATATATATATATATATATATATATATATATATATATAACTGTATGTATGTATGTATGTATATGTATATATATATATATATATATATATTGATGTCATTGTTTTATATATATATATATACATATGTATATATATATAATATATATATATATTTAAATCAATGACACATAGACACGCGCGCTCACTGCTGAAACGTACGTGCACTATATATATATATATATATATATATATATATATATATATATATATATATATATATATATATATATATATATATATATATATATATATATATATATATATATATATATATATATATATAAAACACTGTATGTATGTATGTATGTATGTATATATATATATATATATATATATATATATATATATACATACAAACATACAGTTGGTTAGTTAATTAGTTAGTTAGGTAGATAATTAATTAGTTAATTAGTTAGTTAGGTAGGTAGGTAATTAATAAGTTAGTTAGTTAGTTAGTTAGTTAGTTAGTTAGTTAGTTAGTTAGTTAGTTAGTTAGTTAGTACCTCCATTAAGATGTAGTATAGATATCGGCGTGCCATGCGTGGGACGATCTGCTGATGCGTTGACAGGAATCTTCCAGATGTCCTCCTTCGTAGCAACCAGTAGAGGACAAATACGATCAGCAGCTGCATATAAAATAGGACGACATTAAAACAACATCTCATTCTTTCAGTTTCTTCGTAGCTGCATTTCCGGATACTTAGTTCCATTCCTAATAAAGTTACGTACTGAAATTGTCGTGTTAATTGTATAATTTGCCAATTATGTTTTCATATATTAGTAATAGTACATAACTATGTCATATATTATACTAATAAGTAAAATTACTTTATACTTTCAAAGCAAGAACGGATATGTAAAATGACGCCGTCAGTAACACGTATTCGCTTAATTACTCACCAATGCAGATTGCATGTGAACTCCAAGTACCGTTCCACTGGCATGACGTCACGGGTTCCCCGTCTGGC
>OZ024859.1:10718469-10738469 GCA_964017155.1 Oasisia sp. SBJ-2009
ATAACTAGTTTTTGCAACGGTTAATACCTAAGCCTCAGCCACTAATGAACGTTGAATGGTTTAATTCCCAGGACGCTCTCAAAGCCAGGCAAACAGTTGGATTGCCATGTTCACTTTAGTCAACAGCACGCAGTGATTGGAGAACAATTGTTTACGCACTTGAGACTGGAATGTCGGCCATAGCAGTTCCATCGAGTTTGGCGCGGAAGATAGTTTTCTTATTCCATTCATTCCAGTAAATGAAGCCGTTCGTGTCGTCTACAGCAACGCTTTGTATGTCATCTGCAGAACAGGACACAACGTGGAACGTACAGCGTATAACGTATAACGTACAACGTGCAACTTATAATGTACAACATATAACGCCAAAATGTCATTTTAGTCTTTGATGACGAATGTAGGAGTGTACGACCGGACGACCGGACGACCGGACGACAGGACGGACGGACGGACGGACGGACGGACGGACGGACGGACGGACGGACGGACGGACGGACGGACGGACGGACGGACGGACGGACGGACGGACGGACGGACGGACGAACGAACGAACGAACGAACGAACGAACGAACGAACGAACGAACGAACGAACGAACGAACGAACGAACGAATGACAGGAATATGCCCCTGAGACTCAAATATGTAGTCATCACAAATTCATGATGCGTGTTATATTGTGTGGCGCTCACCCAACCGCGAACAAGGCACTTCGCGACCATCCTACGGCACGAAATAATCAATACACGCAATTAGCCTAATCACTGTCCGCCTAACATAATCAGCAGCAAACCGTGTGTTTGCAATACAGGCATGAAAGGTCCGTGTATATAGTGAAGTAAGAAAAAAATTATATTTTTACCACATATCCTCTACTTACAATATGCGTAAAGTAGCAAATGTTAATAAACAATACTCAGGAATATACATGCTCCTAAATACAATTGGGCTATCCGTAATGGTCCGTCAATGGAATTCAATAATTACATAACAAAAAAAACTAATTAAAAAACCCAAAGTGGCCCCTAAGATAGCGACTTTTTATTAGTCATAATAGCGGCCTCCTAAGTCAACTATTTTACAAACTAAATTTAAAATAACTATTGCATCACATAGTTGCAGTTACAAAATAAGTACATCTACTCTCGATTTATCCATCTTTTGATCGATCATATATAAGGTTGAGAAAAGTTTATTAAATTGTCGAAACATAAAAAACAGCGCCGAAACGACCAATATTCAACTGTAGGTACTTAGACATACCACTTCGCCGATGCAATTTCAGCGAGTTTGTTTTCAAAACGCTGCCAGTGCGACCGAAGTATCCCGCCGAAACTACCAATTTTTACCGGCCACGCGAAGTGGCAGTGCGACCGAAGCATCCTAAATGCAAAAACGAAAAACGAAAAACGAATTCGTTTTTCGTTTATCTTACTTCACTTTTGAAAACGAAAAACGAATTTGTTTTTCGTTTTTCTTAATTCACTTTTGAAAACGAAAAACGAAAAAGGAATTCGTTTTTCGTTTTTCGTTCACAAATTTGAAAACGAAAAACGAAAAACGAATTCGTTATCCGTTTTTCGTTCGCAAATTTGAAAACGAAAAAGGAAAAAACGGTATATACACGGACCATGAAAACATATACAAAAACAAGTTAGATATGTAAAAGGGGGGTATTTTAATAGCAGCTGACTTAAAGCAAACTGCAAAGTAAAATGGCAGTCTACTGCAACGAATGGCCTCAATGGGAACATTAGTCCAGATGTATTTATTGAGAACTAATAGTAACACGTGTATAACATTATTTACACAGTCAACACATCGAGACTGGTTTTTGTTTTGTCAAATTGTCTTAACTACTGTGTGAAATTACAATTTTTATTTATCGAACGAAATGTTAAGCAACTCTTCACACCAATCACCACAGGAAAGCTAACGAACATCCGGTGGTATTTTAGACGATAAATGCTTTGCGTTTTGCTGCACATTGATGATTTTACATTTATCACGAATGCGCAAACACGACACTCGGATATTATTAAACGTCCGGATAAACGTAAGCGCGACGTTGCCACAACATAAATAGTCACTTACCGCGACCAGAGACTACGGCTGTTAACTGGCTGTAGGCTCTCTGTCCGCCGGATTCATCAACGGTAAAGCTCCATATGGTCGTAATGCCGGCGACAAAGACCGGATACACTAGGCAGTCATCTAATAGAAATATAGTAGAGCGGATCATAAAACAATCATGCACTTTTTGATACAAGCATTAAATATGGCACATAGTAAATACACACCAATGCAAGGGCATTTAGACCCAGGGCATCTCTGAATTTGCCCGGATCGGTAAGGGTGCCATTTTAAAAATGGCCGCCAAAACTAATTATCCTTATATCTTGAGAACAACGTCATTTATACAACTTTAAACTTGGGCTCAATATATAGGTATTTTGGGCCACAAATTTCACATTTTTAACCGTTGAATTGTTCTGTCATTTACTACAGCCGTTGTTAAAGATGGCGGCTATTGACTCGTTTGTCCTCATATCTCGTGAACTACGTCGTGTAAAGTGGTGATGTTGGTGTCGCAATACAGCGGTGTGGACAACGATTTCAAGTCATTCAGTTATTTTGCATTTGATTTGTGTTGATATTCATATTACATACACATACAGCTACACACATACACATATGCATAAGCAAATACACACGTACAGACATACACACTTAGTAGGCATGCGTACGTACATGCCGTCGACCAACTGCACTTACATTTTAAATTATTTTAGAACTCGTTGAAGTAACAATAATAAATAACAAGTGTATTATCTTAGTAGTACCTAGAGAAAACCGCGACTAAAAGTGGCCTTGAACACAGCGACGGAGATTGTTTGAATGTATTTTGTTTTTATAATAATAATAACACAAGTTTTATTAGCAATTCAACTGAGTTGGATTGACATTACAATAGGAATACATTTGATACCGCAATTCATACCGTATTAATAGTCTTTTTACTGACAGTTGTATAAAGCCCACGGTATAAAGGAGTTACGGAATCTATTCGTTCTAGTAACTGGTAACGGGTACATATTTTCTTGTCTAATATTATACTCGGTATGTCTTTTGTCAGGCAGCAGATAATTTAATCTATGTGTGCCGACTTTAATTTTATCAAAATATTTTTGACAAATGCACTCCCGTCTTACATTCAACGTATATATTTGAATATAAGCCCTCTACTAGTTTACAATATATTTAGTTTAGATTGGGAATACAAAATAAGCACTTTCAGGCCTAGTGCTTACAAATCAATGGTAGGCCACCCTTTTGTATAAATTATATATCAAACTGCACCAATCAAACCATATGAATGACAATAATGAGCTCAAGTGGCACGCATGAAGGAGTCCTATCATACAGCGCGCACACACACACACACACACGCGCGCGCACTCACACATACACACTCACACATACACGCACACACACGCACGCACACACACACACACACACACACACACGCACACGCACACGCAAACACGCACACGCACACGCACACGCACACACACACACACACGCACGCACGCACGCACGCACACGCACACGCACACGCACACGCACACACAAACACACACACACACACACACGCACGCACACACACACACACACACACACACACACACACACTTCAATAAATAATATATTGCAGTGGACTATGAACTATAGCCATGCTACACCGCTGCGAACACAATTTATTGTATGTGTCACGCGTGACGGAGCTTTCAGCGTGGCAGCCCCAAGGCTGTTGAATGCGCTGTCGCGCTTACATTTTTCCGATCGTTAAAACCTTTCCGATTGACGTTTCTGCGCATGCGCGTATCTAGGGGATAAACGTAAGCGCTACCTACGATGGTCGCGCTTACATTTTTCCGGTCGTTAAAAACGTTCCGATTGACGTTTCTGCGCATGCGCGCATCTAGAGGCGCGCGCGACAGCGCTAGCTAGCTACGCTGGTTGTTGCTCACGTGTATTTGGGAGTTTGAGCGTTATAGCACGGACTAATTGGACCAGTGACAGCGGATAACAAAGCGCTGTCACTGGTTACGATTGATTGTGCTAGGATTTACTGCTACATCTTTAGTAAATAAAAATATAGTAGTTATTGCTTCGTATACAAAGCTGTATTGTTTATTTATCCTTAATATTAATAGTAATTGGATGGATAAATAAATAGTTGCACCAAGTTTGGCATAACAAAGTTTTGTAATTTGTTGTGTGATAAGTGGCTTAAATATGCATTTAAAGCGTACACAGGAGGAAAATAATGACTTATACATTAACAATCTTTATATTATACTGACCAGTTTCCTCTAGTCTACGTTTAAATAATTACAGACTTTACTGAAGTAACATAATATATATTTGTTACATTTATTAAAATAACATCATGATCATCGTCTTACCTTCAGGAGTAAATGTGAAAAGATAATGTTAGTTATGTTCAGTGATGTTTTGTTGAAATGAATCCATACTGATATTTTATTGTATTCTGAATTTACTTCTTGAATAAGCCTGTAGCAGTTGTGTGTGAAACATATTGATGTCCTCTATAAATAGCACATAATTTTATTGTTTTAATACTGGCCTTTAAGTATAATATGAACATAACTGGACCCAGTACAATTCTTTGTGGTATAACTCATGTGGCCGCCATTACCTCTGAACTGGATTGATTAAGCAAACACTGTTGCCTAGTTCATTGTTGAAGCACAGTAGACATACAATTAATCCTCATTCAATAACAATTTATTGTAAAAATAAAAATAATCCAAAATCCAATCTATCTTGCGTGGCTGTGGCTAAATTGAAATACATGCTGTATATAAAAAATCAATGAATTCTTGGGATAAAAAAATTAAAACATTCCTCTTAAAACAAAATAATTGTACATAGATCGTCTGTATAAAATGTTCAAGATCACATCACATGACTAAAAATAAACATATATGCAACCAATCATGCATGCATATTTTTAAAACTGCAATATGCATTAAAGTGGTTAGATTTCACGATTCCACAAAAATGTATTGCCAATTTGTTTTAAAGTGTCTTATGTTATTTATTTACTGCTAAAATTGAAACTGTTTATTTACTTTTTGAAAAATACGCATGCATGATTGGTTGCATATAGGTTTATTTTTAGTCATTATGTGATGTGATCTTGAACATTTTATAATCTGAGACATTATATGAGCAGTGGCGTGCACCATCCAGCTGTAGCCAAGCATGACAATGTCCAGAGAAGGGTACACTCAGCAGCGCTGAAGCATACTTTAAAAAGTGTGTTCAAACAGGCTAAATTCGAGTCGACTCAGTCAGTGACAGTGCTGACTCGACATCGTCAAACGTTCATCACAAATAATACTAATTATTATATTAAGTAACGTCATTTGCATCGCAATATAACTATTGGGTTGCATTAACGAAGTCGTTTATGTAGAGTAGAAATGATACAGCAATGATAGGAGTGAGCCCTGCACCAGTGCATGGTCGTGTGTGTTTTCAATATCTTTATTTCAGATTGTCATAGTACATACAGATGTCCACATAAACACTAAAAAAACAAGTGACTATAGAAAAATATAAAAGTATTGCACATGGTACATTAAATAAAAAACTATTATGTATATACAACATTTTGATCCAATGTCATCTTATCCTGGATTGCCATTTTATATCACTGTTGATAATTGCAATTACCAACTTAGTATAAGAGCATCAAGTCTCCGCATGAATTTATATACAAGGTTTCTAATTACAGCTTTACTATCTGGTACATGGTATTCTACAAACATGGTGGAGGCACTGCAATATTTAGGCTGATTCAGCAATAAGCGAAACACATTATTGTAAGCCACATGAAGATTATGTATACTTGCTACTGTGTAATTCCACCACAGCTGAGCAGTATACAGGGGAGAGCAGAAAGTTCTAAGCAAAGTCAGCTTCACTTCAGTGGAACACATGTAAAATTTCCGCAATAGTATATTACCCCTAGCATATAGTTGTCGGCATTGGCGTAAGATATCTTTGTCATCATGTAATGTCTTAGAAATAAAGTGACCCAAATATTTCACATTATCCACTTCCTGGATTGTTTCACCATTAATCTTAAATGATGGAACATCAACATTGTTCATATAATTTTATTAGTTACTTTTAAATATTAACACAGCACTTTTCTTGGAGTTGTACTTGATATCATGATTTAACCCATAGAGTCCACATACCTGCATCAGTTCAGACAGTCTTGATACAGATGGGGACAGAATTACCAAGTCATCAGCATACATAAGATGGTTGATAGTTGTACTACATATTACACACCTTGTGTTACATTTGTTTAAAGCTATGGTTAAATCATCCATATATATATATATTAAAAAGGTGTGGTGAGAGTATACCACCTTGCCTGACACCATTTGTAACACCAAAATGTTCCGACAATTTGCCTGACCATCTCATACACATAGTCTGATTCGAATACCAATATATAAGCAGTCTAACAATATATCCAGGCACTCCCCTGTCAATCAACTTTTGAAATAAGATAGAATGTTTCACTCTGTCAAAGGCTTTAGACACATCTAAAAACATGTAAACATAGAGACTCCTATGCCTGTCAATAACTTCCCTTAAGACATAAATACACAAGTCTGTCCTGTGTTTTTTTCTCAAATCCAAACTGATTGGACATTGTTGACCGCGTAACTGACATTCTGTCTAACAATATGTTTTCAATTTTTTTTGACACAATACTAGCTAATGCAATAGGTCTATAATTGTCTTTGCTGTTAATCTTGCTATATTTATCTTTGATAATAGGAACCAGCACAACAGATACAACAGATAACAAAGAACTAGGTAAAAATCCATGTACAAAAAACCCAGTTATACACATAGCAAGTAAAGGCACAATGCGCTTATCACAATGTTTAAGGTGTTCAGCATATACACCATCCATACCATCAGTCTTATTTATATCTAGGCATTTAATGGCATTTTCAACTTTGCTTATTTCCACAACTACCGGGGTATGTCATTTGTATATTTGGAATCACATTTGATCTGTTGAATGTCTATATCCCTAATACAATTAAAAAGCTGTTTAAAATGAGGCCGCCATAATTCAGTTATTTCAAAAATACCACTAACATCCTCAACACTATTAGGTAAAGGTTTACAGGTAAATGGCGGTCTCATTTTAAACAGCTTTTTAATTGTATTAGGGATATAGACATTCAACAGATCAAATGTGATTCCAAATATACAAATGACATAGTTGTGGAAATTAGCGAAGTTGAAAATGCTATTAAATGCCTAGATATAAATAAGACTTATGGTATGGTTTGTGTATATGCTGAACACCTTAAATATTGTGATAAGCGCATTGTGCCTTTACTTGCTATGTGTATAACTGGGTTTTTTGTACATGGATTTTTACCTAGTTCTTTGTTATCTGTTGTGCTGGTTCCTATTATCAAAGATAAATGTAGCAAGATTAACAGCAAAGACAATTATAGACCTATTGCATTAGCTAGTATTGTGTCAAAAATAATTGAAAACATATTGTTAGACAGAATGTCAGTTACGCGGTCAACAATGTCCAATCAGTTTGGATTTAAGAAAAAACACGGGACAGACTTGTGTATTTATGTCTTAAAGGAAGTTATTGACAGGTATAGGAGTCTAGATGGGTCTATGTTTACATGTTTTTAGATGCTTCTAAATCCTTTGACAGAGTGAAACATTCTATCTTATTTCAAAAGTTAATTGACAGGGGAGTGTCTGGATATATTGTTAGACTGCTTATATATTGGTATTCGAATCAGACTATGTGTATAAGATGGTCAGGCAAATTGTTGGAACATTTTTATGTTGCAAATGGTGTCAGGCAAGGTGGTATACTCTCACCACACCTTTTTAATATATATATATATGGATGATTTAACCATAGCTTTAAACAAATGTAACACAAGGTGTGTAATATGTAGTACAACTATCAACCATCTTATGTATGCTGATGACTTGGTAATTCTGTCCCCATCTGTATCAAAACTGTCTGAACTGATGCAGGTATATGGACTCTATGGGTTAAATCATGATATCAAGTACAACTCCAAGAACAATGCTGTGTTAATATTTTAAAAGTAAATATAAGAAAAATATTGAAGTTCCATCATTTAAGATTAATGGTAAAACAATCCAGGAAGTGGATAATGTGAAATATTTGGGTCACTTCATTTCTAATACATTACGTGATGACAAAGATATCTTACGCCAATGCGGCAATGCCGACAACTATATGCTAGGGGTAATATGCTATTGCGGAAATTTTACATGTGTTCCACTGAAGTGAAGCTGACTTTGCTTAGAACTTTCTGCTCTCCCATATATACTGCTCAGCTGTGGTGGAATTACACAGTAGCAAGTATACATAATCTTCATGTGGCTTACAATAATGTGTTTCGCTTATTGCTAAATCAGCCTAAATATTGCAGTGCCTCCACCATGTTTGTAGAATACCATGTACCAGATAGTAAAGCTGTAATTAGAAACCTTGTATATAAATTCATGCGGAGACTTGATAAGTAATAATAAGTTGGTAACTGCAATTATCAACAGTGATATAAATAAAATGGCAATCCAGGATAAGACGACATTGGATCAAAATGTTGTATATACATAATAGTTTTTGTTTGAATGTACCATTGTGCAATGTTTTTTCTTCTCTATTTACCATGTGCAATACTTTTATATTTTTCTAGTCACTTGTATTTTTTTAATGTTTATGACTGTGGACATCTGTATGTACTATGTCTATGACAATCTGAAATAAAGTTAAAGATATTGAAAACACACACGATCATGCACTGATGCAGGGCTCACTCCTATCGTTACTGTATCATTTCTACTCTATATAAACGACTTAATTAATGCAACCCTATACTTATATTCCGATGCCAATGACAACGTTACTTAATATAATAATAATTATTATTATTTGTGATGAACGTTTGACGCTGTCGATAATCTTATTACTGATAACTGGACTCTGCTCCTGAGAGGCTGAGTCAGCACTGCCACTGACTGGGTCGACTCGAATTTAGGCTTTTAGCCTTTTTGAACACACCTTTTAAAGTATGCTTCAGCGCTGCTGAGCGTACCCTTCACTGGACATTGTCATGCTTGGCTACTGCCGGGTGGTGCACGCCACTGCTCATATAATGTCTCAGATCTCGTTTTATCAAAATATACTTCACTTCATCTTGGCGGGAAACTTGGTGGATGCAGATGTTTGAATTTGGTGGTGTATAAAAGTTGAAAAACAAGCGGAAGTATTGATTGATAAGTATTATTTTTGTGCTAAGGTTATTCATAAGGGTGTACTAGACATATATTGAGTGGCAGTTTTAGTTAAATTTAGTTAGTAAACAGTATTTTTGAACAAATTAGTATACGTGGGTGATAATAGGGTAATCTAGCCTTCGACAAATTGTAAACAAGACTGAGCAAAATCTGTTTATTTGATATCGTATATAAGAGACAAAGCAATAAGCGTAACAACTATATGTGTAAGGTAACACTCTGAATAGGTATCATTGTTATTAAAAATAAACAAGCTTTTTAGTAGGAATCCTTAGTTTGTGCATACTATTATTTATAGTGGGTGAAATAGGGTAATCTAGCTTTCAACAAGATTGTAAACAAAACTTAGCAAATCTGATAAATTGATATGATATATAACAGATAAAGTGGTAAGCAAAACAGCTGCATACATAGGATAATTCTTTGATTCGGTGCCATTGTTATTAAAAATAAGCAAGTGTTTTAGCAGAAAGCCCTAGTCTGTTTATATAGGTAGTGTCCAAAGTATCCGCTAGGGAACGGTACCAGTACAGAATAAAATTATTGTTCATGGTAGCATAGGTAGTAAGTTGTTTATAACACGTAGTGTGCTGCAGTTGCTGTACACAATAAACAAACAGTCTTTCTAAAGACTAAGTTGGTATAAACTAAGTTGATTTGATCAATCGTATTATGGCACCTTCCAAGCGGCAAGTGAAGGCAAGGAGGCACTTGCTGTGTGATCACTGCCACAGCTTGGTGGATTTTGCCTTATCGGGGTGCGGAAAGTCTTGGTCAGAGACAACGGAGGAAGGGTTTACTTTCCAATGTTTAGGGTGTTGGAAAGTGGACTGTCTGACGGCAGAGCTAGCTAAGCTAACGGATCTTGTGAAGGGGATGGAGAGAGGAGGGAGGATGATAGCAAGGAAAACAAATGGAGAAAGAACAACAGAAAACATGCCATGCATGAAGGAGACAGTGGAGAAAGTGACAGTAGAGAAGGAGGGAGGGACAAGGGGACAGGAGATGATAGAAGTAGATGCGACAGGAGGAAAGACGAAGGGAAGAAAGGAACTGAGAGTAGATATGACCAAACGGAAGTCAATAACAAGGAAGATGTCAGGAAGAAAAGAGACAGGAAAGAAAGGAACAGAGAAAGCGGCAGGGGGGAAAGTCAGCAACCAGGGAGATGCAAAACGGAGGAGCTACTCTGAAGCAGTGATCGAGGGTGCATTGAGAACAGAAAGGGTTTTTATGGGCGACTCAATTTTGCGAAAGACGGACAAGACGTTAAACAAAGGAGAAGATGTTGTTGTTTGTCTTCCGGGCGCTCGGATTGAGCATGTGACAGATAGGGTAGAGAACGTGTTGGGGCATGGCCAGGGAGGATCGATATTAGTACATGTAGGGACGAACAATGCAGACAGGGAGGGGACAACTAGAATAGTGCAAAGATACAGACAGTTGGTAGGGAAACTGAAGAAGACAAGAGTTGAACAGATCATTATCTCAGGAATCTTGCCAGTAATCGGAGGAAGGGGAGCAACCTATAGAAACTGTAAGAGGATGGCAATCAATGCTCTGGTGGAGCAGATGTGTGAAGGAGAAGGAGTTGGATTTGTAGATTTGTGGGGATACTTTGTTGGGAAGGAAGATATGTACGTGAGAGATGGCCTCCATCTAAGCGGAAAGGGCGCAGCAGTGTTCTCCGAGAACCTGCTACAATCTATGGACAGAGGAACAGGTTGAAATTTTTTAAACTAGTTTCGCAGGGGGGATACACAGAGAAGCCAAATACTAGAGGCATAGCTAAAGACAGCAAAAAGAAATCAGCAAAAAACAGCCTGGAAAGCCCTACGAAATTTGGTTATAAATGTGTTTGTTTAAATGCAAGGAGCATAGTAAACAAAAGAAATGAACTAAACATTATGGTAGAAGATATTGACCCTCACATAATAGGTATAACTGAATCTTGGGCCACCCCCGATATATCAGATGCCGAATTAGGAATGACAGGATATGTAATGTTTAGGAAAGATAGATTAGGAAGAAGGGGAGGCGGAGTTATTTTATATATTAAAGAATCCATCCAGGCTTATGAAATAAAATTAGAAAAAGAAGCAGAATGTGAAGCTGTCTGGTGTAACATAGTTACAGGAAACTCAACATTAACTGTTGGGTTAGTTTATCGTAGTCCAAACATAAGCATAGAAGAGAATGAAAAAATGCACAACGCTATAAAAGAAGTGAGTAAACGGGACTGTATTATTATGGGGGATTTTAACCATGGGCATATAAAGTGGACATCTCTACAGAGTCCTGGGAGAGAGGATCAAGAGTTTTTAAATTTAGTACAAGATAGTTTCCTTTTTCAACATGTGTTAGAACCAACCAGGGACAAGAACGTGTTGGACATAGTTTTGAGCTCACAGAAGGAATTTGTTGATAATGTCAATATATGTGAGCCACTGGGATGTAGTGATCATAACCAGATACATTTTATCATCAAAGTAAAAGGAGAACGGAACAGAAAAATACGGTACAGGACAAATTTTCACAAAGGAAGATATAAGGACATGAGGGAATATTTAGCGAAGATAGACTGGAATAACACACTGAAGAATAAGACAGCAACAGAATGCTGGAATATCTTAAAGAGGGAAATTGACTGCGTCGTTGACAAATTTGTCCCCTTGAAAAAACAAGGGAAAAGGTCAAAGAAGAAACACTTATCGAAGGAAGCCATTAGAAAAATCAAGTACAAGCAAATGATGTGGAAGACATATAGACATACTGGAAGTGAAGAAGACTATGCCATTTATAAAGAAGCACTTAATCAAGCTACAGCTGAAATTAGAAATTCGAAGAGAAGCTATGAACAAAAAATAGCTTTCAACATAAAACATGACAGCAAGAGTTTTTATGCGTATGTTCGAAGTAAACAGAAAGTTCAAGATAAGGTCGGGCCACTAGAAGGTAGTGATGGAAACATAATAACGGAGGGATTCTTAATGGCAGAAAACCTAAATGAATACTTTAGTTCGGTGTTTACCAGGGAAGATATTAGTACATTACCAGTACTAGAGACTAAGTTCGAAGGGAGAGAGTGTGACTATTTAGGACAACTAACTGTAACCCCAAAAATGGTAGCTATGAAAATAAGAGATATGAAGGATAATAAATCACCAGGAGTGGATGGGATTCCTCCCAAATTACTACTGGAAATTGTAGAACAAATTAGCATACCACTTGCAACAGTGTTCAATTTGGCATTAGAGGAAGGAGTGGTTCCGGTAGAATGGAAAGAAGCAAACATCATACCATTATTTAAAAAAGGATCAAGAAGCAAGTCAGAGAACTATAGACCAGTGAGTTTAACATCGGTGATTTGTAAACTATTAGAAAGACTAATTAAAGATCACTTGGTTGATTTTCTTGTTAAAAATAAATTGATAAACACATCTCAACATGGGTTTTTAAAAGCGAGGTCATGCTTAACAAATATGTTATGTTTTTTGGAAGATGTCACAAAGTGGGTAGATGAGGGATCACCAGTAGATATAATCTACTTAGATTTTAAAAAAGCCTTTGACAAAGTGCCACACCAAAGATTACTACTTAAACTAAAGGCCCATGGCATAGGAAATAGTATGATTAACTGGATAGAAAAATGGCTTATTGATAGAAGACAAAGAGTAGTAGTTGATGGGGAGGTTTCAAATTGGAAATCTGTTTTGAGTGGAGTACCGCAAGGATCAGTATTGGGACCTATTTTATTCTTAATATATATCAATGATTTGGATGATGACGTAACAAGCAAGGTGTTGAAGTTTGCGGACGACACAAAAGTGTTTAGGAAAATAAAAAGTGATGCAGATAGACAGCATTTACAAGATGATCTAAATAAGTTGATAGAATGGTCTGAGAAATGGCAAATGCTGTTTAACTTTGGAAAGTGTAAGTGCCTCCACACAGGACATGGGAATGAAAATGCACAATATACAATGGGTGGTACTGTACTAAATACTACTGTAAAGGAAAAGGACTTAGGTTTAACCATTAGTGCTGACATGAAGGTATCAGAGCAGTGTGGAATTGCAGCAGCGAAGGCAAACCAAATTCTTGGATTAATTAGGCGAAATATAGTATACAAAGAAAAAGAACTAATAATACCGCTTTATAAAACAATAGTTAGGCCTCATTTAGAATATTGTATACAAGCATGGAGGCCATATCGCAAGAAGGATATTGATATGCTAGAAAGAGTACAAAGGAGAGCAACAAAAATGATACAAAAACTCAGGAATATTAGTTATGAAATGCGTCTAAAGGAATGTGGTCTAACAACACTAGAAACCAGAAGATTGAGAGGAGATCAGATTGAGGTTTTTAAAATATTGAATGGGTATGAAAATATTGACAGAAATATTTTTTTCACGGTCAAGGAAGAGAGAAGGACTAGAGGACATGGAGTTGCATTAGCAAAGAAGCAGTGTAGACTAGATATTAGAAAATTTTCATTTTCCCAAAGAATAGTAAACGAATGGAACAAATTATCAGCTGATTGTGTAGGTGCTAGAAGTGTTAATATGTTTAAAAATAAAATTGACATATACCTAAGACGGGCAGGGTATACTTAGATAGATAGGTTGGACTCTCGATAAGCCAAACGGCTTCCTTGTCCACCTGCCATCTAGAGTTGATTCTCTAGGTGGCAATCTTGTTAAATCTTGTTAAATAACTGTAAAACATCTCAGAAACTACAAACTTTCGCCGGTTAACAAAATAGTTGACACGCGCATGCGCAGAAACGTCAATCGGAACGGTTTTAACGGTGGGTGCCGCGGGGTGGGAAAAGTAAACATCCCGCATAGCAACCAAGGTCGTATCTGACTCGCGCATGCGCAGAAACGTCAATCGGAAAGGATTTAACGCCGGAAAAACGTAAGCGCTACAGCGCTACCGCAGCATCTGACGTTAACTGCTATGACCACTGCTGCATTTAAAGTAAAGCTAAAGACTTACCTAATTTCTAGAACTTTTTGTACAGTGCTGTGAGCAACGAATGTTGGAACAAGGCTATGTAAATGTTACGATTATGATTATGATTGGTCAATTTGCGGCTTCACTGAAGGAAACCAGTATCCGTACTATTGATCGTAAACCTGAACTAATATACGATTTGCTGATATACAGTAGAGCTCATTAATTTTAATCGCTGTTTTCAGTAGGTTGTCCACGTGATTTGTTCTGATTCAATTGTATAAACGGCCGTCATTGTGGTAGCCTGTCCTGCCTGTATAATTGCCAAATTTAGGTTATATAATATTATCATGTTAACTAATTTTATTAATAGTTTAAAAATAAAATGGGTGTGTATGGCTATATTCAATACTGAGCTGTTACAGCGAATAGCTCTCTGCTAATAAATGGTAATTTAAGTTTACAAAATACGGTATACAGCGGACTAAAAGATTGCTAAAAGCGTTAGCGCTTAATTGCTAAAAGCGTTAGCGCTCGATCACTCCCACGACATTTCTGGAAATCATACATACCCACAGTATGCGATGATTTACAATACATGTATACGGGGTGAGTGGGTTTATGCTTGCGAGTGGTGTTTTTGTTTTGCTTGTGCGTGTTCGCTTATTGATAATCTTAATCTGGCGTAATTATAATTGTGTAATGTTTTGTTGACATGTATAGTAGTTTGCTAGTGTTTACATATATTCGTATCTTTCTTTGCAAGAAATAATATATATATATATATATATATATATATATATATATATATATATATATATATATATATATATGTATATATATATATATATATATATATATATATATATATATATATATATATATATATATAGTATTATTTCTGAGAGTTACGCCACATTAAGAGTATAATTATGCGAACACGCCCATGCAAAACAATAAATATCACTCGCATCTATCATTCGTACAAACACACACACACACACACACACACACACACACACACACACACACACACACACACACACACGAGACAACTATACTTTATTGTTGAGTGAAACGACCTATGTTATTATTAACTGATAGGAGTCACCGACCTAGTTTTGTATATAATATATTTCAAATATATTAATTATGTTTGTGCGGCAAACTACATATGAGCGAGGTAACATGCATGTATGCCTGGGTGTATATCTTTTTATATCTACACAATGAATGTTGTACTTTTTTATACACCCAAACTGCATTTCCACATCCACCGCGGTGTGCAGCCAAATAGTCAGTTATGCAGCTTAGTGAAATGAGGCAACGTGCAGTGAACAAAACTTCGAAATTGCAGCGATTCCGGATGTGACTAATCGGGAGCTCAATGTTCTATCTACTATGCCACTACGCTTGTTGTACCACACAGAGTCACTCACCGTCGTTGTCGCTCTGGCTTATCGCGGTGCCGACAAACGCCAGGATTACGGCCGACACCAGAAAGACCGGGCGAAGATAGAGCCGGACTAACGCCAACCTCCTCGCATAGACTAGCTTCATTTTGCCGTCTTCTCTCACAGTCACATTACGATTACCTTCAACTTGATATTGCTAAAACGAACGATGAATTCGGCGCGTACAATCGGGCTCGCTGGCTGCTGGTTTGTCGCAGCAATAACAACACGAGTGTGAACATCACGGTGTAGTGTTTGTCGTAGCAACGACACTAGCAACATATGCGACAATCAATCGATACTACCACGGCAGTGTATAGTTAATGTGTCGTGACAAGAATTAAGGTTATATAACGCGTAATATGTTTTATATATATATATATATATATATATATATATATATATATATGCATATATATACATGCATATATATACAATATATATACATGCATATATATATATATATATATATATATATATATATATATATATACATGTATATATGCATGTATATATATATATATATATATATATATATATATATATATATATATATATATATATGCATACATGTAATTATATACATGTATATGTGTATATATATATATATATATATATATATATATATATATATGTATATGTGTATATATATATATATATATATATATGTGTGTGTGTGTGTGTATGTGCGTGTGTGTGTGCGTGCCTGCCTGTCTGCCTGTCTGTCTGTCTGTCTGTCTGTCTGTCTGTCTGTCTGTCTGTCTGTCTGTCTGTCTGTCTGTCTGTCTGTCTCTTTCCTTCCCATTTTTGCCTCTCTCAATGTTCCCTTTCATCCATCACATCTCATTCCCCTTGTTCTTCTTGTCTCCCGTCTCTCCCTTGCCAAGCGTCCGAGCGGTCTTGGTGACAGCGATGCCGCCATTCAACGCACTGTGCACCTTTCCTAGAACAGCCGCTGGCTAAAAAGGACCGCACGTATATAATGCATGAAGATACCGACCATCGTTCCCCAACAGAAATGTGCGTATTTTCCGATGTGTCTGATATTAACCATGCCCCTTGGGTGGGATCAATGTATACGGATAGTCACCCATGAGAGGACATCAGACCACAGTAAGAGGTTCGTTCGTCATTCCCTGGCCAGAAGATACCCTGTATAAATAGCATTATGCAGGTTTTTTGTTGAAGATCTGTGAGCACATGTATTGTGTGCAGTGAGTAGAAATTATGTTTTTGTGCAGCGTGGTATCAGAGCTTTCAAATTATGACAGACAGCAGTCGGTGTTTTTCTGCGTGTTGATACATGTTTCGTTTGGATTGGTGATGTCAAAACGACAGGTCTGATTCTAGCAGGAATGAAGGGGTGCCACGTTTAAAATTGGTTTGTTAGAAACTGAAGTATTAGAATTTCACGAATTTTCCATAGCATTTCTACTAGTGGATGTACATGTATAATGTACATATAAATGCTGTGAACATTTCGATAACAGATTTATTCAAATTTGATAAGAAATGAAGGAAACGTTATAATAGAATATGTAAATGTAGTCTTAGGCCAGATGCATAGTAGATCCGCTCGAGGTATCGAGATGTATTGTTTTCAGTTGGAGGTTTAGTGGAAGCCGAAATGGTGCTATTAGAACTTTCATGAGTCTCAAGAAGTAACGCGGGGCGCACAGCTCATGACTAGTCTCGGTTAACCGACTGTCGGTTGGCTGCGGAACTACGTCGAGAAGACAGTCTGGCCACATTTGCCGGCTTTTGTTTGGTATCCGCGTGATCTATACCATGCTGCCACCTCACGGGCACTGCCGTAATATATTTTATTTTATAAACAACTTCAAATTTGTATTTCTATTTATTTTGTGTTAATATAAGTTTAATTCTGAATAGTTTTTATAATACAGTATTATTTGATAAAAAGGTATCCCTATTTAATTTCTATGCTATCCGTGTGGGGCTAGACAATGCTGCCACCTCAGGGATGCTGGTTAATCCTGCCGTAATTATTATTTTATAAACAACTGTAAATTTGAATTTGTACTTACTTTTGTGTTAATATAAGTTCATTTTTGAATACTTTGCATATGGTATTATTATCTTGTAAAAGTATATCGTTATTTTAATTTTACTTTTAATTTCATAGTTGGCCTGATAGCCAATCAGCGTCTCTACCGTAATCTGGGGTAAGGCTACCCGGATGTAGAAACTTAAGACTCATTAATATTCCAGGCGAAGTTGAGGGGCTTAAAAGTGCTGCCACCTCACGGAGTCTGGGTAACCGAGGCTAGCTCATGACGCGTTTCTGCGGCCGATCTTCTCGAGTGCGGGCGAACCAGCGCTGTAGCCTAGCCTCGCGAGGCAGGGGAAAGTTTATCCGACGTGTTTGATATTATCAGCATCGCGTAAGCCGGATTTTCCCGTGTGCGGGTGACATGAGCAATTGGTACAGCTGTGAAAGTAATCCAGCAAATTATACCAAATATTACGGTAATGATGCTACGATGATCTCGATCACAAAATGAAACGAAAGACTATCGAAACTTACACATGGAACAAAAATAAAATCAGTTGGCTTTATACACCAGTATTCAAATGGATGATCTGCATTATTCGCTTTGCCTGATGTTTTATATCCCGACATATATTTGTCTGACACTTGTAAGATTGTAAACTGTTTTGTCTGACATTTGTAACATTATACATTTTTGTGATGACAGTAATTTTAATAATTGTCTGACACTTCGAGCATTGTCTTTTGACTATGTTGATTTTAATTTCGTTACAATTGTCTGTGATGATTGTAAAAATAAAGTCTTGTTGCTCAATAACGTAAGAGGTCAACGCGAGCTGTCTTCTCGTCTGAGCTTGCGGACGAGAAGACGGCAATGGTAGCCGCCGTCAGGGAGAACTGCAAAGACGAATGACGAGGTTTTCTCACCAGCAGCCCTGAGACGTGACCCAGCTGCCAAAACTCTCTTAACGCAGTGAAGGCTGTCCTTGCTTTGTGTGTTGTAAACGACAGTGCAGAGAGGATCGTCAAACGAGCGACGGATCTCAATCTGGCTCTCCCAGACGGCGGAGAGCAGCGCCAGCTCCGCTTTTAAGTTGTAGGATCGAGTACTACAGTCTATCGTACTAACCTTTTACGCACATCAGTTTGTTACATTTGTTACATGCCCAAGGCAGCGATGGTGAAATCAAGTACGAAAGGGTAAGCAAGTCCTCGCAAGCGAGGATTCGTTATGCTACGCTACTATACCCCTGGCTGATCGTCTCCGTAACGCTGGGGATTGAGCTGATTCAAACTATACAATTATAGCAATTTACTTCGCCAGTCGCTACTGCGTAAGCCGGTGGGAGCAGTGCAAATATCATCGCGCATCAGGGGTCGCTGAGGCTGATTACGTCAGTACCAGCTAATCTCAACCCCCGGCACACCCTTTAAAAAATCCTCTTTTAACGCCAACCAATGAAATCCGCCCGCGATGAGTGTGGTCCGTCTCCGGTCACGTGATAGCATGTAACAGCTACACGCTGCCCGTAATAAATGCAATGTTGGGATGTAGAAAAGATATTCGAATACACAGTGGCTCGTGCGAAGGGGGCGGGGCGGGTCTTTTACCGGAATTCCCAGAAATGTTGTACTCGTCTTCAAATTGAGACGGGTGTTGGCATGGTACTACAAACGTCACATGTATCGTTTTGCAAATATTTTACATAGATTGTTATTATGTAATGTGTACACGTACTACATGTTATAACGCGATATGTTATATCGATACACAGGTTGTTGTGGCTTCCGTTGGATGCTTACTGCGTCACAGCGATATCGTGAATGCTGCGTTGCCAACTGCTAGTGCTATCGTGTATCGCAGCGTGTCGCGATACGGGTATTATGTGCACGGGTGCATCGTTCCGGCCCTGATGATGCTTGATTTTCGAGTGGCTGACAACTGGTGCCGCCACACGACGGATCAAGCACGTCTGAAATCATCGTTGGGACTTGGGCTTGATACAGAGCGTCAAACAGAACAAGACATTCAATTACATATAATATATATATATATATATATATATATATATATATAATATATATTATATATATATATATATATATATATATATATATATATATATATATATAATTG
>OZ024859.1:10743469-10838469 GCA_964017155.1 Oasisia sp. SBJ-2009
AGACCCAGACTTACAACAGAACAATCCTTGGAACGATGTAAACATATGAAGCTTCAATAGCTCATGTGAAAGAATTAGCTGAGGCACAATGAACAAACGTCAATGCTATGAGAACATTTCCTGTAAGGAAATGCTACAACTGTGGCGGCAACCACCAGAATGACACACGGGAGCAGTGTCCAGCATATGGGACAATATGCAACAATTGTGGTTAACCCAACCATTGGAAAAAAGTATGTAGACTAACAAAACAGAGAAGATTGAAGTCAAGCGAGACGCAGCAGAAAAGACGTGGACATTATGGCCTTCAGAAAGGCACTGTACATGATATCAGGGGTAATCAACAGAGTGCATGGATGAACAGTTTCAGCACATGTCGTTCGTTGAAACTAAGATCAGCGGTGTTGATACACGCGACGAGGTGTTCGCCACACTGAACGTCAAACTTGAGTCAAAACTTGGAAGTCACACACTTAAGCTGAAAATAGACACTGGCGCACAGGGTAACACACTCCGTCTTCGTATCTATTCCCGAATGCACCCGAATGTCTAACAGCAGACGGTTACCTAAGACCTGGAGGGATTGTGAAATATCAAAACACCATACTCACTGCATACAACGGAACACGAATTGAGCAATTTGGTGTTGTGATGATTCCCTGCCAGTACAGCCATGATCGCTGGTACGACATAAAGTTCTTCCTAGTCGACACCGAGGGCCAGGTATCCTTGGTTTACCCAGCTTGAGACAACTCGACCTTGAGACGCTGCACTGCGCTGTCCAAGCAGACGAACAAAAGGTCCAGAGTAACGAAACAATGGTGTCCACATTGACGATTTGCTGTTAACTGCATCGGGAATTTCCACGGTGAATACCACATCATAACGGATCCACAAGTACAATCGGTGATACATGCACCTAGGAAATGCCCGATCCAACTAAAAGGTGAGACCAAAAACTGTCTAAACGAGATGGTCGAAAATGCAGTGATCCGTAAAGTAGACGAACAGACCGACTGGGTGAACAGTTTGACGTATTCGAGAAAACAACATGGAAAGCTACGCACATGCCTGGATCCCACAGAGCTTAACAAGGCCATTAAGAGATGTCATAACACATAACACACTCCCATTCTCGAGGGAGGGAGGAATATCCAAGACGTGATCACTACACAGACTACGCTAGTCTACTTCGACCGGAACAAGGAGACGACTATCCAGGTCGACGCATCGTCAAGAGGACAAGGGACAACAAACCAGTGGCGCTTGCCAGCAAGTCGTTGACTGAGCCGGAATGTCGTTACGCGAACATAGAAAGAGAGCTGCTGGCTGTGGTGTATGGCTGTGACAGATGTTACACCTACATCTATGGCAATAACTTTGAGGTCGAGACGGATCACAACCCTCTAGAGATGATTAGCCTCATGATTCTCACATCTGACTATCAAGAATCGTCCAGGGCGAGACATGCTTGTCGCGGATGCTATGCCTCGGTTACCAAGCAATCGGCATGAGCCCATCGACCTTGACATAAAGGTGACATGTTTGCAGTTCAGTTCTGACAAGCTCAGTCAGCTGCAACAAGAGACCAAGAAATACAACGATCTATCAACTCTCCGGGAATCAATTGTAGACGGCTGGCCAGATTCGATGAAGGAGATGCCAACACAGCTGCGACAATATTGGGCATACAGGGACGAATTCTCAGTCGAAAATGGTGTGCTGCTGAAGGGTGAATGAATTGCCATACGTCTGTGAATGCAACAAAATATACTGATACAAATCCATGCTGGACACCAGGGAGCTGAACAATGCAAACTGCGCGCGAAAAGTTTTTTTTTCTGGACCAGCATGAATAAAGACATCGACAAAGTACGTGGTTCACCAGTGTGCGACAAGTCAAGAGCATCAGTGTGCTAAACCAGCGGAGCCACTGAGACCACACGAAATACCAACACGCTCATGGCAGGTTGATGGATCTGATCTGTTCTACTTTGATGGACATGACCACTTAATAGTCACGGACTACTACTCAATGTTTTCCATTGTGCGGAAGATTCCCATGGGACAATGTACCAGCCAGACTGTAGTGGGTCTCACAAAGCAAATCTTCTCCGAGCATGGCATACCACGAGTTGTGACTGACAACGGGCCTCAGTATGACAGCGAAACCTATCGCAAGTTTGCGAAAGAATGGTGCTTCGACCATGTCACAAGTTTTCCGCACTATCCAAAGTCAAATGGATTTATCGAACGCACATTCCAAACAGTGAAAATGACCTGAAGAAAGCGAAATCTTCCAAACTCGATCCATATCTCGCTTTGTTATGCATTCGAAAAGTTCAGTAGACAACGTGTTGCCAAGTCCTGCAGAAATGCTGTATACAAGGAAAGTACAAGGCAACCTTCACGTGCGCATGAGAAACAAACTTCGAAACAAAGAATACATCTATGAGAGACTGCAACAACGACAAGAGGTTCGAAGGACGAACCACGATCAGCACTCTCGTGATTTGCCACCACTATTTCCAGGACAGAGCGTCCGACTACAGACTTTCCCATCGAGTCTGTGGTCACCTGCAGTGGTACGGGAGACATGTCAGGACCGCGTTCCTATGTAGTGGAAACACAAAATGGAAGGATGTTATGAAGAAATAGGCGACACATCCGGGGAGCATAAAATGAGAAGAAAACGGTTCGATCTGAATGCGACAGTCCAAATACCCCAACCGTGCGTGACAGTCCTGAAACACCAACTGTGTGTAACAGCAGGATTGTGCGATTTGAAGACGAGAATCGGAAGACTCAACCCATCGTGCATAACTACAAACAGCATTTGATTGTGACGGAAGCGAACAGTGACGTTCCATTGCACATAACAAGGTCACCTGCTGTGATGGATCGTGACGGACAGTATAAAACGCGAACAGGCCGGTTGGTCAAAAAACCTCGATATTACGATCAGTAATACGAGTAATGTGGATACATAATTGCTTCAAGTAAATACTGTGACATTATCTTGAAATGACAATGACTATAATTAATACGGTGTATGTGCATCAGTCCATCATGCAAGTACTGTGACATCTTGAAATGAAAATGACTATAATTAGTATCATATATACAATGTATAATACGAGTAATGTGTGCAGAATTACATTATCCAATTACTATGACATTATCATGAAATGATAATCGCTATTGTTGGTAACTACACGTGTTGTGTAAAGTATTGTGGTGAATAATGTTCTCGAGATATATAATTGGATAATTCGAATAACTACGATGTCAATTCAATAACTTTTATGTGTTCGCTTACATGGAAAGGAGGATGTAACGATAACGCCAATCATTTCAAGAGACACTTCCAACATGCACCACGTGGCTAACGTTCAACATGGCAGTGCGTGCTGATGTACAACAATAAACTATTATACAACATGGTTGGTTGTATTCATGTACAACAACAAACTGTTACACACCATAGTGCTTGGCGGACAGGTACACTTTGTCATCCTCTTGTGTCATGGCAGAGTGATATCTTTCGTCTTCTACAAACAGCTGTTGATAATGGAGGTTTTCCTGATTGTATCGGGACGTATTCGTTCGCCTCAAGTTCGCTCCTGGGAATGTCCAGCATCTTACACATTTAGTACCGAATGTGCGTATGTTTTATTTAGTTGTCACGATTCGTATCCTTACAGTACAGTTAATAAAGTGAGTCTTGATAGTCCTATGTTTCAATATTTTCAAATAATCGGTGACTAATTCCAAGAGAAACTGAAGACACCGGATTATATCTGAGACAGTGTCGTCAGCAAAGTCCAGACTTAATAAAACGCTGCTCTCCATATCACACAGTCCGGTTCTTTGTGAGGAGAGAATCCCTTCGCCTTTTCCTACTTGTGCTGGCATTTACAGAATGTCTTTTTGTAACATATACGATTTGCTACCCGGTTGAAACTTTCATTTTGTGCTAATTCCCCAGACATTCCGTTCTATCGTCGTACCATTCTTATAACTTGTCTTCCCTATTTCAAGCCTTTCTCGTCGCCACTATTAACGACATGTTGGCGATGCAACGCCATGGAGCAACTGCCCGCAGTCCCTGATTGTTGGTGATTTAGTCGGACACTCAAAGGATAAACAGTGGAATAACAAATACGTGACGGTCTGCGCTTATCAAAAACTAGGCTATTCTTTTCATTCAAGATTCAAAAAACGTTATTGTCCGTTTAAAAACATATTAAAAACGGAAATTTATCTTCAGTCACACATAATATGACGGTAATAAAAACATTGGTGAATCATATAGGGCCTACAGTTGTCAATACACAATAACATGATAGTAAATATAGTCATCAATAAAATAGGTAAAGTATAATAATAAATTACGTATAAAAATAGCTACTAAGATAAATAAATAAATAAGCATGTATAATTTCTTAAAATGGGTCTCTGATAGATTATAGTAATTTTGGTACATTGTGCAATTTTACCTTACAATAATAATAGGGCAACTGTTATTTCGCATCATTGTGTTGGTATATTAATAACCATTAGCCACCACGCACGTTGAGAATGATATTTCCGCTGCCCTGTCACCTCTTTGGCTGCAGCCAGCTGGGTGCTTTTTGCCTGTAACAGAAGTGGACGATTCTTCCTGTTTTGGTAACGTAATCCGGGCCTGTTTGAATGATGACAAATTTCTTTGCCAAAGTGTAGGGCTGGGAAGGGAAGTCTTATACATGTATCCCTATATCCCTGCACTTTGTCGCTCTACAAATCCGGCTGCGAGTTATTTGTCTTCAGTTTCCTACACTCCTAATTTTCCTGGATTGGGGGACATAGTTCCCTTGCCACATTCTAGTTATAGTCGGGGCGCACGGGTCCAAATTTTGGAGGTAGTGGACACCTCGTGCTATTTTTGGTTGTCGTGTATTTTATTAAACGTCAAACCCTCCCTAACAATATTCCAGAGGGCAACCTTCTCAAATCAGTGTACCTCACTCCGAAAATTGCGCTTATATCCATGCCCTTAATGGCCCAGTTGTATACATTTCTCTTTCCCCAGTTTTACAGTAACTGTATAACAACAAACTTTAGTGTAGTATCAAATAATCAGGAATGACGAGAAATATTATTTATGGCAATAGCTTGTTGACACGTTTATTTTTCAAGATGCCAGATACAAAACATTGGCCAAAATAACGATAAATCAGTTCGGTTTCCCAGCTGACATCACACAAAAGGAGTCATAGTTACCTTAATATGTAGTCAATATACTTACGTAATATATCAAAATGATGTGCATTCAATTACCTACTGAATACTGCAAAGCAATAGTAAAATAGTGCTACGTTATACGTAATCACGAGCCAAACATGTACCCCACCCCCTAAGTGTTGCGCAATCGTGACGTGACGCAAATCGGAGTAGATTTCATTGATTGTATCATTTTCGCGTTCCTTAGGGTAATATGCACTATTAAAGACAGAGTACTGATGCATAATCTACTGCTGGTTATTAATGCGATGTTTGTTAGGACAACATAAAATTAAGATAACATTATTCGAAAATAAAAACATACCAAGGTGGTATTCACATCTTAAAGATTGTTCTGAGTCATCTGTGTCACTCTTGTCACATCCATTGTTTTCCAAAAGAGTCCGAACAGGTATTACTCGCCTACATTTGGTATCGTTCCGTTTGCACTTGCAAGCAGCACAACGCGGCACTTGGAATTTAGCGCAAGAACAATTACAAGGGCATTTGCTGGCGACATGTAACTTGTAATACCATTGTGTAAGTTCTGGTAAAGGCGGCACCGTCAAAGATACTGGTTCCAAATATGTGGAACCCGTCTTCCAACCGATATCTAATCATTTCTCCTCCATCTTCACGTGAGTTTCTTTCAGCGTAGCTGTCAACCTCAAGCCTTACAGCCTTGACGCATCGATCCATTTGACTCAAACAAAACTTGCGGTACCTTAGAACATTCATATTCTCCGATGGTTTCCTCAAGATAGATATTTTCCCCAATACCTTTCTGATGAAGAAGGCTTATCAGCATGACAACTTCATTGATCAGCTGCTACGTCTGCTTCTGCAGCACAGTAAGATGTTATTGGGGATGCAGTTCTTCAAATATGCTGTCACGTACCTTTTGGACTTTGAGTTGTCATTCAAATATTTCTGGAGCTCAGTTTTGCAAATATTTTCCACAGTTTCCAGAGTTTTCATGATAGTTACAGTGGCTCACTGTTTCGTGGCAATATTTAGTATGTTGCTGGAGTCTACCGTTACGGGATTGATCATGTGCTGTTTTTATGCATGCTTGATTGATCATTTCCTGATTTCCATCTTCGTTGGATTTTTATACTTCGGATGGTTCATCACTTCTTTGAAATGGAATGATACCTCAGATGACACAGGCTTTGTGTAATGCTACTTGGTTCGTACTTTAGCATCCAGGGATATTTGTGTAAGCCCACTCGCACTTTCCTTCACGTCTATGCTTTATGTCTGCCCATGAGCCATATCAGAAGTGATACATTTGAATGACTCAGCTTTTTTTCGCACATCATATTGACCTACCGTGAAGTACTGATATACATATGGTGCTGGGTTCTTCAAGTTGTTCATTTCCTTTAGGCACATTGGCAGCGAATAAATGTAGTTGTGGTGACCAGCAGCAACAACAAATGGGAGCATGTTATTATGCTAAACAAATGTTTCCCAATTGCCTATTTTCCCATTGTTCAAATGCACCCGTGCCTCCCGTAGTTATTTGTGTTCAAAACCTTTGTTAGCCGTTCCTTGCTTACACAAACCAGTTTCTATAAGGATAAGACTTCACATAATTTTTTTCCAACTGCGCCCATAGCGTTTCCAGTGAGATGAAACGACACACATGACAATGAGATGCCAGTGTAATCATCAGGGGAAGCTTGCTCCCGTAGCCCATATGAAATATCATGCAAAGCCTGATCAGCCATACCTACTGTGTGTTTCACCCCAAACTTATTGGCCAGCTTTGCTGCATATTCTAAGCGGATCTATTTGAACAGAATTGATCATTAGACCATATATAAAGCATGTGGCTGGCACTGTTGACGCCAGTGTTGTGTAGAAATCATTCCAACATTGATAGTGGTTGCTTCCGAGCTCTACTTTCTTTAAGGATGAAGAACGACACAATTGCCATGCCACAATCATCAACTGAAACTATTGATCACACAAAAGTTGCAAATATACAGTCCTCATCTTTACAAGTAATCTGGCTTTAAGCTTTTCGCACAAAGAAATGTAGTGTGGTTCAATTGGAGAAGGTATGGCGCTCGACAACAACAAAATTCAATACGTTATGATAACAGTGCGAAATTCTTCGTCATTGCCGTCACCAAATTGTTATCTTCAACACTCAAAATAGCTTATGCAGACGAGAAGTTACCGTTTTTAGACATTGTCAAATGTAGTGATGTCACATACCATATAAATGGTAATCATAAGTGTCCGTTGTATTTGTATATGTATATAAACTTCAAACCTTCCTGATCAATAATCCAGAGGGCAAACACCTTCTAAGTGTGATAAAGTACGAATCGTTTTCCTTTTCCTATTTCTGGACAGATAAACTATGCTTGCTGTTAAAGCGTATTGCCTGCGGTGATATACTGTTAGAAAAGGTCAGCTATTCCTGGCTGTCACCACGGTGACACCAGATCACGCGTTTCACATCTTGTATTGTATTGCTGGTTTGGCGTTCTAGACCTGTCCACAGGGCCCAATTTCACAGTTCCACATCTGGGTGTCACATTTGGTCGATCTATTAATCTCTGATTGCATATGCGGTATACCCTGGTGTCTATATCCTGGTGTCTATATCCTGGTGTCTATATCCTGGTGTCTATGTTCTGATGTCCATGCTAATACATAACCGAAGTTATTACGTCACGCCGCTTAACGCTTGTGATTAGCGGTGGTCGCGCGGTAGGGCTCCGGACTGTCAATCGAGGGGACGGTGGTGCCGCCGTTTCGAAACGTAGGCAATTTCGTTCATCTCACATTTACCTGTGTCTTTCAGAAGAGACACTAAAAGCCGATGGTCCCTTCTATCTGGTGTCTATGCCAGGGGAAGTAAAAGATGTGTAGTGGACTCACTAATTCTAGAAAAGGACAACTCTGAAAACCAAGCTCAACAATACTCTCGTCACAAACATGTGGCTAACATAGAGTGATGAGCTAACCAGAAGAAGAACATTACCGGCCCAGCCAGCTCCTATAAATACTCCCGTTGTATCTGTTAGCATGGTGTTGTATTTTAGTCTACGCTGTAATCAATACTCTGACAGTTAAGTGTAAAGTGAGACACAATGATTGGTGAAACAAATGTGGCATCTTAATAACCTTGCACGTGAAAATAGTGTTTTAATGATTGGTGAATCAAATGTGGTATCTTAATAACAGGTCTTGGCACGTGAAAATAGTGTTTTACTGCAAGCTAATCTATCGCATTGACGTCATTGTCAATCCCGGTGCATCTTTTAATACCCCTTGTTCCCTTTTGCTATAGCATTATTTCGAGGTCGATCGCCTAATAAAATGACAAAATGGAGTATGTGACATTAATTCCACAGAAACTGTATACAACCCGGAGTACTAAACATTCACATTAATATATATATATATATATATATATATATATATATATATATATATATATATATATATATATATATATATATATATATATATATATATATATATATATATATATATATATATAGACAAGTAGTTCATGCAGTTGTGTATAATTGTCGAGCCGTAATATGCAACACTGGGCAAAAGAGAACCGCGGTTTGCACGAAATATTCAAAGCACCTCATTGTACCTTTTTGCTTTTGCATGGCAGTGCTCAGTCGAACACCATCACGATTTCCCCGGGTAGCGTCGAGCGACGCTGCAATTAATGCGCGAAGACTATTCGTACACAAGTATCCACCAATGTATAAAGCCAGCGGCATGTTGGTTAATATACAAAATTAATACGCTACTGCTGTGGCTTTCTTACTGTCGTCTTTTTCTTCCACTTGTTGTTCCATGGTACAGGGCTAATGTTTCAGTTATAGGTGCGCGAATAGGTGCCAGGGGCAGCTGTCCTCTTGGAACTTGGCAACGGTAAATGATATGTGGTGTTGTCCCTCCCCTCTGAGTTTGAATGTTTGATTTTTGCAAGCGTCAATGATGTATGCAAATTGAGGTATGTGGTATGTGGTGTGTTGTGTGTTGTGTGTTGTGTGTTGTGTGTTGTGTGTTACATGTTGCGTGTTGTGTGGTGTGTGGTGTGTGGTGTGTGGTATGTGTTGTGTTTTGTTTTGTTTTGTTTTAACTGTTTTTGGCGAGAGTCATAGATGTGCAGTAACTTTGTGTTTCCGTTAAACTTTAAACTGAATTAACGCCGCCGCGAAAAATGTTCAACAGCATGTTATGTCGTTTATTATCATTATTATCTTAGTTACAGACATGAAAGAGCCATATATACGAAATTAACTGTATATATTTTGTGCGGTGTCTCCTTCGTGTTGTTTTCGTATCATTTATGTTCAATTCAGTTCAGTTCAGTTCAGTTTAACATTATACACGACTTGCTGAGGTACCAGGCTCTGACTGAGAACGAAAACACATTCCATATAAAACCAGGTCTGTATTAATGGATGTCAATAAATTCAATCTTATGGCGTCGGCCCATCCTCAAAATAGTGTCTACGTTTTATCCCAGACTATTGCTGGGTTATGAAATTATGAGAGTTCGCCAACCCAAATGTCCAATACTTAAAATCTACCTCCTTAACGCAATGCATTTCAAATTGGTCCCGTCCAAAATCCATGCAGGGTATCCCTATCACTAATCACTGGCCACTGGTCACTTGTCACTGGTCAATAGCCACTGGTCAATGGTCAATGGTCAATGGCCACTGGTCAATGGTCATGTTTTAGAGCAACCTTGTCCTCTATATTAACTAAATACTGAACAGATGTGTAAAATAATGCATAAGGGATTTTCAAACATTAATAACATTAAAACTAATCAAAATTGCTGACATAGTTGTAGATGACGATCAGGAAAAACATAAAATGTCATGGCTGGAAGGCCCTTTAGAAAATTGAGCTCTCAGGTGCCCCATCTATGAACGAATATAGTATAAATCCACGAACCACCTCAATGGGTCCGCAAAATCATACAGTCATACACAAAATGTCAGCCCCATACACATACAAGTAACAGATATATGGGTCCACATACAAGCAAGCAGACAACCGAACTGTTATAATAATAATATAAATGTCCTTTATCTAGATCATTGTTGAGGCACCACTTCAGCATCGGCAGTGTTTCTGGACTGGATTCGTCGTTGTTTGGGTTACGTTAAGCGAGATCTGCACATGCGCAGTGTGATGTAGGTCTGATGTTTCCAGCTACGGACGCTAATGGCGGACTTGGATGCACCGGAAGCCGAGTCCGCGCAGCCGCTTGCACTTCTTCACCGTGAAACCGACCTTGCACGCGCCGACGCAGTTGGTGAGGGCTGGCGCGAGAGGATGACACGGCCGTCCCAGTCCATAGCACGACGGCTGAAACACAACCAACAACAACGTTGTAACATTGTGAAAACCTCATGCGGACCCACTGACATGATATCTCATTCCATAGACGCACGCTAGCGATAATATCAGGAAAACATGGTCCAGTTAATAGAAGAAATAGAAAGGAGAAGATGGAAAATGTTAAACTCTCGTTACAGCTAAGTGTTCCTAGCCCACATATCATTTGAAGCGTGACGCTTTTGCTGGCAGTTTGGTTAAATATGCTAAACATGTCCGTCGTCCGAACTGTAGGCCTAGGTGGGCCTATTTATTTATTTTATTTGCTTATGAGAGCCACATATGCAAATAAATGTTTAACACAGAAGATTATGTAATTCAGAAAAGTTACAACAATCACCGTCGTTGAGTTGATATGACCATAACATCCATCGGATTACAATCACAGAAAACCCTACATTCGTCAGACTCAGCATCTACCCAAGCCTTCAAAACATTAATATAAAACAATGTTGGCGTTGTGCATCTGAAACCAAAAATATGAGTATATAATTTCCAACTAAACTCAAACTGTTCTTGTCGGTGTTTTCCTCAAAATGTTGAATGTTTACATCTCGCTCACGACAAAGACGACTGAGAGTTAAACGACTAATAAGTAGTCGGCATTTTATTTACTGCGAAGTTGCCGTGACGACATAATTATGTTCCTTCAACGACCTGACTACAACAGCTAACCCAACTGGCTACACTACCTAAGTTGTTGGCCACCTATTGGGAATATTTGTTTACAAATTGTGTAAATAAAATTAGTTTTGAAAGTATGTAGATTTGTAGTAAAACTTAGTAGACTTGTAATTTGATATGGTATAGTTTTTTCTGATACCGAGAGGATTACATAAATATATCTTATATTAGTTCTGAGAGCTTTGCTTCACTCAATTAATATCACTTGCCTCTTTAAACGCCACTGGGATTTTATAATGGAACGATTTTATAGATTCTACCTAGTTACACTATTGCATATGTAAAAATAAGATCAACATTATATTCTGAACTGTTCATGCAATGTTGCTTTATAATTAAAAAAACAATCGCGATCTCAAAAAACTAGCATCATGAAAAAGTCTTTATAGAATAGTTCAGAATATAGTGTTGATCTTATTTAGAAATATAATGAAGCATTTCAAGACTGTAATTAGAATATATAAAATCGTGCCATTAGAAAACTTCATTGGCGCTTAAACGGACAAGTAATATTAGTTCGTAATTACGCAAGTACATTTATACGAATTTGTTTTAGTTGTTCCGGGGCGGTGTTATACATCGACGTGCAAGTGGTTGCAGACGTCAGCGCTATCCATATGTTTATGCTCGGAAATATCGACCGTCAGTTATTTTGAGTAAACGCTTCCCGACGAATATACAAAAGGCAGAGGCTACTGAAATAGGTGGGAGACAGAATAATTCACGTTGATGATGGATATGTAGAATTTTTCCCATTATAATTGTATTTATGCCTATATTGGATACCTCACATAAACTGTAATTCTAAACATGATCAAGCAGCATTTCCAGGTATACTTATGCTTCACAAATATTGCATTTTGCAAACCAAAATAGCCTTCCGCAACCGCAGGGTTGCATGTGTTACTGCGCCGTGTACATGGAATGGGCAATAAATAGTTTGTTTATGCAGACCGCGCTGTCTTTTCGACCTCAAAAGCCTGCCAAGACGCGCTGTTTATACAACATATAGGTATGCGCGAGATGATTGTAAATGATACAGTGATAATGGCAAAATTGAGGTGGGTCAGAATTCCACGTTCCATAGACAGCAGACTACCGTTAACAAATTAATTACTGTTCTGCCAATTCTGGGCAGAGGAGCTGGCAACTTCCCTTTACTTCCAACATCAGCACCAGCAGATCTTTTTAGGAAGCTTTCATCCGTGCTACATTTACTAATAACGACTATTATTTCACACCTTTAGCCGATACCCAGGGTCTACAAATCACACATATGTACGACTATAGGTGTACAAGGCGTAACTAAAAAAACAAAATTGCCCAAGCTTCGAAACGAAAAACAGTTTGCTTGATTAACATGTTGACACGGACATGCAAGTTCTCAGTATTCACAAATAGTGGGTTTTGTGACGAAGCTACCCAGATGTATTAAGATTTCTATTACATTTCTGCTAATCCATAAGATTTATGTTACAGATATATCGGGATATATTTATGGAAACCACGACATCCGGCCATCGCTGCAGCGCCTCAACCACACGGACTCGTATCAAACTTTATGACAACTACGACAGGTAATAATAATCATCTTTGATTGGTTTAGTCTGTGTCAAATGTCGCGTAACTCAACACGCAGACACGGCATCAAAAGTAGAAACCATCGCCTAAAGCAAGCAACACCACTGGACAAGTAATCTGAAGCAACACTTTCTCGTATGACAGGTTTGCATTCATTGCTAGTGCTAAAAGAGTAATGTGGTTTTCGGGAATTAAAGAATCCTATCCTGTTTATTCGCCACAGGTCTGGTTAATATGTCAACTTACCAGTTCACTTAAATAGACGTCGCTGTTGGATAATACATTTAACAATGTTGTTATTCGATTCTAAAAATAACTGTTACGTTGTTATATTTAGAACGGAATGGCATGATGCATGATGTAGTACTCTTGAAATGGAATAGCTTTTTATGTTTATTTTTCTTTGCACTCTGTCTGTGTGTCTGTGTGTCTGTGTGTCTGTGTGTCTGTGTGTCTGTGTGTCTGTGTGTCTGTGTGTCTGTGTGTCTGTGTGTCTGTGTGTCTGTGTGTCTGCGTGTCTGCGTGTCTGCGTGTCTGCGTGTCTGCGTGTCTGCGTGTCTGCGTGTCTGCGTGTCTGCGTGTCTGCGTGTCTGCGTGTCTGCGTGTCTGCGTGTCTGCCTGTCTGCCTGTCTGCCTGTCTGCCTGCCTGCCTGCCTGCCTGCCTGCCTGCCAGCCTGCCTGCCTGCCTGCCTGCCTGCCTGCCTGCCTGCCTGCCTGCCTGCCTGCCTGCCTGCCTGCCTGCCTGCCTGCCTGCCTGCCTGCCTGCCTGCCTGCCTGCCTGCCTGCCTGCCTGCCTGCCTGCCTGCCTGCCTGCCTGCCTGCCTGCCTGCCTGCCTGCCTGCCTGCCTGCCTGCCTGCCTGCCTGCCTGCCTGCCTGCCTGCCTGCCTGCCTGCGCCTGCCTGCCTGCCTGCCTGCCTGCCTGCCTGCCTGCCTGCCTGCCTGCCTGCCTGCCTGCCTGCCTGCCTGCCTGCCTGCCTGCCTGCCTGCCTGCCTGCCTGCCTGCCTGCCTGCCTGCCTGCCTCTCTCTGTCTGTCTCTCTCTCTGTCGCTTTCTGTCTGTCTCTGTCTCTGTCTCTGTCTCTGTCTCTGTCTCTGTCTCTGTCTCTGTCTCTGTCTCTGTCTCTGTCTCTGTCTCTGTCTCTGTCTCTGTCTCTGTCTCTGTCTCTGTCTCTGTCTCTGTCTCTGTCTCTGTCCCTGTCCCTGTCCCTGTCCCTGTCCCTGTCCCTGTCCCTGTCCCTGTCCCTGTCCCTGTCCCTGTCCCTGTCCCTGTCCCTGTCCCTGTCCCTGTCCCTGTCCCTGTCCCTGTCCCTGTCCCTGTCCCTGTCCCTGTCCCTGTCCCTGTCCCTGTCCCTGTCCCTGTCCCTGTCCCTGTCCCTGTCCCTGTCCCTGTCCCTGTCCCTGTCCCTGTCCCTGTCCCTGTCCCTGTCCCTGTCCCTGTCCCTGTCCCTGTCCCTGTCCCTGTCCCTGTCCCTGTCCCTGTCCCTGTCCCTGTCCCTGTCCCTGTCCCTGTCCCTGTCCCTGTCCCTGTCCCTGTCCCTGTCCCTGTCCCTGTCCCTGTCCCTGTCCCTGTCCCTGTCCCTGTCCCTGTCCCTGTCCCTGTCCCTGTCCCTGTCCCTGTCCCTGTCCCTGTCCCTGTCCCTGTCCCTGTCCCTGTCCCTGTCCCTGTCCCTGTCCCTGTCCCTGTCCCTGTCCCTGTCCCTGTCCCTGTCCCTGTCCCTGTCCCTGTCCCTGTCCCTGTCCCTGTCCCTGTCCCTGTCCCTGTCCCTGTCCCTGTCCCTGTCCCTGTCCCTGTCCCTGTCCCTGTCCCTGTCCCTGTCCCTGTCCCTGTCCCTGTCCCTGTCCCTGTCCCTGTCCCTGTCCCTGTCCCTGTCCCTGTCCCGGTCCCGGTCCCGGTCCCGGTCCCGGTCCCGGTCCCTGTCCCTGTCCCTGTCCCTGTCCCTGTCCCTGTCCCTGTCCCTGTCTCTGTCTCTGTCTCTGTCTCTTTCTCTTTCTCTTTCTTTCACATCACCCGCCACATTCACATAAAACAAAACACACACATACATACAACATACTATGATATTTGATTCATCGTGCGATGTCAAAATCCGGATTCCGTTCGTCTTGACAGCGCAGCAATGGAGGCGCGCTAAACCGCTGATTAATCTCCCGGATTTCAAGCAAAACGTTGGCAGATGTAAAGTCATATGACGCTGATTAATTAATTTTCCCTCCACGTAAAATGTCAGTGTCTGAGCTGTGGTGTTACCTCATATGGGAATCGTATTTCCTTGCGTGGTGATTCAGTTATGTCGTTCGGTGACGTCAGAAATCTTCATGGGTCTCAGGACACGGCGGTTCTATGGTCCATACATTGAGTGGATTTTACTGTAATTTGTTTCGAGGTTACTAGTTCTCGAAACAGTTAATGCCATAATTGGTTAGTTCGCGGACAGCTGCTGTGGCTATTTGCTGTCGCATTGTGGCATGAAGTGTTTATGTCCGATATCGAGTGACATACGTGTGAATATGAATTGTCACGTGTCTATTTGACATATGTGTACGCATTAATTTCACCATCAGATCCACAGAACATATCTGTAGACCGTAAGTAACAGTTTCGCTGTCATCTTGTTGCGGATAGATGCAAGTGAATATTGACGCTAAGTTCAAATAAAACGAATCTAAAATTAGCTTCTAAATGTTCAGTATAATTCCTTGTCCGCGGTTTATTCTGACGTGTAATGTGACAAATATAAGACGTTTGGACATCCCACTATTATGAGCTATCCCTTCGTTGCACTATGAGTTTGATTATTTGCCAGATTCGTATTGTTTTAATTATATTAAATAAAGACGTATATATCATATACCAAAACATATGCCATTGTCCGATAACAATTGCCTATATTCGGTACTAGTTTTTGGTTGTTCAACCAATAATTTACATTATGTTTGTGTGTACGTGCGTGCGTGCGTGCGTGCGTGCCTGCGTGCGTGCGTGCGTGTGCCACTGCCGAGTTACTAGCGGATAAAGGTAGTCACCCGCAATAACACCATTTGAAAATTGCGATCCCTTTCATCTGTTCGGAAATTGGTTTAACCAGTACCAATAATAACCGTGAAAAAATCGAAGTGAGTTTGATATAGCACAGGTAAAATACACTTACATGAAATAACGTAAGAAACCAAAATTAAATCCACACGAAAACGACTAAGTCCTACGTGAAATGTGTACCTTATTACATTATCAGGCAAGAGCAGTTTATTACATTACCAGGCAAACATTATTACATTATCAGGCAGCGAGTTCATTACATCATCAGGTGATGTTATTACATTATCAGGCCGTAATTACATTATCAGGCGTTGTTATTACATTATCAGGCAGTTATTACATTAACAAGCAATCATTACATTATCAGTTATCAGGCTCACGTGGGATTATCAAAAGATTAATATGTATAGTGACGATGGATTTGTCCTTGGACAAACCATAACGCCAGAGGCTTTAAATGCAGCGAAACTACGTTGATCAGCGAGAAGAGATTATTTGTAAATATAACAAACTCGATACACCAAGCGGAAAAGACTTGGGAAAAGAAAACTAATAAGTTCTTAGCAATCATATAACGAAAAGAAGATCTCACGAAAGATACCAGCGATCGAATATGCAGGGAGAACAAAGAAGTGCGCAATGGCTGCCGTAGAAAAAATGTCCTGCATCATCCGACCAAGTTGTGTCACCATAGAACAGACGGGACCGCGGCATGAAGCAAGGGAGACAGGACGGGGCGAGGTGTTACCAAGAGATAAAGACGGTTAGGCTCGCACTTAAAGAGAGAAGAAAAGGACAGAGAAGTAAAGTATGGAAATACCAGCGTGCCACCAAATATGGTGAAGAAAGTTGAACTAATTGGGCATGCTGAATCTCCTCGAACAAAGAACGGAAACCTGCTGCGAAACTATCAAGTAACAACAGTCAAGAAAACGTTGAAATTGCACTATGCCATTACTCGAAATATCCTTCACCGCACAACAATATCAGCAGGCTAAATCAGAGAGAGTACGGAAGGCTATCCCCATTGCGTGACGTCACTAAATCTATCAATAAAAGGTATAAGCTCCAGAGATACAGGAAAAAATATTCGACTTGAAAGAAAACGCAATTAAACATTCCAAAGACATGACAGGCGTAGACATTGGGTGTGGAGAGCAGATGAAGAAAGAGGTTCGTACCTTCTTTTTTCGAAAATTCTACTGTTTTAATTATCGAACAAAAAGCGCCTTTGGCTGAAAAGAGCGCTATATAAATGTTCTGCTACCGCTACAGCTACTCTGCGATATGCTAAAAATACGGTACATCAAGTTCAAGGCCCAGATTCGTGCGTCCGAGAACAAAGGTACTCATGGGAATTGACACCTATTTACTTGACACTGTTAATTTTCTCAATTCGCTCCATTCGATCCTTAGACTGACCACATCAACTGTCATCCGTCTGTTATGTTCCTTGATTCGGTCCAGGTGCGTCTCGCCACAGAATCCGCGAGAACCCGATAGCCATCAACGGGCATGATCTTCGGGTGACATGTTGACACGTTGACAATTGGACGACGACGAAACACAATCCTTTCCTGTCACCACCCGTTGTGACTCGTTCAACTCAAGATGTTGGCACGTGACAAAACTGTGAATGGTCTATGTCCTTTCACTTAGTCACAGCGAGTTCGGAAGAGTGATTCTGCTGTGATGTTTACTCAGTGCTGAGCTATTTTGTGAAAATAAAGGCGTGCCGTTTTGGACATGTTCCAGTATGCAGATAATTGGCTATCTATCTATCTATCTATCTATCTAGCTAGCTAGCTATCTATATATATATATATATATATATATATATATATATATATATATATATATATATATATATATATATATATAATTCTACTATAATCTACTATATTATTCTACTATTAATCTACTATTTGAAGGCTGTGCTATTAAACTTGTATTGGACAACAAATATGTGGAGCATATTTATAATCAACATACTGGATAGAATAGAAATTGAAAGTACAAAACATATCAAAATATATTAACAATTTAGCTTAGTTTCGTGACCGTAGGTGTACAATATGTTAAAACAATGAATTAAAATTTCCCAATAAAACAGCTGTGCGCCAGATTTTATGGCAAACCATAAAGCATACTGCCTTTTCATAATCACCGTCGTAAAACGCCATTTTTGGAATGGTGACGTAGGTAATCTGAGTAAATACTAATATGAATATTGAAGAGACAGTTTAAAGAAAGACACTGCATAGCAATATTATTTATATTTTTATCACACAAAGATGCCAAATCGGTTAAATTTTGACAAATCATTTTCAGAAATGTCGATCTAACATATCGTGTAGTTCATGATAGCGTGGTCGGACCTCTTCTATTGCCTTAGACTAAACCATGATTTTGAACATCATAAACTACGCTAACGTATTCACGCTGACGATACGCAATCGTGTGTGGGCAATGGCCACTGATCGAATATATCGTTGTGTCACCGATCTGAAAGCGATGATATCTTACCACAACATCTTGCTTAACATGACAAAACCGTGATTATCTTCATGTCTACTGTGAACAATAGGAAACCTATTCACCTGTCTGTCGAACAAGTGTGTGGCTGTGCTAACCGAAGCGGGTTCTATTCTACTCGACATAGCCATTCTAGGTGACACGTCAATTACGAATCAAGTACTTCATGTTTGCCACCAGGTGTCACGTTGTCACCACTGACAAATGGCGTTGATTAAAAAGTGTCTTACTACTAATGCTTTAGTTGTGCCGCGTATTGATACGGCAATGCAATTGTATACGGTGTGCCTCACACGTAATACAGAACGTTGCAGATGGTGTAGAATTTCGTAGCACACCTCAATACCAGGTCAAGATGAGACCAAATAACACCATTTTCGTTTAGTCTATACATACTGGATGCCTGTAGAACGAATATTCAAGTTGTTATTGTCGGTATATCGTGCAGTGCACTATTTCCAGCGCCTGAGTGCAATGCTATTGATTTGGGCGCTATACAAACGAATTGTATCATCTGGGCCTTGTGTACATTTCATAAGTGACATTTGTACGATGTTCACATTCGATTCTTAAACCAAAACTGTACCTCTATCTCATTATTTTATCATAACCGCTCTGACCAAAAACAAATATATAATATTATATATTATATTATATATATATATATATATATATATATATATATATATATATATATATATATATATATATATATATATAAAATAAAAATGCCACCTATCTGAACATACGTTATGCTTTTTGATCAAGTACGTCTATAATACCAATATTTATTTCAAAGACAAATACGTACTTGGTGCCAACATTACCCATATAACTTTGTGATTAGTATATATACATATACATATTACACACACATATATATATATATTACATATATATATATATATATATATATATATATATATATATATATATATATACGTATATGTATATGTATATATATATATATATATATGTGTGTATGTAATAGGTAATATGTATATATACTAGTAGTATTAACTACAAATGCGTACTTCGTCATTCCAAACATGTCGATAATGACATTAGCTGCGTGGCAATATACAATCGCCGACAGTGTTTGGAGAAGGCAGTTAATTAATTGAAATGATGTGTCCCAGGAAACTAAATTTAAATATTACCATATATGAGCACATGTTGTGCTTTCTTTTATGGCTTGCCCCGGAATGATAAACTAACATTAACAGCAAACCTGTATGTGTCCTTCCAAACATCTTAATATAAAAAGCATTATGTAAGCTATGTGCCTGCGTAATCTGTTTGGCAAACGATATAATGGTGATTTATTGAGAAATGCATCGATACGGTTTATAACCTTAAACAATCGTAAAATGTCATGTATGTAAGTAATTGGGTATGGACAAATTTACACCATCGGTCATGAAATCAAGTTAAAAGATATGCTTTACAGTTATATCGATTGCATTTATTAAACATTCGCTGCTTATACATATTGCTTTCTCACACATATTGACATCAAACTAAACAGTGTATCTCTATGGTTAGCAGATATATTGCCGATTTTGTTGAATAAAAATCAAAAACAAAACACGACAAAATACCCCATTGCAGTGTAAACGAAGACTAGAAACTGTCATCCGTGCTGATAGTGATAGATAAATTAAATAGATATAATGGTAGCATGGGTAACATTTATTTACCCGTAATATGGTTTCTACAGCCCTTTTGAGATTATGGACCGACACTAGGTAATGACTTCCGGTGTACTGCGTTGTGGGATTGTCATTAAAAAACTAGCAATATGGAGTAGATCGTCGAAATGCCCCGTTTGCGTGTTGCAGGTAACAATCAGTAATGCGGTAACGCATCAAATACATGACAGAGATTACTTTTCTTCTATTGTATTAGAGAAACAAATTACCCGCTATCGCATTGTCTGCAAATAGTACATGAGAGATCGGCAACCGTATTGGACTTACGGGTCGTGTCGTGCATGTACTAAGGATGGGACTAATCTGGAATTCCATTCGAATCTAATATCGATTCGAATATCGTCGAAATTTCGAATACGAATCGAATATTGAATCGAATAAGAATATTCAGTGGCTCCAAATTCGATTAGAATACTGAACGGTGTCGAGATGTCTTGCCGGAACCGCGTTGCCAGCGAGTTTTACGCGAGTTTGTTTTGTGAAGTTGTTTAAGTAATGTTAGTGATATTATTTTGTAACTTTGTTTATGTATACATATACATATAAGATATGTGAGGAGTAGTTTGGCGGTTATAGTTTGTTCAGTAATAGTGATATTAGTAGTTGTAGTATTCTAATATTATCATTCATGATACTGATAATGATATTTATTTATTTTTATATATTTAGTTTACTTTTATAATAATGTCCATAAAGTTGTATGTTCTTGGTGGTCCTCAATATAAGCCCCCAGGGGTTTCTAGAGGATCTCCACGGTTACATTAAATAATCATGTTTATGCTCATGTTTGTATGTTGTTGTTGTTGTTGTGACCGAAATAAAGTTCAATTCAATTCATAGTTAAGTCAGAAAGTAAAAGATTGCCAGGGACCGACTTTGCGGCGGAGGACATGAAGGAAAATATTCGAACAATATTCGCTTATATACCTGCGAATTTTCGAATCGGATCGAATAGCGACAAAACGTTCGAATATTTGAAATTTCGAATACGAATCGACTATTCGTCCCATCCTTAGCATGTACACGGACTCTGTGTTGGTGACTACTAGCCGAAGTATGCGGAGAGGCTTGGGGTAAAGGTAGTCACCCCCGCTAAAACGTGAACATTGCGATCCATTTTAATATAGCCAACCCTGCTCCTATCCACTGAGATATAATTGACAATTAAGTTTGTTCGTGTGTGTTCTCGTTCTTGGAGCGAAATATAAATAATACAAATGTAGAATTGTGAAAACAACCAAATTAAACCACCAATAGCGATAGTCTAGGTGAAATACTTGAGCATGACTGATAGGACGCTATCGTTGGAACTACGGAGCGAAATTGATCGAAATGCCGGAACCACACCAATGCCGTGATTGACGATGCAGACGGAGTGATCCTTTGCACGGAAAAAACACATGTTTCATTTCATGTTCATTTCCGACTTGGTTACTGGTTACATGGAATGGTTAGGTCAGAAAAGTCACGTTAAATAACCACACCGTTGAATCCCTTTAGTAAAAGTGCGTGAATGCACGTTCGTGTGTACGTGTGCATGCAATAAAGTGTATATGTGTGTTTGTGCGGGCGCACGTGCGTACATGTGTGTAATAAAAATGTGAGTGTGTGTGTGTGGGGGGGGGGTGTGGGTGTGTGGGTGGGTGGGTGGGTGGGTGGGTGGGTGAGTGAGTGAGTGAGTGAGTGAGTGAGGGAGGGAGGGAGGGAGGGAGGGAGGGAGGGAGGGAGCGAGCGAGCGAGCGAGCGAGCGAGCGAGCGAGCGAGCGAGCGTTCATGTGTGATCATGCGTGTGTCTGCTGTCACGCACAAGCATGCATGCATGCATGCTAACATGTACGCGGGTACTCGAAACCGAACGTGCACACGACATTCGGTCGTTCGGACAACCGTAATGGATAAACACGTCGATAATGTCACACAAACGAAATGGTACTCACTCCCAAGATGAGACTAATGCCATATCGCTTCTGTGTACTTCGGACTGCCTGGCTGACCACTCCGTCCACCTGTTCCTGGTCACTTCCGGTTGTAACCTCACCCACGACCGTCGTCAAGGCGTAGAGGAATATTACGAAGACGAAGGCAATCCATGTCATGCGCACTCGACACTGGCAGCGGAAGAAAGATATGCTTCCTGGTGTCGTTGACATCTCGGATGTTCCTGCTCGTTTCCGGTGATCTCTGTAATATACACAATAAACAATATGATAAGATTTTACGGATATATTATTACGGTTACTCACATAAAGTAGTTTTCTGTCAAACAGGTAACACTTAGAAAATGTTTAACAATACAATTGAACTTGAACTTTATTTGGCATATAGACAACGCAATACAACAGACACAGAACATGTGTTAATAATGAATGCCAGGACGCCAGTAAGAACTAAACTAGTTGAAGCAACTCGACGCCCTTTAAAATTACATAATAATTTCTATCTCTACATGATGTACATAATAATAATGTGATTAATAACAAAATAATAATAATGCTTATACTAAATAAAGAATAATACTAATCATAATACTTATACTATGAAAACAGTTTATTACTAAGCATAATCTAGTTTAATAAATGTTGGTCTGAGAAATGATACAAATATGAATTAATATTATTCATAGAGTAAGAATAAAAATTTCTTAAAAGGCAAATCTCCGAGTATGAATTTATAATAACTCGTTTGATATTGTGCCTTTTATTTAGCGATAGGTGCAGTACATTATATAGATGCAACGGTATGTAGTTTATAAAACAATCCCTGTTTTTATTTCTGGTCTTATGAAACATAAATTAATATCATTGTTTTGTCTGGTTACATGACTGTACAAATCATTGTTTTTCATGACAGATGTTAAAAGGTATTTTGGACATTGTTTTTCATTATTTTATCGTATAGCTGATATCCTTGAATTATAAATAGGTCTTCTAATTTAAGAATATTGAACTTTTTAAAGATGGTATCAGTGTGCGCTATATATTAGCTTTTGTCGATTAATCGAACAGCTTTTGTGTGAAGTTTAAATAGTGTGCTTATGTTAGTTAACTTGCCATTAATGTTACTATACAAAGCAAGGTTGATTCAATACAGTGAAAAACATAACACACAGTGCAGCATGTTACATTGGCCACAAAATATAGTGGATACATATAATACATCAATACAGGAAAGAGAAAAAATAATGTTTTCAAAACTATCGACAATTCAAATGACGGTTTTACTCGTTGGATGGATGAACAATTTCTGGACATTTAAGGACAAGTTCGCCTCATCGCACGAGCAGCTGAAATGTTTTATGTATTCAAATATTTGCTCGTACATCCCAAACATTGAATATATCACACGAGCAGCGTGTGGATAAAATCACCAAAAATTATATCACATGACCAGACGCCAACCATATACCTCGTGGGCGATTTGATTGGCTGAGCTAAAATTGAGTGTTTTGCAAAGGGATCACCAAGGGTATTGATACCTGCTGCTGAAGTAATCAGTATCAACGACCCCCGGGTCGCGAGATGTTTTTTTAATTGTAAATACCCACTTGTAACGAAATCGCAAACACTGACCACAAGTCCAATAACGTATTTTCCCGGCACCTAGATGACCGTTCTTGAGAGGCCACGTGGGCAAGGAAGGATCATGTGCCAGTCATTTTTTCTTCATGTGGAATGCCTTATTGTCGCTCGAGCTACACCAAACAGGACTCTGATCATGGTGGTCTCATACGTGTCGACGGTGTCATGATTTTTGTCAATTCCGTTCAGTTTTCTCACTTCAATATCTTCTATATTACTTCATTTTATGTTTGGACAGTGCGTGTATCGTCTGCATAAACCGATATCGGTTATAGATGACATATCTGTGTTGGTGGAAAATGAGAAACAACAACGTTATTGTGTTTCACGCCCTCCGTGATCGGACGCTGTCGGGCCCCGCGTTGCTCTTCACGCCGCACGTGTCGTATCGCACGTGGGATCTAGTATGTGTAACGCGCTACCGTGGGATTTGGGATTGACATAGTGCGTGAATACGTTTAAAGCGCTTCTTAAGACTCACTATTTCTAACTTGCTTGAGATAGGTACGTCTAAGGCTTATTGTTCGACAATTGTGTCTTTTTTATTATTGTTTACGTGTTTATGTAAAGGATGGGCAAGTAAACTTGGCCCCTTAAGCGCCCATTGACCTTCATTTGACATTTATGTACAAAAACGTCATATTTTTGCTACACTGCGTAGCTATATATCTTGACTAAGTACATGCACAGTTTTGTTACTCTGTATTAATAAATATAATACGTCCGACGTGCTTTAAAAAGAGACCCATTTTATTAGTTTGCAAAATGTGGAGGCCAAAGTGGGCCCCTTTACAATTCTACGCGATACCACTTAATTGTCGGTGCATAGCTCAAACATAAATCCGCGACCTCATACCCGGCACACGCACGGATGCCCACTGGCCATATTCCCCGCACTGCCTTGGAATATAATTCTGAACAATACAGACAAGCTCTAGTGTCACCGTTTTCCTTCTATGTCTTCATTTTATTTGACGTTTCCTCAGCTGTTATGTGCCATCTCTTCTTTGAACTGGTTGGTTGAAGGCATGTTACCATTCTTGTCATGGCTTCGATGTCTTTCTTGCAAGGGCTGCCTGTAATGATCCATATCTTCCCTCTCTGTGTAACTTGTCGCTGAACTATTGCTCCACGGATCACATTTACAGTTATGTACCCTAACCATTTATGGAAACATGGTGATTGTAAAGGACATCAATTGTTTTAAGAAAAGTACCGAAAATACAAATTTGCTGCTCACTGTTTTGAATTTGCACAAAACAAACAATTACCACGTTGAGTTGTATCCCACGACGGGTCTGTAAATACTGGTATCGTTGCTTTGGCTGCATTCCATGCCAGATATGCTGTGACGGTGGAGGCCCAATTTAGCCGAGGAGCCCACTTTACCAGCCTTCCCCTACATATATACCCGCAGTCTAACTGTCAACTTTATATCTTCCAATCCCAGTCCTATACCATTCACTCTCCATGTCGTAATATTTAGTATTACAATTATTCTGTATTACTATACTAGTTTATTATTTATATTGATTTATCACTACTGTTTTAATGTCTACGTATTCTATGTATTATTATTGTTATGATCTATTTGTTATCATTTCTAGCCACTTTATACGTTTAACTAGCTTAACTAATCTTTCATTTTAATCATCTATTCATCACATTTTATGGTGTGTATGTGTATATATATATATATATATATATATATATATATATATATATATATATATATATATATATACATATATACATATATATATATATATATATATATATATATATATATATATATATATATATGTATATATATATATATATATATATATATATATACACATATACATATATATATATATATATATATATATATATATATATATATATATATATATATGTATATATATATATATATATATATATATATATATATGTATATATATATATAGTTAAAAATATCATGAAAAAAATTATAATAAATAAAATAATTAATTAATTAATTTATATATATATATTTATTTATTATTATTTTGTCATGCCACTTTTAACTAGGTTTCATTAGTACAGAGAACTCCTCTGGAAATGAGTGTAAATATAAAGTCTTATTATTGTTAGTTCAAACTAACCATTTGCAACTAAAGTCAACATTCTCTCATCGGTGATTAACTCAGAATGTTCTGTCGGAGTGGATGATTCTAATAAAATGTCCAATAACCAGGAGTCTGACATAATTCTCATGACGTGTGCTTGACCAACATACGCGGAGCTGTGACATTGGTTATATGACGCACCGAGTCCCCAGGTTAATATGATGCATGAATACCCCAGCTCATTTATTGGTAGCTCGTATTCCTTTCGATTCGAAAACTGCTGAGTAACAGTTTTGCATGCGTGGACGTCTATTGTAATCACACTCCACACACCATGCGGACTTAATTGTTTTATTTACGAGTCACCACAAAACAAAGCAAATTTGACGATTATTTACTTTGTAAATTGGTTTTCTGGCTATAGAATCGTGGATGTTAACAGTTCACGATATACAATTTATATAACGGTAATATCACTACTATTTCAACAAATCGAATGTTAGCTCTGCGTTGTTGACACACCAGTCGCTCAGACGTGTATTCCGTGAAGTCTCTATAAAGTGCAAACCTTACAACAACATGTAGCAATACAGTATGGTACAAGTGCCCTACGTAATTATGGTGCAGGTGTGGCAACAACACTAGGCCATTACAAATTGGTCCAGGTTTCCTCTCACACAAAGCTATCCTTAATTGCAAACATGCAAATCAACCTGGTCTACAGATAATAACTACGAGATCCGATCTGACTGGTCCGACTTTGGCTGTCACCTTTGTCAGCAGTAACTGCGAGCTTAGAGGAAGTGACAGACTGCCAAAAATATCAACACATAAAAGTCATTTCAATGACAAATATATTTGTTTAGTCTACAGAAAACAACGACTAAAGACCACATTTTATATAGTTACTTACGAGAACCAGTTTTTGGAATACAGATATTAACATTCGTCCTTGCCAAGTGAAAGGCTTATCCGAGTAAATTGGATTATGTGTGAGATACCCGCGGGTCTGTATGCTAAGTAGAATGTTCAAAAGGCTCTTAGAACTGCACTCGTTTCATTTCATTGATACAGTTACCCATATGAATTATATATCGCACTTGCCAGCAAATCGTATTCAAGGCTCTTGGTGGTAAATTCATTTGCAATGAACTCATAGCTGGCGTGTACTGTGAATGTGTTTGTGTACGTGTGCAAGGACTGATAATGTGGGTTGTAATCTTAACGCAGAATGCATATGGTTAGAACCAACGGTTGTAAACAGTGTTTAGTCTCAGTCGACTACTGTCTAACTATAGCCGGAATGAACACCTGCCGATATAATACTTCCCAATGCAGTTAGCCACACACAAAGTGACAGATACAAAACCTCAGCTAATGCAACAGCATGTACCCGCTGCGATTCAGAAGAGCAACGCCTGAAGTCTCAGGAAGTATTTATGAACACCACAAAACCGCTGCTGAACGAATCTCCGGACAGTGGGACAATATAATGGACAGATGGCATAAACGAAGACGTATCAGTTGTCAGCGTCAGCCCACAAGCGGTACGACCGGCCGATTACCTACACTTTGTGGCTACCAAACTGTCCAAGCCCCGGCTTCGACAACGGTCACAGAATTGATACTGCCTTCTTGACGATCCACGTTCTGTTGACAATCTAGCTGCCTTCATGGGGTGGGCAAGGGTAACAATGTCAGCACGCTGTGTAGAAGACGAGAAGTGAAGAAGGAGGTCAAGATTACTGTTCTTTCACAAATGTATATCACAGATTCCCTTTTGCCTTTTTATAAATGTAGTCCACATGCAATTGTCAAGAATATAGCCTTTTAAAGATGGATTATATTTTAAATACCAAAAATAAAAAGGTATTTTAAACTTGTAAACTTGCGGGCAAGTGGTTAGGGGGTGGGAGGGTGGGTGGGTGGGTGGGTGAGTGGGTGGGTGGCTGGGTGGGTGGCTGGCTGGGTGGGTGGGTGGGTGGCTGACTGGCTGGCTGGCGGGCTGGCTGGCTGGCTGGCTGGCTGGCTGGCTGGCTGGCTGGCTGGCTGGCTGGCTGGCTGGCTGGCTGGCTGGCTGGCTGGCTGGCTGGCTGGCTGGCTGGCTGGCTGGCTGGGTGAGTACGTTAGTGAATCAGTTAGTGAGTAAGTTAGTGAGTGAGTGAGTAATCAATTAAGTTATTAGTTACGTAGTTCATTACTTAATTAATTAGTTAAGTTATTTAGTTATGTAGGTAGTTGGTTACTTAATTAGTTGGTTGGTCGCCAATACAATTTTCGCCTTTTTTCGGTTATAGTTTTGGATTCTCGTGTCATTCTCGTTGTTCCTCTCTCGGATCCTACCTTTGTTACACCACATATCCACCTCAGCCTCCTCGTCCCACTCGTCTATATCCTTGCTTCTCGTCCTTTTGTCGTTATCCATGTCTTTGCCTTGTACAGCATTGCTGGCCTGACCATTGTTTTATAGATCTTCCCTTCAACTTCACTGGCACCTCTGTCGCACAACACTCCACTGCATTTCTTATAAGTTCTCCACCGTGAGTTCGCTCTCTGCTCGATCTCCATTTCTATCCATTCTACCTCTTTCATGCCTGATCTGAGATATTTGAAAGTGTGTATCTTTACCTCATTATTCCGCTTGAAAGTCCATGAATGGGTTTTTCATGTATCCAGATACTCTGTCATGTCCACCTCCATTCCTCCACACAGCAACATTCTCTATATGTCCTTCTGAACATCACGTTATTCTCTCAGTTGTTGCATAATCGCTCCACGGCGTCTTCTCTTAATCTTGGCACCTTCCTCTTGGCTGTCGCTTTCGCGTTCTTGTATTCTGCCGTTTGTATTTCTGCTCCTATTCTTTTCGGAGTCTTCAGTCTGTGTTTCATTTCCTTAACTGCATCCTCGGTGTTACTCCTCACATTTCCTAATCGTCTCCATAGTTTCTTCCCACCGTCCTTCCACGCTTTCCAAATCCGCAGGGGTGAAGGAGGGCACGAGCGTTGCAAGCATCGTCTAGCACAGTTCAGAATGGCGCTCAGACTTTCTAGTTCACGTCTTGCACCCATCCCCAGGCTGCAGCATCCCGGACATCTTAGTGTCGTTACTTTGCATGTCTCCAGATATAACCGATAATAGCAGTATCCTCGAAGGCAGCGAATTTTTTTTTGTAACTTCTCATTTAGTGCCATCACATACTCGCCCATTGTAACTGGTATATCAAAGAGGTTGGCAACTCCTGACGCACTTTTATAAAGCTTGGTTGTTTGTTAATGGCTGTGATCTTTGGGGATGAGTGAACACTTCTTTCACTCTTTCACGACATTAGGGTGCTTCAACTCCAATTCTTCCATTTCTTTCACGTGAATTGGCAGCCACCGCGAGTAATGGATCTGGTCAAAGATGAACAGCCACCCACAGAGTTCATCAATAACCTGCACGTAGAGGTCAAAATCACCTTCACTGGGAGAGCGTACGAAGCGACATTGCACCAATGTGAACAAGACGTACAGGTCCAACATCAGAGACCAGAAAGCGAACTGTTTGGATGACTTCCTCATTGCAGCATCCCAATTCTCCTCCTTACATGGATGCTTGATAGGCCTTGAAAGCTTCAAGTTTCAAGACGCTGCCAGCGAGCAAGAACACCTGATGAACATATCTCGTCCGCTTCAGATGATGGTCGGGGACTGGTGAGGACACAGCTTCTAAACGACCAGATGTCAAGACCCCGATCCCCCAATGCCTCGAAATAGCTCTTTTTAAAAGTATAAAAGCAATTCGATTATATCAAATGGTAGCTATAAAGGTGAAATGTTTGACAAATTTGAAATCGCTATCCACTTATCTATGGATAGACGCCAGAATCACGTCTCTGGGTGACATATTTCATAAGACATAGGAACATTAATATAGACGGCGGCCATCGTTACAAAATGACAGATGTGAATGTTGGACAAGTTAAAATATAAAATACTTGAAATTGGAATAGAGGAAAGTATATATATATATATATATATATATATATATATATATATATATATATATATATATATATATATATATATATATATATATATATATATTGAGCCCAAGATTTGTGTTTTATGTGAATCAGTTCCTGAGATAAGGAAACACAAGTTTTTTCCCTATTTGGGATGCAGCCATCTTGAGTATTGCACAAAATGGTGGAATCATCAATATATATATATATATATATATATATATATATATATATATATATATATATATATATATATATATATATATATATAATTCCTACCCCATTCTTCACACCCATCTTTTCTATGGGAGTACAGTTTGTATCCGGCACCAATCTCGTTTGCTTTGCTCCCATTCCATTTTCATTTTGTGTCATGTACATAATATACTTGCAGGTTCTTTAGCATTACTTGTACTACTTCTCCATTTATTCCTGTTATATTCCTTGCGAGTTTTATATTCCTCAACCTCCTTCCTGTTTGGACTAACTTCTTTAGCCAGCTTCGTCGGTCAGACGATAGCCAGTGTCCATTTATCGCTGATCTCGGGCGGGTGTTGCGCATGTCGCTTACAGTGTACACCCTAGCACGGGCGGTCACTCTTTAATCCAGCCATACTTAGGCTTACGCTTTATCGCCAGATGCCCATCCTGCCGCCAACCACACATATAAGCGGTGGGCCGGGTCTCTAGCACCAATAATAGTAATAGTTGTTCAAACTCAGCTTGTATCTGCAATACTGGTTACTAAGTTGATATGTGCTAAATTGCCGCCGCGAAACCGGCTTTCTTGGACTTTGTTCATCTCAGGCAAACAATCCCTTATAAATAAATTCACGTTTTACATGGAAAACTATAAGCGTTAATGACCACACCAGACAACATCAAACCGTAGGTAATGATTACAATATACTTGTTGCAATTGCGACGGTTCCACTGTTAAACCTGATGTATCACGCCGGAGAAAGACTAGTGACCATGTCGGATTCAGGAGCTTTAAGATTGTCAACAGAACAAAGGATACGTGGGGAGCTACGGCGAGTAACAAAGATTAACAAGGTTATTCCACCTGCGACTGATCCCCGAGATTAGATAGTCCTGTCGTATATAAGCAGGTCTACAAAGTACCGACGTTAAGAGCATTGAGGTCAGGCTCCTAATAAACGGCAACACCTGAACAGACCACATGGTACGCAAAGACAACGGGCGACTGTTGAAAGCTCACAGAACACAGAGAGCTGCGACATTGTAAGCTGAACGTGGGAAGACCGCACCTACAGAACATTGATTGCATTAAGTGGCATCATTATAGACGCAGCGGGTCTTTACAAAACAACAGACGGCACGTGGCATGAAGAAGCAGTCGTCAGAGCTGACCCAACACGTGAAGTCGATGGTGACAACAAGAAGATGGCGTCGACGTCGGCGTCGGCGTCGACGCCGACGCCGACGCCGACGCCGACGCCGACGCCGACGCCGACGCCGACGCCGACGCCGACGCCGACGCCGACGCCGACGCCGACGCCGACGCCGACGCCGACGCCGACGCCGACGCCGACGCCGACGCCGACGCCGACGCCGACGCCGACGCCGACGCCGACGCCGACGCCGACGCCGACGCCGACGCCGACGCCGACGCCGACGCCGACGCCGACGCCGACGCCGACGCCGACGCCGACGCCGACGCCGACGCCGACGCCGACGCCGACGCCGACGCCGACGCCGACGCCGACGCCGACGCCGACGCCGACGACAATAGTTAAATATTGAAACTGCAACGGTTTGCGTAATATTGTCAACTGACATAACCTGAGATGAAGCGAACTCAATATACATTTAAACACCATGTGCCATTACGTAATTAGTTACAGTAACAACAAAATATATAAATAAAAGTGTTGTTGTTATGCACAAATAGAAGCACATGTTCATAAATATAAATTTAAGTCTGTATGCGCTGCAATGTATCTTGCGATTGGTACGCGGTATCATAATTGATAGAAACTTTAGACTTCCATTCGAAAAAACCCGAATTGGAACAGTCTCGCTGCCGTTTTGATACGGACTCGCTTAAGGTTTGTTCAACTGTGAGAATAGATACCAGGCGGAGGATCAACGTTCGCGTATCGTTTACGCGTAGCGATTTCAAAGTGGCTGAACGCTTCCAATACAAGTGGTGCCGCTTATCGATTCAATAGACGGCCCGCTCTCTGCCGACGTAAAGTAGGCCGTTGGGTCGTCTTCACGAACCGATACGACACGACACGCGATATGTAAGAACTTACCTATGTCTTCCGCTCGACGTCAACTCTTCCCGGTCGGGGTGTTTTGCTCGTGTCCGCCAGTTGGTCAGACGCTGGTTATATATGTCCACGGCGCGCCTTCGTCCGTCCGCATGGCATATGCTCTCTGACCACGAGCATTCTTATTTGTATGTATTTGCGGTGGTACTCCGATTAATCATGCGGACGCCCACTCGATTTCCGTCGTCGATGGCAGCGAATACTATACGGCTAGGTGTGTTGGACAACCAGACCTGCTTACCGCCGCCAGTCGCCGATAGAGGGCTCAAGTTGAACGTCGCGCGTGACATTTTCGTGACAGTGGCTCCCGCGTGCGAAACGTAATTAAGTTAAAAGGTTGACCTTCCGCCCGCCAAGCATCCTCTGCGGGACAATTACACCCTGCTGCGGGCGCTATCAGCTATACCTATCCGAGTCGCAATCTTATTTATTTATAATACTGTCGCTAACGATGTACATAACTATTTACATCCGTGTAATGAAAGTGTTTGTGCGTGGTGTATGCGTGCGTGCGTGCGTGCGTGCGTGCGTGCATGCATCGTGCGTGCGTGCGTGCGTGCGTGCGTGCGTGCGTGCGTGCGTGCGTGCGTGCGTGCGTGCGTGCGTGCGTGCGTGCGTGCGTGCGTGCGTGCGTGCGTGCGTGCGTGCGTGCGTGCGTGCGTGTAAGAAATGTTCCACCCCCTCATCTAGCAGATAGGTTTCGCTAATTGTGGCGATGTGTGGGATTTATTGTGATTCTATTTTTTAAGTATTTTAATGCTTTGTAAGTATTTGTATTTACCGTTATTTAAATCTAGGCATATGTTTCGAAACCGGGCGTGGCTCAGAGGCCAGCTCCCAATATGTTAATGAGTAGTAAGGATAACATTAGCTCCCAATATTTGGGGTGAATGTTTATTTTCAGGTGTCATTTCAGGAATTTTGTGAGGGTTACATTTTGAGTGACTTTCAAATGGACGTTTGGCGAGCCTCAATGGTGTGCAAAAGGAGGTGTTTTATATTTTGAAAGACAAATATTCTATATGTATATATATATATATATATATATATATATATATATATATATATATATATATATATATATATATATATATGCATATATATGTGTGTATATGTGTGTGTTTGTGTGTGTGTGTGTGTGTGTGTGTGTGTGTGTGTGTGTGTGTGTGTGTGTGTGTGTGTGTGTGTGTGTGAGTACGTACGTGCGTGCGTCCATGCGTGGGTGTGTGTTAAGCAACAACACACTGACCTGTTTTTCCGCTCACGATCCCACTAGATAGGCATTTATTCTTTCGCTAACGTTTGACAACAAATAGGAGTCGTCGCTGATCATATTCAGAGAAGCAAGGTCGTGAGGAAGTCATAATAACACCAACCGCACGTAATAACAGCAATACAATAAAAAGTATTATGTCAACGCTGACAATCAACGAAGCTACCAGTATAATAACACTTCAAGATGCTCAAAGTACGTTTTCATAATTAAGCAAACTACATTTATTTCACGGTTACTCCGACGTTTTTGTGTTTATGTTCACGAATTATTAATTGTTACGAAATTGTTAAAATACATAAATAAGGAAAATAAGCATTGTTGCTTAAATCCAATTGTTACATTGTAACATGTACTTTGACATGAAATTATTACTTTACTGTATTACTTTACTGTATGTACATGACGTTATGAAACAATAAAGCTATTATTATTATTATTATTACGTGTTGATTATTAGCGTCCGAAACGAAAACATGATGTAATGAATTATAAATGTATCCTCAATATATATATATATGTATATATGTATATATGTATATATGTATATATGTATATATATATATATATATATATATATATATATATATATATATATATATATATATATATATATATATATATATATACATATTATCAATGGACCGTCACCACGAAACTTCCAAATAGGTTGTCTTTGGATGGGAAACCTAGAATTAATTACATCATGTTCTCCTTTTTGATCACCATTAAGTAAAACGTCGAAATTGACTACACTACACCTGAACAAACAGGCCAGACATCGTCACAGACGTAACAGTCATCAACCAACATTGGAAGTGACAACGGAATGGTTATGTGCAACATCAAATTGGACGTAGATATGGAAAGGGCAACATTGATGACCAAGAGTCAACTAACAGTAGATGCCACACAAATTGGATCAAAGAAGATCGAATTCCAAATCAAATTGAGAAACTACTAGAACTAGACGACATTGACACCATGAGCGAAACCATCACAGACGTGATCCAACAAAGCGCGTCAAGAGTAGCTAAAGCAATCAATAAGACCCTGATATTGAGAATATCAACACGAACACGAGCCCTAATGACGATACGGTGAAAACGGCGACGACAAACAACGAATAGAGTAAGCAGAAATATGCAAGACTATCAAACAGAAAGCAAGAGAGGACATCAGGAAATACAACCAAGAGATCATAAGAGAAACGATCATGACACCAAAGAACCTATACAAAATCCGAAGAACGCAGAAGCTAGGCCCAGACAGACTGATCACACTCCGAGACAAACAGGTTAGACAAATTCATGATCAAGATAAGACCATAGAATGGATAGAGGAATTCTACACCGAGCTATACGACAGTGAACAGAGTACAATAATCTACACTGACCCAAAAGATGTACCAGAGATACTATCTTGGGAGGTGGAAGCAGCACTACGAGCTATGAAGAATGGGACAGCAACAAGCAACGACCATATAAACATCAAAACATTGAAAGCAGGAGAAGATACCATTTCGAAGACACTTGCGAAGCTGTATACTAAATGCTTATCAGAAAGACGAATACCGACAGCGTGGAAGAACGCTAGGATGGTGATAATCTTCAAGAAGGGGAGTAAGAAAGACCTCAAGAATTACAGACCGATATGTCTACTATCAACCATCTATAAAGTACTCACGAAAATACTAATGAAAAGGCTAGAGAAGACACTCAACGAAAACTATCTTCGCTTCGCCGTTGACACATATACATATGTGCTAATAAACCACATGAACTACATCAAATACTACAGGAAATAGCTGTAGAAATTTAAAATCAGGGTCTGAAGATGAACAATTCGAAGACAGAGAAGACGATGGAAAACTACACACCAATAGAAGTCAACAACACCCAGATCGGGAACTTTGTAAAGCTATATCTACCTGGGACAGAGATACAGCACCAAGGATAAAAACCAAGTCGATGAGATTCAAAGAAGAATCACGGCTGGGTGGACAGCATTCGCCAAGCACCGCTACACCTTCTAGGGTAACACTGGGATATGCTTGAAGAAACAAGTCTACAACTCGTGCCTACTTCCAGCAATGACATACGTCGCGGAAACATGGGCACTCACCATATCAGCAAAGAACAAGCTAGCAGCCGCACAAACAAAGCTGGGAAGGAGTATGTTTCACATCACATACCGGTACAGAAAAACAAACATTTGTGTAAGAGAAAAGACAAAAGTCACAGACCTGATTGAACAAGTCAGAAGACAGAAGTGGACCAGGGCAGGACACGTCAGCAGGATATGAGATAACCGATGGACACTGCGCATCATCACCTAGAAACCCTACGACTATATATATATATATATATATATATATATATATATATATATATATATATATATATATATATATATATATATTTAAATATATATATATATATATATATATATATATATATATATATTCGTAGGGTTTCCAGGTGGTGATATATATATATATATATATATATATATATATATATATATATATATATATATATATATATATATATATATATATATATATGGAACGACACGTTGTCACGTATTTCCGCTCGCGATCCCATTAGATCGGCGTTATATCTTCCGCTACCATTTGACGAAAAATAAATAATGTCAGGTGTCATCGCTGATCATATTCAGCGAAACAAGGTCGTGTGGAAGTCATAATAACACCAACCGCAAAACGTTATAACACCGATACAAAAAAAGTATTATGTCAACGCTGACAATCAACGAAGCTACTAGTATAATAACACATCGAGATGTTCAAAGTAAGTTTTCGTAAATAAACAACCTACATTTATTTCACGGTTACTCCCACGTGGTGTATCAGCGACCCAAACCAAAACATGATGTAATGAACTATAAATGTTTCTTAAATATATATATTTATACATATATAATATATATATATATATATATATATATATATATATATATATATATATATATATATATATATATTCAAGATACATTTATAATTCATTACATCATGTTTTCGTTTCGGTCGCTGATACAACACGTCGGAGTAACCGTGAAATAAATGTAGATTGTTTATTTACGAAAACTTCACGACGAAACGTCTAAATAGGTTGTTTTTGGATGGGAAATATAGAATTAATTACACCATGTTTTCCTTTTGGTCACTATTAAGTAAAACGTCGGAGAAACTGTGGAGTAAATGTTGGTAGTATAATTGCTAAAACGGATCAATTTGAAATTTCATTTCATTGGCAACGTCGTATATTGTCAGTATTGCCCACTTAGATGTTTGTTTGTTTGTGTGTTTGTTTGTTTGTTTGTTTGTTTGTTTGTTTGTTTGTTTGTTTTTCTCTGTCTAGTAAGTGACATTTAACATTATGTTTTCCACCTTTTTTTCTGCTAACTTATTTCCGTTCGCTTTAGGTTTCTTCTTGGAAGACTATAAATGTGGCCCTTAAAATATCCAACTCAACCTGGTTGATGACTTAGGATACGCTCATCGTGGGATATTTCTGTTCGCTGCCACCTGCGCAACTTGTTCGTTCAGCGATGTTCTATGGGCTTTTAGTAAGTGACTTCACCCGCCATTGCAACAGCAGCACAAAACGACGTTGGTAGTGTATTCACTGCCTTCAGCCGCAGTTCCACGCAGACTCGCTTTTGGCAAAGGTACTTCCGACGTCGCGTCCATTGAATGGTCTTCACGGTCTTCTTCATAGAAACTTGCCACTCTGGTTAGACCTCTTGATGTTTTGATGCTTGTTACAATAAGACCATTGAAAACAAGTATCGCAGTAGTTCATGGGTAGAGCATCGGACTCTCGACTATGAGGACCCGGGTTCGAATTATGTGCTGCCGTGTCACGCCTTGGGCAAGTTGTTTCATTCTACATTGCTCCAGTTCATCAGCTGCACGAATGAGTAGCTGGCTATTGACAGTGGTGGATATCTGTGTAGAAGTACTCGTCGCGAATTAATTACCGAGTGGTTTAATTCTTCCCAGAAAAGCCAAGATGGTGTTCGATTGAACAGGTCTGCCAAGAATTAATGTATAAAGCGCTTTAAGAATTTCTGAGGATTGGATAATGCGCTTTAGAAGAACTTACCTTTTTATTTCTAGTTATAAAGTTACCCTTACACTAGCTAAATCGATACGTAACCACGTTCCTAGCAATAACATTAAGCGTAGTAGCAACTCTAGCCATGATACAGAAATCGGTAGGCGCTATAACAAAATAATGAATAATAAATCAAAAATATATGCAACTACAATTTGAGACTACTAATGTTATACTAGAAGCCAAAAATTACATTTAGAAACCTAGTTGAGAAAGTGAAATAATAACCAAATGAATAAATACAACATACAGTAGGCAGTACATTGTATTCTTCGTATTCTAAATATCCCGATGAATTGATGTCATTCCCTTTCTCAAACACATATTTAATGGTTTAACAACATTTCGTATACATGATAAACAATTCGTAACATCTTAACTCAGTAGTAACCTAACTCGAAAACGCTTTTGACAACGTGTGACAACCATTCTACGGAATACTATTAGGCATACATGCAGCTCTACAGGCGATGTACTCAAGGGACAAAGCCTTTTCAAGTGCTGCGCCACACCTCTGGAACAATCTGCCGCTTGTCATGCATGCCCTAGACTCTTACATTCGTATTGACCATTCTACAAGCTATTTCATTATTTATTTAGGATTATTATTTTAACGTGCGGTATATTATATTAATATTTATTAGACTTATTATGGTAGTTTTATTGTAGTTACTTTCATTTTATTCGCAGTAATTTATTGCTATAGAAAGATACATGTTTTTCTATCTTTGGTGGACATCCAAGTTTGGATAGGATGGTCCACAGGCTTTCCTGGTTGACTGTGAAAAATGCCATGGCGAGATAAAAACAAAATAGACATTCTGGTTCTGCTCACGACATCGTGGCATCCGCCTGTCTTGTCAGGCAGTGGTTTGCGCCGCAATGAGTGTCAGTTCGGTGACTAAGAAGTCAGACACAGATGTGACAATCTCTACCGCATCTGCAGCAAACATGCATAGTTGGCATTCGTGGGGTATGACGAAAGTGCAGCATTTGTAGATCTCATCTTTCGGTGATCCCTCTTCCAGCCTGTTGCGCTATGTTACTATATTCTGCCCTTTTTGCGCCAGTTTTGACAACGGATCTCCATTTTCCACGATAACTGGCGCCGGTCTACCAGTTATTAATGTAATTTCCTGCCATCTTCATGTTACGCTTGCAGGTGAATTTGATTCTGTTATGTAAATATAGTCGGCCAGTGTGCATGATCCAGTGACAAGTCGACCATATATGACGTCACCTCTTGTTACTGACGAAGAGCGAAGCCCATGATGGGCGAGTGGTGACATCTTTCCCTCCACGTGGCTGTCACATATAGATGTCAAAAGGGTGCCATCTGGACGTAAAACGACTTGCCGACTCGTGAACAACATATATATATATATATATATATATATATATATATATATATATATATATATGTATACATAACATACATACGTATATATATATATTATGTATATATATATATATATACATACGTATATATATATATATATATGTACATAAATATATACACATATATATATATATATATATATATATATATATTATGTATATATATATATGTATCATGTATATATAGGTATACATATAATATATATTATGTATATATATATATATATATATATTATGTATATATATACACATTATATATATATATATATATATATATATATATATATATATATATATATATAATATTATATATATTATGATATACATATACATAATATATATATATATATAATATATTATATATATTATATGTATACCTATATATACATGATACATACATATATATATGTATATATATATATATATATATATATATATATATGTATATATATATATATATATATATATATATATACATATATATATATATATATATATATACATAATATATATATATATGTACATAATACATACGTATATATATACATATATATACATAATATATAAGGCATTTATAAAGCGGATAAAAACTCTGCTCAAACGAGCTGACAAGCGTACAATATATGCAAAATATATTAAATGACCAAAGGCTTATATTATGTATATACATACATACATACATACATATATACATATATATATATATATATATATATATATATATATATATATTACACTGAGCCTCTGTTAATCAGATAGACACTAAGAAGATTCACATGCGTGATTCTTTATTGACAACAACGACACACAAGCCAAAAGCTACAGTTACACACATAATGCTCTGTCTCACAATGTAGTATCACCAAAATTTATAATGGTATGATATTCAAACACCATCTAAAATTACACAATTACCATGAAGTAATGTTGACATGTGGCATGACTTGAATACATCACTTGTAGCATTCTATGAATACCAGACATCTTTATGCGGAACTTGCAGTATATCATTGTTTTTGTGTAACATACTCTGAATGCGAAACACCATTGGACTAAAACTAATCACATTGTAGCATACGTTGAACGGTAGACAACATTATGTCGCACATTTTCAATGCTAAACATCACTATGCAGCACATTTTCAATGCTAACCATCACCATGAAGCATACGTTAAACTCTAGACATGACAACGTAGTGGGCGTTAGTGGCACGCCTAATTGCGAGAATAGAATACGTTAACTACTTGACTTCATCATGTAGCACATCTGAATTAATATACGAAATATATGACAAACAGAACGCGGGGTATTACTGGACAACGTGTTGATTCTGTGTTCTGTATTTGATCCGACCAGATTGTCATTAGTTGATTCGCTGAAGTGTCACGAATGTAGACGACGCCTGAAGTCGTTACGGATCATATTCGTCTCGAAGTAATAATAATACCAACTGTACAACATAACACCACCGGTCTATTAAACGTGCAATACGTCAAAACTGACCACAAACGCCGTTGATGGTCAGTTAAGTACTAATACATATATCCTAAATAATACTCTTGATGATTGATAACGCATACATATACGCATAGGGCGGAAGGTGCCGCTGTTCGTGTCTTTGGATGGATAAAAACAAGTCACGCCTTCCATCACGTTTGCAAACTAGTCCTGGCTATGCCTCTTGCAACATATATCTACAATGTTTTACATTAAATGGACTCTATATAACCAGCTACGTCAATTGTGTGTTTCATTTCATTAATCCGTCTTACAAGCTGACATACGTATTTAACAGTGTCATTTGTTGCATTAACACAGCATATTAACAAACATACGGACACATATGTCACATACACGCAAGAACAGACGCACACACACACATATATATATATATATATATATATATATATATATATATATATATATATATATATATATATATATATATATATATATATATATATATATATAAAGACACACGGTACTTAACATTTAAAAGAACTCGGTCTATACGCGTTCTGGACATGGCTGCAAGACCGAGTGGCCTACTCTACTCAGTGGGATTGCCTCCGTAACATGCACTTCAACTAAGTTCAGATTTCTCGTCTCCGCCTGTAGTTTAGTACACACATTAGTACACACACCAACGCCTGTTTGTCGACGCTTGGGAGACATCAAGGAAACTCTTGGAGCCGGCTTCGGGCGATTGACACCCTGAAGACGGACAACATTGACTTTACGTTTACCAAAAACCACTCTGAACGACTGGCGAAAGTTGTCGCTCATGAATGCGTATATGACTGGGTTGAATGCGCTGCTGGCATACGACATGCAGTGGGCGATGATTTTCGCGACATACGACACGTTCGGGTAATGGTGACCGGAAGTGAAGTCGTCCCGCAGGTGAACGCAGTGGATCGGCAGCCAGCACACGGCAAACACAACGACGGTCGCCATGACAGTTTTCGCAACGCGCCGTCGGAACTTCATCGCCCTCGCAAAGTTCTGTTGCAGGAAGCGCGGACTGACGCTTCTCCATAGCGAGTTAGTCATCAGGGAGTAACACAGGACAATGACGATGAGTGGAGCGACGTAGTAGCACAGGAAGACGCTGAGGGTGTATGCCTGGCGACCGAAGCCGTCCTTGAAATAGACGGTGCAGAACAACTGGTTGCCTCCGTTGTCCCAGTACTCCACCAGGCGAGAAAGCAGCGCCACTGGCGTCAGGACGAGCAGGTTTGACACCCAGACGCAGACGACGACGATGAGAGTGTTCCTCGGAATTCTGCAATGCGGGAATGTGTAATTAATGTGCGTGTGTGTATGTGTGTGTGTGTGTGTGTGTGTGTGTGTGTGTGTGTGTGTGTGTGTGTGTGCGTGCGTGCGTGTGTGCGTGCGTGCGTGCGTGCGTGTGCATGCGTGCGAGCGAGCGCGCGCGTGCGTGCGTGCGTGCGTGCGTGTGTGGGGGTGGGTGGGTGTGTCCGTGGATCGATGGGTGGGGGTGGTAGACGGGTGGGTGGGTGGGGTGGTGGGTGGCTGTGTGGGTGAGCTTATGTGTGCGTGTGAGCGTGCATACGCGTGTTATATGGGTGTACGCGCATATACTGCAAATGCATACATATTTCAAATGCATTATACTTTTCAAATACACGTACACTCCAACTGTTGCTTCTGCTGTGGACATCCGGACAATACTTCAACTATCACATATCTGGAAACGTTTATTAATCCAGTAACTTAACCCAATTATTCGTACACATTTGAAATGGACATTAAGCAAAATGTTCCTATCATAAAACGAGAACAATCACTAAAACACAGTTAGCAGTACACATGAGCAATACAAAAGTGAATGTAAGCATTCTGTTGGGGATGGGATGCATAACCTAAGCACTTGGTCGTTGTAGTTCATGTGGCTATTTGTAAAATGCCATGTGTTCTTACGTATCAGTTATGCAGCACATATTATGAGCCCAATAGCAAAACCTTCCTCGACATGTTAGCAGTAGAAGCCAGGTGATGACATGCGGGCAACATTATAGACGGAAACAGACAGATTAGCAAAGAGAGTGATGACGTAGAAACGGCTAGCCCACAAGAAAGGGGAGGATCACAACTAAGAAGGGAGGTCTACGTGAAGTACTATTGGAAATCACAGGAAGATGAGATTTTGTGTTTAGGATGAATTTTAGGTGGTTACTGGGAGCGAAATGTTAAGGAAGAATTTTAGGAGGTTGCTGAGAGCGAAATGGGGAAGTCACCTACAGCAAGATCATTGCAGCAGTACAGGAGAAAGACTTCACCTTGGTCCAAAGGAACCACAGTGACAAATACAGATAGCGAGTCAGATCAGACACCTTAATCCACAACCTATTCGTGACCGATAAAATTGGTTACCTGAAAGCCTTCGACTTGACCGGATGGACAACCGCGAAGTAGCGGTCAACACTCATGGCAGTCATTGTGAAGATACACGTGGCCATGCTGACCATCATCAAGTAGTTGACGCATTTGCCTGGACACACAACAAACGCATAGTCCAGACGGGTTACAGATTCACATGTAAAATAGGCGTCAATTGTTATAGATTATAGAGTGGTGCCAATGTTTGCGATTCGGTGGTGTGTTTGTTTTGACAGATTCCTTGAGAAGATAATTAAGTTGTATAGTTAACAATTACTTAATTGCTGTTTTGTCTCAGCATTGTTCCCTAGATTGTTTTCAAATGCATTGCAAATTGTCTTTGTTTAGATAAAATGAATCTTTCAGATATATATATGTGCTAAGATAAGATATTGTATAAGTTTAATGTGCTGAAATTTAATTATAAGGAAATCAGTTTAGATAATATTGATAAATTAACAATGTTTTTGTTTATAATACTTTTTTCACATTACTTCTGTGTCTGTCTCTATTTTTGTATCTCCCCCCCCCCCTCTCTCTCTCTCTCTATTCTCTCTTTCTCTCCCTCTCCTTCCCCTTCTCTCTCTCTCTCCTCTCTTTGTCTTCTCTCTCTCTCTCTCTTCTCTCTATCTCTCTCTTCTCTCCCCCGCTTTTCCATTATTTATCTCTCTTTCTCTCTTTCTCTCTTTCTCTCTTTCTCTCTTTCTCTCTTTCTCTCTTTCTCTCTTTCTCTCTCTCTCTCTCTCTTTCTCTCTTTCTCTCTTTCTCTCTTTCTCCCTCTCTCCCTCCATCCCTCACTCCATCCATCCATCCTTACCCCCTGGCTCTCTCTCTCTCTCTCTCATGCTGTCTCCCTAGCTTATGAGTTACACATACATAATACGAAACATTTCAATCTAAAACAGAGACAAACGACACATCTTCTAATACAGACATTCGCTCATCAGTACTCACACATGACGACGCCGAAAGGCCAGCTGGGGAGCAGATACATGGCGCCGGTGAAAGGGACACAGAAGGCCAGGAACATGAGGTCGGAGGCACACAGACTCATCAGGTAGATATTCGTCACGGTCACCGCCGTTCCGCTCTTCACAAGCACGTAGACGATGAGCGCGTGTCCGGCGACTCCGAGCAGGAAGATGAGGGCGAACAGAGCGGCGATCGCGTTCTTCTCCGTCTCCACAAAGTCCGACGTGTCGTACGAGTAATAGTCGAACAGCGACGACAAGTTGGCGCAGTCCCTGCTTGCGTTCCCGGAGCCGTTCTGCGACGTGAATGGACACAGGATATCGCGGAGGTCATCGTAATCCAAAATGTTCTCGTCGCCATTGACACTGAGTAGTATCTCCATGTCCACTGCTTGCCCTTCAGATCAGAGTCTCGGGGTTCAACTGTCAGAGCCACGCTTGTTCCATCGCTGTTGAGCACATGGTAACAACGGTTTTTATGGAACGTGTTTCCGTCCTCCACACGTTGCCGTGACACGGTTTGTATAGTTCGGCGGCGCCAACTTTGCGCTGATGTCTCTTCTGTGGTCAAGTGGTTGGCTTCGTCGCTGCAGACCTATCTAAACGTTAACAACAAATCGCGTCTTATAGGCAAAGACACGGCGGTCAGTGATCCTTTCTGATGACAATTGCCTGCCGCAAATTGTGCGTCACCAATCCTCTCCTAACCGGAGTCAATATCCGATCGAGCAAGCAACCTGCTTTTTTCCAGAAGGATCCCGCTTTCACGCGCTGCTTCCAATCACGACGTAAGCGGCTTTAGCTGATACCAACAAATTGCTCTCGTCGGGCGCTGTCGGTTAAGCGGATCTCGTCGAGGGGAGGTTGTTATGAAAAAGGATTGAAAATGTCATATTTTGCCCAAGCACCATGAGTGTGCATGAGAGACACGTTCAATTTTAGAAGCAGCCCTTCTTTTTTACCAACGTTTGGTCAGTTCAGAAGCCGGCGCAATAGTTTAGGATAAAGCTCCGTTTAGGCTACTAGATTTAGCTGTGGTCAGAATAAGAGTTTTGGTATGACCCGGTTGAACTTCATATCGGCAAGACCATCTGGAATGTTGCTAAAACCAACTGGTGACGAGTGCGGAAAGGTTGATGACGATGATGATGGTGGTGGTGTTAGTGATGATGATGATGATATCCGTGGTGATGGTTATAACGTTAATGGTGATTGTGTTGACGGTGGTGATGGTGATGTCAGTAGTGATTGTAGTGGCGGTGATTGTGGTAATGACAGCGGTGATGCTGGTGATAATTGTGATGAAGGTGGTGTTGATGACGTTAATTGTGATTGCGATAACGGTGATTACGGTGTTGGCGGTGGTAATGATAATCACGATGGCGAAGGTAATGGTGATGACGATAGTTATGATCGCGATGGTGGTGGTAATGGTGATGACGGTAGTTATGATGGTGGTCGTAATGGTGATGACGCTAGTTATGATGGTGATGGTAATGGTGATGACGGTAATATTGATGGTGATGGTGGTGGTAATGGTGATGGCGGTAGTTATGATGGTGATGGTGGTGGTAATGGTGGTGACGGTAGTTATGATGGTGATGGTGATGGTGATGGTGGTGGTGGTGGTGGTGGTAATGGTGATGGCGGTAGTTATGATGGTGAAGGTGGTGGTAATGGTGGTGACGGTAGTTATGGTCGTGATGGTGGTGGTGGTGAGAGAGACCGAGACTATTCAACAGCGTAATCACTTCAATCTGATCACCTGTCAATCTCCTTGTGACGTAGTCGACGTATTACTGACGTTCGATGTCGTAAAGCCGGGAAGTCACTGACCGGAGACTTCTATTTACAGCAACAAACATTGCGGTTGCCATATATAATTTAACAAGATAGAATAAGATTGTCCCCCAATGCGATAAGCTCTAGATAGTAATTGGAGAAGGAAGCTTTTATTGACTTATCGAAAGTTCAATGATAGTATCATGTTCTCCCCAGTCGTCGTTTTGTATGTCAGTGTTATTTGTTATTAAGTACGTTGTTAATCCTGACAGAGCCAGCTAGGGAAATGTTCTTATAAATCTCTGTATAACCAGTCTTGACAACTTTTCTTTATGACTGCCAAAAACTTCTTGGTGTACTCCGTGTTACGTCGAGACTATTTCGACCTCTCTGGACAGGTTTCAGTCACGATGCAATTTTGTATAAGTTTATTTTACATAGCCCTTGTATATAGCTAGATATTGATTCATAAAGCTGACTGAACTAGAGCAAGATGGAGTGAACGAAACTAACCAAGGCTCGAAACATCAACATGTGCATTTACAAATTACATATGTTCTTCTTTGTAGCATCTCAACACCAAAAGCAACTTAATATAATTGGCTGAAGATATTATCAATTCTCTAATATCAATAAGTAAGCTACAGTAATGGCATATTTGTTGACTTTATATATTTGTTACAGTTAACCAAAAATGTATTGTTGGCAAAAGTATGGTTATGTTATTCGTGGTTTTTAACATAATTGTGTTATGAGCTGCTCCAAAAAATAACTAAATTTGTTCACTGTGATAATTATGACTCAGAATTATTCAAAATATCTTATGGTGGGTGTCCCACGTGGGTCTGTTTTACGTTCAAAGTTGTTTATGCTGTACATAAATCAAATTGCCAATTTTAAAACATCTATAATTTATTTTATTTACTAGTAATGCCAACATGTTTCAACACAATAGTAATGGTGATATAGGTGAATTTAATTGAATTTAACTAATTGTTTTTATAATATGTTAGTTCGTATATCATATAACAAAGATACGTATCTCTATCTCGATATATATATATATATATATATATATATATATATATATATATATATATATATATATATATATATCAGAGCAAGGAGGAAATTAATAAGGTTAAATTCACATACCTTTTAGGGGGTTTGATAGATAATACATCAACATGGAAAAAGTATCTTTATATGATCCAATTTCAACTCTCAAAGAGCTGTGCCTTAATACGTAGAGCCTGTTTTGTCTTTGAAAAACGTGGAATGCTTATTATATATATATAATTATTCTCGTTTCTCTTGCTACTACTTTAAATGGTTAAGTAGTGTTACAAAAGAAAGTAGTGCGTGTAATTCGTAGACCCAACAAGTTCGACGACACGCCTTCTCTGCTTTCTGCATTTCGTATCGTGAAAGTATTAGGTCTGCATATATTCTGTACAAGGCAATATCAATTTGGTACCAGTGAATATCAGCTTGCCACCAGTGAATATACAAAAACCATCCACCCACCAACTAAACAAAGCCCAACTTTTTTAGAATGGTTTCACATAAAAGCGTAACACAGTGTATCTATATATGTCATAAATATGTTCTAGAAATGTCCATCTGTTATTAAAAATAAAGTGATAATATTTTGCATATTTCCTCAAATGTATAGTCTAAATAGGAATTCTCAAATATTGAGTCTAACACAATTGGTTTTGTTGGTAGATATTACATTCTTTAAAAATATTATTGTTCTAATCAAGCAAGTTGTTGCATATTGTATCCATTGTGTTTGGGCAAATATAGTAAGAGGTGCATGTATTCTTGCTCTCGTCCAAATGAAATTGTGCTTAATGTAAATTTTGCATTTTTTTTAGTAGCAGTAGTAATAGTAGTAGTAGTAGTAGTGGTGGTGGTGGCGGCGGCGGCGGCGGCGGCGGCGGCGGCGGCGGCGGCGGCGGCGGCGGCGGCGGCGGCGGCGGCGGCGGCGGCGGCGGCGGCGGCGGCGGCGGCGGCGGCGGCGGCGGCGGCGGCGGCGGCGGCGGCGGCGGCGGCGGCGGCGGCGGCGGCGGCGGCGGCGGCGGCGGCGGCGGCGGCGGCGGCGGCGGCGGCGGCGGCGGCGGCGGCGGCGGCGGCGGCGGCGGCGGCGGCGGTAGCGGTAGCGGTAGCGGTAGCGGTAGCGGTAGCGGTAGCAGTAGCAGTAGCAGTAGCAGTAGCAGTAGCAGTAGCAGTAGCAGTAGCAGTAGCAGTAGCAGTAGCAGTAGCAGTAGCAGTAGCAGTAGCAGTAGCAGTAGAAGTAGCAGTAGCAGTAGTTGTTGTTGTTGTTGTTGTTGTTGTTGTTGTTGTTGTTGTTGTTGGTATTACTGGTTGTTGTTGTTGTTGGTTGTTGTTGTTGTTGTTGTTGTTGTTGTTGTTGCTGCTGCTGCTGCTGTTGTTGTTGTTGTTGTTGTTGTTGTTGTTGTTGTTGTTGAAATACAGTATTAACCAATATGTCTTAATCAATTCAGTTACAATGCAAATACTAAGTCTTAATCGTCTGTTGATCTCAGTGGGTGCGTAACACACTGTAGTAAAACTGTTGTGTGCAATTCTATGTTAGCTGTTAAATAAATGTTGATTGTGTCATTCCACAAAGTATTACGTGACACTGTGTAATATGACGGATCGTGGTCGAAGGTTTGTGTCCGTGTACCCAACTTGTTTGCGAAGTTTGTTGTCTCATTTCTTCTGATCGTCTTGAAGAACGGTGGCAGACTGGTTAAAGTGAATTGGACAGGTGGGTGAATAGGTGTGGGTGGATAGGTGGGTGGATATGTGGGTGGATAGGTGGGTGGATAGGTGGGTGGATAGGTGGGTGAGTCAGTCAGTCACTCAGTCACTCAGTCATTCAGATAGTAATAGTCAGGGCGCACGGGTCAACATTTTGGAGGTAGTGGACAACTCGTGCTATTTTTGGTTGTCCTTTATTTTATTAAACTTCAAACCCTCCCGAATAATATTCCAGAGGGCAACCCTCTCAAATCAGTGTACTTCACTCCGAAAATTGCGCTTATATCCAAGCCCTTAATGGCCATGTTGTATATATTTCTCTTTCCACATTTTCACAGTAACTCTATAAGAATAAACTTAAATGTAGTATCTAATAATCAGGAATGACGAGAACTAATATTTGTGGCAATAACTTGTTGATGCGATTATTTTTCAAGATGCCAGATACAAAACATTGGACAAAATAACGGTAAATCAGTTCGATTTCGCAGTTGACATCACATAAAAGGAGTCATAGTTACCTTAATATGCAAGCAATATACTTATGTAATATATCAAAATGATGTACATTCAACTACCTACTGAATATTGCAAAGCAATACTAAAATAGTGCTACGTTATACGTAATCACGAGCCACATGTGTACCCCACCCCCTAAGTGTTGCGCAATCCTGACGTGACGCAAATCGGGGTGGATTTCATTGAGTGTATCATGTTCGCGTTCCTTATGGTAATATACATTATAAAAGACAGAATACTGATGCATAGCCTACTGCTGGTTATTAATGCGATATTTGTTAAGGCAATATAAAATTATGATAACACGCATTAGTCGAAAATAAAAACATATCAAGGTGTTACTCAATCACATCTTAAACATTGTTCTGAGTCATCTGTGTCACTCTTGGCACAGCCATTGTCTTCAACAAGAGTCCGAACAGGTATTACTCGCCTATATTTGGTATCGTTCCCTTTGCACTTGCAAGTAGCACAACGCGGCACTTGGAATATAACGCAAAAACAATTACAAGTGCATTTGCTGGCGACACGCAACTTGTATACCATTGTGTAAGGTCTGGTAACGGCGGCATCGTCAAAGATACTTGTTCCAAATGTGTGGAAACCATCTTCCAACCAATATCTAATAATGTATCCTCTGTCTTCAAGTGAGTCTCATTCAGCACAGCTGTCAACCATCCTGCCTTACAGCCATGACGCATCGATCCGTTTGACTCAAACAAAGCTTGCGGTACCCTAGAACATTCATATTCTCCGATGGCTACCTCGAGATTGACATCTTTCCCAACAACTTTCTGATGAAGAAGGCATATCAGCCTGATAACTTCATTGATCAGCTGCTACGTCTGCTTCTGTGGCACAGTAAGATGTTATTGAGGATACAGTTCTTCAAATATGCTGTCACGTACCTTTTGAACTTTGAGTTGTCATTCAAATATTTCTGGAGCTCAGTTTTGCAAATATTTTCAACAGTTTCCAGAGTTTTCATGATGGTTACAGTGGCTCCCTGTTTCGTGGTAATATTTAGCATGTTGCTGGAGTCTACCGTGACGGGATTGATCATGTGCTATTTTATGCATGCATGATTGATCATTTCCTATTTTCTATCTCCGTGGGAGTGTTAGACTGCGGATGGGTCATCACTTCTTTGAAATGGAATTATACCTCATATGACACAGGCTTTGTGTAAAGCTACTTGGTTCGTGCTTTAGCATTCAGGGGTATTTGTGTAAGCCCACTCGCACTTTCCTTCACATCTATTTTGTATGCCGGCCCATGAGCCATATCAGAAGTGACACCTTTGAATGACCCACCTTTTTCGCACACCATAAACATTACTGACCATTCGTGAAGTACTGATATACATATTGCACTGGGCTATTCAGGTTGTTCATTTCCTTTAGGCACAGTGGCAGCAAATAAATATAGTTGTGGTGACCAACATCAACAACAAATGGGAGCATGTTATTAGACTAAACCAATTGTTTCTCAGTTGCCTGCACGGTGGGATGCCATGAACCTGATAAGAATGTCAATCGTCTTGCTGTAGGTTCTACAGAAGACCTGGGTAGGTGACATCTTGCTTTCTTCATCGTAGATGACCATCTGATCATGTAGTTTGAATAAGGAGTTAAAAAGAAGCGAGTATCATTAGTGCTTGATCCATCGTTTTGCAATATGCACAGTATGTCGCAAATGTTTTGCAAGTCACCAGCCAGTCCACTGAGTTGTGCATCATCATTTCTTTCCAGATGCCATCGTTCAAATGCATCCGTGTGTAGATTAGCCATTGCATCCCATAGTAATTTGTGTTCGCGCATACTTTGGTAGTAATCCCCTGCTGCAGCAAAACCTTTGTTAGCCGTTCCTTGCTTGCACAAACCCGTTTCTATAAGAATATTTTCAGCATCACTACTCCACATAGTTTTTCCAGCGAGATTAAACTACACACACATGACCATAAGATTCCAATGTCATCATCAGGGGAAGCTTGCTCCCGTAGCCCATACGAAATATCATGCAAAGCCTGATCAGCCATAACTACTGCGTGTTTCACCCCAAACTTATTGGCCAGCTTTGCTGCATATTCTAAGCGGATCTATTTGACCAGAATTGATCATTAGACCATAATATAGCATGTGGCTGGCACTGTTGACACCAGTGTTGTGACGAAAGCATTCCAACCTTGACAGTGGTTGCTTTCGAGCTCTACTTTCTTTATGGGTGACGAACGGCAAAATTGCCATGACACAATCATCAACTGGAAGTATTGATCACAGATAGATTGCAAATCTACAGTCCTCTTCTTTTCAAGTTGTCTGGCTTTGCGCTTTTCGCACAAAGAAATGTAGCGTGGTTTAATTGGAGAAGGTATGGCGCTCGACAACAAAAGTTTCAATACGTTATGATGATAACAGTGGGAAAATCTTCGTCCTTGTCGTCACCAAATTGTTATCTTCAATAATCAAAATAGCTTATGCTGACGACAAGTTACCGTTTTTTAGACGTTGTCAACAATAGTGCTGTCACATACCATATAATTGGTAATCATAAGTGTCTGTTGTTTTCATTTTCTTAGTTTCGAATTTGTTTTCGGTAAAACACGGTTGACACCAAAATAAGTTAAAATAACTGATATGCTGTAAAACATATCATTCAAACTTTATAGCATACCTCATGTATTTGAAAACAAGAATACATTATATTTAATTTACATATTAGACGCAACGTATATATATTCAAGTTATTCCAGAGATTATGTTAAAATCTAACGTCAATCCAAAATGAGAGGGAGAAGTATACACTGTATGTTGATTCTAGAACAAGTGATGTTCAGGTATATTTTAGAATTAGGTGGTATAAATCAACCGAGGAATGAATGGGGATACCTTTGACATGTCAACCATATATTTTGAATATGTAGTAAGGTGACTACGGTACATCTATATGAAATCGACGACAAAACGGAAATGTTTTTCTACTTATTCTTCAATTGTTTATTTCTCGTTGCCTTAAACAAATATATATTTCTATAACATATTTGTGGTTTTTATTCCTCTCACCATTCCGTATAAATTTTGGCACAGAAACTAGCTAAATTAACTAAATAAACTATGAATATTTCATAATTAGCCATTGTGACTTAACGGTCATTCAAACATCTTCAGGCCTGAATATAAGTGTCATTTTCAAGTACCGTGTTGGGCATACGATGGGAAAGATATGAAATGTGGGCGAGTAACACCTGTTCGAACTCTTTTTGAAAAATGGTTGTGACAAGAGTGACACAGATGACTCAGAACTATGTTTAAGATGTACTTGAGTAACACCTTGATGTGTTTTTATTTAAAATAATGCGTGTTATCATAATTTTATATTGCCTTAACAAACATCGCATTAATAACCAGCAATAGGTTATGTATCAGGACTGTCTTTAATAGTGTATTATTACCCTAAGAAATGCGAAAATGATACAATCAATGAAATCCACTCCGATTTGCGTCACGTCACGATTGCGCAACAGTTAAGGGGTGGGGTACATGTTCGGCTCGTGGTTGCGTATAACATAGCACTATTTTAATATTGCTTTGCACTGTTCAATAGGTAAATGAATGTACATGATTTTGATATATTACATGAATATATTTATTACATAGTAAAGTAATTATAACTCCTGATGAGTGATGTCAACTGCGAAACCATTACGAGACCACATGGGCTTGAATGTAAATGCAATTTTCGGAGTGAGGTACACTGATTTGACAGGGTTGCCTTCTGGAATATTATTAAGGAAGGTTTGAAGTTTGGAAAACGATAGGGCAACCAAAAATAGCACGAGGTGTCCACTTCGACCCCTGTGCACCCCGACTAAATACGGGAGCATGTTAGTGCACAACAGTTAGACGGTAAATCCTTATTTTGCGATGTCGCTGATCTATGGCACGAAGTGTTTTTCCTGCACGCGTCGCGACTAGCGAGACTTATATGTAAACAGATGCTGTATCCTGGGGATTGTTCTTGCCTGAGCCGCTACTGTTCGACGGGGTGTCTTCACTTCGTTGATTAGCAGCATCTCTTCAAGTCACCCGCTACGACCGTTGTCGCGTTCGCTAGGGCATTGCCTTAAGCTGAGTGCAATGTTTGTCATACAAAAATCCAAGTTAACAATGCACTTACATTCACAAGTTCACAAATGTCATTGCGCGTTAACATTGATGGTCGAAACCAGATAAATAAAAACTTCAAGATAATTATTGATATCCAGGGAGACATAAACTGAAGGTCCTATGTGTATTATTGTAAAAAAAAAACATACCGCACCAATAGAGTTGACAGGTTAAGACCTGACATGAATTGGGGGTAAAATTTTTAGTAATACCACTACCAAAGAAATGTATCTTCCAAGTGTGTCAGAACTACACATTCATTAGTTTAACCTAGACGACCACGGTTATGCTAAATATAATAAACAGTAATCTATGTTATTTGGCATAGCGCCACATCCTGTATTATACTTGGCGCTTCGCAACATATTCATATATACAAAGGAAGAATTGCAATAAATAATAAATAATATTAGTAGTTATTAAGTATAGTCATTAAAGTACTAGTAATTATAAAACTAAATGTAGAGTAAAATTCCTAACTAAAGAATAAATAAATAGAAATATTAGCAGTTTTTCATTACAATTACATAATAGCGATCATAACAAATCTAGCACAATAATTACATAGCAATACTACTAATACATAAATACACATGTATGATTAATAATAACAAATCATTTAGTAAAACGTTGAATATAAAACAGTTTATGTGAGGAATCGTGAATAATCATTATCACGAATACGATAAATAATCATAATTTGTTTCATTAGAGGGTAGTGTTCATCAAGTAACTAATATGAAATACAAAGGTAATGGGTCATCTATGTACATTGCGTATAGCTAGTACCAGACTCAGAAAGTACCAGAAATCAACCGAACGAGCAATAGGCAGGCAGTGGTGTTTGCGTAGAGATTTAAAAGGACATAGATGAACTACCCTAAAAGGCTAAAAAGAAAGCAGGACTGGCCTTTTGACTTCTGATCCAGAAAAAACATCGATCGCCAACAAGACGGTTATCAGATGTACATTGAAGTTATGAATGCATTTGTCCTTGTCCTTTGTTATTTGTCTTGGTTTATAAGAAGAGCATTGGCATACGGTAAAGAGGAAGCTGGTCAAAGTAATAGAGACGCTGGATCCCGAGACACAAAATGAAACCTCAAGCAGAGCAGTATTAAATAGAGGGCACGGGTCCCCCATTCCGAACCGCTGTTTGACGTCTATTGTTACCAATTCTCTTCAGTGTGTTCCTGGAAAACAGCATGCAATGTGTTTCTGGAAACCACCATGCAAGAAACGCTAGAAAACGTCACCAGTGTGCGAGCGTGCAAAGCCTTCATCGGACCCTCAATAAGCTAAATGCTTGAATCGTTGATGCCAATATTGTTAATTACAGCTCTAATCAAGCTAATCTCTTTGCTGGTCGTTAAATGGAACATTAAATGCACGCACGTGTGCACACACCCACGCGAAACCATATACGCAGGTGACCGAAGCGCTAGCGTGACAGCCTATAGAACTACTACAGTTTGCTATTCCTAGTAGGCTAGTACAATAAAAAAAGAGGCAACATTTTCACAAATTCAGCACAAAACTTAGCGTGACAGCCTATAGAACTACTACAATTTGCTATTCCTAGTACAATACAAAGAGAGGCAACATTTTCACAAATTCAGCACACAACTGAATGCCTCCCGGTGTGGTTAGTATTTACCAATGTGTGAAAGTAACATAATTATTATAGCATTCGTCTGCACTACTTATATATGATATAGTTCGTTTCAAATATTGTATAATTAACTAAAATGCACTCGGATGGCTCTCACTCTTGCTTTATATTCTATTACAACTCTGACCCTCGGAAACAAGTTTCACCTTTAAAGTTCTGCTGTAAAGCGCCCCAGAACAATTATTTGGATGGGGCGCTATATAAGAATTAAACTATTATTATTATTATTATTATTACATTCACTGAACTGGACTACTAGTCACGTTAATATTAGTACACTTGGGTAATTCGCTAGTAATTTCCATGTACAAAATAGTTAACACATCTAGGGACGTGGATCAGTTCAACAGAGATTCAAGGTAGCATCACCATCGTATATACATAGAATCTCAGTATTTCCATTCAGATACGTATTGATTATTTGTGTTAATTGCTTAATTGTGTTTATTCGGTATGTGAAAAAGGAAGATGTATTTATCATATACAGTATACCGTTTTATGGGCATTAAAAATACTTATATTTTACCGTACAAGCACAGCAAGTCATTACAAAATGTATATGATGAAGAGGTTCATGAAAAACAGTCGTTAGTCAAAGCGAATGCCAACAATGATAGTTCAGCGTTGAAACGGCCTGTCACAGTACTGCGGTCTTCTTGCCGGTTTACAGATTTTACCACAATTTCCAAAACCAGATATGACAAATGGGGGCTGAATGAACACGTGCAAGGTCTGACGATTCCCCACTTCAGGCCGACCCCGTTGGGAATAATGACTCCAAAAGAAGAAGAGACCATTATTTTGGTGGGTGGGCAATAGTCGTCAGGAAAACTATTAACACAGAAAAGCTTTTTTTGTCATATAAATGTTTATATCTCAAAGGAAAAGGTTGCGATATATAAGAAAAACAATATAATGACATAGGTAGTAAGCACAACAACCAATTTTATTAATTCAAAACGATTGACATGTTGATGTTATTGCCAGACGACTGGTTGATTGTAATTGTGAATGTTTTTGCGGTTGTCTTGTCTGGCGACATATATGCCGTTTACGTGGACAGTTGTGATTAAAATGGCCGAAATAGCAACCGCTAAACAGTGTCCACGGATGAAATAGTTTACTTTGCATCACTTAGTAGATTGACACATACTCATCAAAGGAACGTCTATTTAACGTCAGTCTTTACTTCTGGAAATTAATTAATGCATCATTATAATACACCACTTTTTATCATAGTGTGTCGCATCATAAAAACAAGTAATATCAACCGATACTATGATTACGCGTGCAGAACGGATACTAGGATGCAGTGAATGTTGTAATTACATGTGCGCGCGATCACGTCAGAACTAATGTTTTTTCGTTATGATGCCGTGACCTTTATATAAAAAAGTTACAGATGCCAATTTTATCACATTCACCATGCAGTGTCGAGGCACCATATTGACATTTATTTTACTATGTATTTTTGACTACGTCATGTCCTGTTCATTATAGGCAACTGAATCATTATACTTGGTGGCAAAGAGTTTAAAAATAGCTCGTCACCTGTCGATTCGTCAACTATGTCAGGTAACGGCAATTTGCTCTTTTTGTAACTTTATCAACTTCTTTCTAGAAATCCCTATTTTTGTTTCTAAGTAGAGCTGTAATCATATTTTGCTTATCATTATTTTAATCATGTTTAACAAAACGAACTGTTTTGTGATACTGAGAGCGCTATCTACGTGTGACGCTAGGAATAACAGCGTTACGATGAGACCCACAATCGGTCCATACGTTGTGCCAAGACGACCCTGGTTAACCTGCTCATTCCGATCCACTATTACCTTCGAACTGCCCTGTTTCAAACTACACAATGTGTGGACTGGAGTTTTAAAAGCTCCTTTACAATCGTCTATTATTGAATTATGAAATATCTTACCATTATGATAATAAACTAACTGCTGGGATAATTTTATCTCAACATTCTTCATAATGCAATGATATAGATATTTTTTCAATCAATCAGTCTTCCTTAAATCGCGTTGTACTGACGTTTATTGACGTTTAGTTATATATCTTCTAGAAGAAGATGAAAACTAATTAACATTTGAAGTCAATGCAAGAACCAGCGCCGAATGAAATTATAATTAATTTTGACCTATCATGTCTGATATAATACTTTAAGATATCGTCAAAGACTCCATTGTTTAACAGGAAATGAGTAATGGCCTCTATACAATGCATTGTCCAGAGAACTAGTACATGTATATGCTTGAAAACCAACACATGGCTTATTTTTGTGTGTGTTCACTTATGTAATTTGAATGTTTCGTACAATTAGAAGATACATGCTTAAAGGAAGTGCTCAGGTAACCTCCAATAATGCAGTTGGAACTGTTCATTCATTATATTACATACACTCATTATTCCAGTCCAAATAGTGTAGTAGATATCATAATATTTAGATTGTATACCACCTGTAAAAACCACGCATATTCTGTTCGAGTTCCAAGGGACTGGGAACCAATACAAATCAAAGACTGTTTCCATAAAATGGAACATTCACCGTATCCTCTGCAGTTTAATTTAACGTTATGAAAATGTTACATTCCCTTAATTAAAGGACAAAAAAACGCAACGGTTTCGCGTCATATACCTAATAGAGTTTATACAAAGTAACAATTTCCACATATACTCAATTTTTTAACGTCAGCGGTTTACTCAGAATGTGACTTTAAAGTCTAAAATTCTAACGAAATCCACGATGGTCTAGACGCCGCCATCAGTGAAGGGTTAACTTCGCTTGGCCATTCAGCGCGCGGCATTCTATGTCTCTGCCACTTCCTGCGACGTTGTTAAGGGTCAACAACTTCGAGTCTTCGACAGTTCATTCAGTTGGCGTGACATCTAGCAGCTGCTTATAGACGTGTATCTAAATATGTGGTTAAATCTATGGTAGACTTGAGTAATTATGCCTTACAGCATACGGTTGCATGCAATAATAGTTGAAACAACCGGTAGTATTGAAGCAATGGATTCACGTTTGCGGGCGTACTGTTTGGAATCCCTCCAGTCCAAGTACAGTTCACTTTGCTCGGTCCATTTTGAGGAGAAATGCTTTGAAGTAGACATGTAGACATGTATCATCAGTTGATAGGATGATTTCAGCGATAACAATAATAGACAACTTTATATTTACCGTCATCAGCATGTTACGCGCGTTGCCGAGTTGCAGCCATTTCATGACAACAGCCAAACCCCATGCAGGGAATCTGCGTGGAGAGGGTCTCACCGTCGTGACGTCATTCTTCGTCTAAGATGGTGTTGCTCACAGTATTTTGATGGCTGGGTGTTCAAAAATATGTTTCTGGTAAACCGCTGGCGTTAAAAAATTGAGTATATATGGACATTGTTTCTTTATATTAACTCTAGGTGTATGCCATGAAACAGTTGCGCTTTTTGGCCTTTAACCAATGTTCCTTGAGTAGGACAGGACAATGTGCTTTGATGAGTTCAGCCTGCCTGAACCGAAGCCAATACAATTTATTATTATTATTATTATATAGCATTTGAAAACTGGAAATTCTAGCCATTCAGAGGCGCATTATAGCAGTATTAAATTAAATTAAATTATGTTAAATATAAATGCATATGAATATATAATAGAAATAATCGGAATAAATCATTAAGTAATACTAATGATTCTAAGACTAAAATAACAATAACAATAAAAATAATAAATAAAATACTGCAAGTTAAAAATAATAACAATAAATAGTAAAACATTTTTAAAAAAAGGTGATAAAACAATATAATTGTCAGTCAAAGTACACGCTCGTTTAAAAATTCTTGAAAGAATTGTAGCAATCTGTGACAAGCAAACATGGGACGCGGCAGATTGTTCCAGACGCGTGGGTGGCACAGCACTCGAGACGAAACTTAATTAAATGGGCGTTTGTCACTTTGTCCAAAGGTCACAAAATTGCACGCAATAGGCGTGACCGCATCGTAACGAGAACGAGAACAAGGTTTCGTACATGTGATTACAACATTCAATACACTCGCGCGCAGTTAGTGTCTGCTGGTCTCTTGACACTGTGAGCACTATGATGACAAGTGTTATAGTATAATGATCCATCAATAAATTATGCAGAAGTAACGACTGACATGAAACACACTTTCCTTTGGTGCGTAGGCTGCCTGTGTTTCAATCTACTAAGTGACGCAAAGTGGGCTATTTAGAGTGTCTACACCTTTCCAGCGGTTGCTATTTCGGCCATTTTAATTATGGCTGTCTGCAGAATCAACTGCTGCTGTTGACAGAAGAGAAACGCGAAAACTGCCTAATTACAGTTAATCTGTCTCTTGCAATAGCGTATTCTGTATTGTCGCTCGTGCTTTTATTTGTATTACTGGTAGATTTTGTGTTTACGTCCTATAGATATTGTTCTGTTTTCTTACATACGACACGCTTATTTTGTGACATATTCATAAACATTTAGTACTAATGGAAAAAATGACTTTTCGCATGCATACGTTTCCTTGAAAAAGTTTGTGTGATGTAGTACTGTGTTTATTTTGAACATGTCGTTGATACCTTTTGGCAAATACGAAAGGTTTAAGACTATTTCCCATGAACAATATATGTATGTTTTGGTTGGCTATCATATTATATAGGACTCTCATTTGCCTTAAAATTATGTTATAACCTGGCTTTCAACGTCGGGGACTGTTTATCCCTTGTGAATCGGAGAATCACATTAATGTCGGTCCCGTCTCAATGTGGGATGACAAGTACCCTAGACTTGGTTGTGACCACCCTCGGTGTCAGCACAGAAAGGTAGGCCTGGCGGCCCTAAATGACCTGAAAACGACTGGTTCAAAGAGACCTCGTGACATAAAAACAAAGCATTGTAACCATATATTATACAAACTAATCAGTTAATAAAATTCTGCTGAGTGCTGGAAAAAACTAGAAGAGAATGGACAAGTTGCTTCATTGAATCTCCGAGTAATTAATTCATATTCCTACAGTGGTAAATCGATGTACACGTTTGTATATGAAAATTACTAGCGAAATACCTGCGTGTTTAAAGTTGAACCCTGTTTTGGAGAGTTATAATTTTAATGGACCAGAAAGCCAGCGTGAGAGCCATCGTAATGCAGTTTTGTTAACTTTAATCGCTCAAGTGTTACATTGTCGTTATAGCCTAATGTAGAGGGGGTGGGTCATAATTCACTGTGAAAAAAGATGTTTCACATTTCACAGAGAAAATATTTGGGTTTTCACATTTCACATGGAAAATACCATTCCTTGTTTAAATTGTTATCTTAGAGCGACAGAGATTTATTGAATAACAACAACATAATACATTCATCGTATATAATACAAAATATAGTTGTAAATCATAGTTCTGAAGTTAAAAATAGGGCAAGAAGACGTACATTACTTATAACACTTATCCCAAATTTAAATTGATATAAATATGTTATAAGTAGAAATTGGCGAAGAGGTCGACACATTTATTCACTTGTCGTCACCTTCACAAAGAAATAAATCCTTAAATCACTGGTTACATTGATAATATATTTTAACTTACGCTTCACGCTGTTGCACTGGATCACGGATAAAAAGAGTTATCACGTTTCAAGAGGAATTAATTACGCGAAATCATGGATCGCGAAAATACCCTTGCATCCAGTCAATGTAAACGTAGGGCTCCGTAATTTTTGTTGTGGTGGTTATGACTTAGGAAATGGGCAGACATTCGTATAGTTGCTGAATCTATGAAGGTGGTGATATTATTAATAGTGTACTATGAATAACAGTGCATGCGTGTTTGTATTTTTCCACCTTATCTATTAGCAAAGAGATTTTGCTAACCACGGCTGGATGTCGGGTCATTGTCAGCAGTACTTGAAAGTAATTAAATTCAAATACCTTACTAAAATGAGAGATGGGGGCTCGCTTGTCTTCTACACATCGCGCCAGATATTGTCCTGCCTCATCGTATCCGGACATCTTTTTCCTTAGAGTAAACGCTAACATTGAGACTACGCCCTTTTCTGTAGCTGCACCTACTGTTTGGTATATGCTTCCTTTTAGTGTGAGATCCGTTAAACATATTGCCAAGTCGCACCGTCATTTCAAAACGTGCCTATAGTTACCCATCCACCATAGCTCCCTGGCGTATCAATCCACTTGGAATGTTTACTGGTTTTGAGATGTATCAATCGTTTTCTATTGACGCACTATGTAAGTTATTTTATTATTATGTTCGTTACATGGTCGCTGCAGTTTACCCTCAATAAAATTCAGGGGACGGTTTTTAGTATTTGTTATGTTGGCGAGGTGTGTGCAAATGAAGGTGTTAAATGGGGCAGCACCTAGGTTGATATTTTGACTGGCTTCAACCGGGTTCAATTGGAGCTTCTCTTGTGGGTGTTGGGGGTTGGTAAGCTTCCTAAATTGTGAACATATCCGCAATTTGTTTCAGATCTCCGTCTTCTAACGTTGTTATGGCCTTGATTAGTGGTGAAGTTGTAATTCCGAGAAAAACATATTCCGACAGTTTTTTAGACCTAGAGTACCTTTTCTGGATGAGTCCCTGGTCTTGTTCTCCTACCGAATGTTAGACGAACGTACATCGATTGTCCGTGATGTTACGAATACTTGCTAGTGCTGTTCTGAGATCTGCTAATAAAATGGGGAAATTTGCGTTTCGAAAAACGACTCACTTACAGTGCGTCACTTCTGGAAACCGTTTTTGTTTGTGTATGCCTGTTTGTGTGTATCTGTGTGTTGCGTGTGTGTGTGTTGCGTGTGTGTGTGTGTGTGTGTGTGTGTGTGTGTGTGTGTGTGTGTGTGTGTGCGTGTGCGTGTGTGACTGATTGTGTGTGCGTGCGTCTGTGCATACTATGTAGCGCGGTCTTTAGGAAAGGTTTCTCCAGTAATCGTAATCAGCAATATTATTACTTCAAAAGAAAGTGTATGATCTAATGAGAACTAAGACTTGTGGTGTGTTTCCATGTCACATTACCAGACTGAGCACATGGCATATGAAACGAAATGAAATAGAACTTTCCACAACAACGAAAGATATACAAATTTATTGTTTCACATACTACATAAATGTATTGCATTGCTTGTTATGAGACTTGAAAGGTTTTGTAAATGCAATTTTTTCAGGCGGCCAAGTGAAACGTGTTGCAGTTGTTCTTATTAGCACTACTTATTAATTTCTACGTCAGACTTTTATCTTGTAACTTTATTATATATTTATAAATGAATGTCTGTAATATTCTCAGTTGTTTAGCTCTATAGCACAATATAAACAAAATAGCAAGCAGGCCTTCTAAACGTATATGCATACTTTTGTAAATTTGCATAACATGGTACATATGTATGACAATGCCACAAGGACGCACATACACAAACACACTCATACACTCACACTCACTCGCTCGCTCGCACGCACGCACGCACGCACGCACGCACGCACGCACGCACGCACACACACACACACACACACACACACATTTAACCACACCCTCAACCAAATACCCCCGCCCCAATATGCGCACGTATTATTAATTACTTTCTTGACACAACTACGAAACAACAATGACATTTCCAAAGGATGTGCTGTCAAGCTGAAATCAATCGAACAATTTCATCCATGTGGACACCAGAGCTCCACCAACGTTGCCCAGTCTCAGGCACAAAACCACCATCAAGGAACTGTGGCCAGGAGACAGGTGAATCCACCACAAGTCAACCCTCAGGTGAACTGTAACCATCAACACTAGTTTGGTGTAGGCGCTGCAGTGTATTCAGAGGGGACAGAAAAGACTAGTAAAAAACAATTAAAAACTACCAAAATGGTAGTAGCCATTTCACACGTAAACAAATTGCCCTCCACCCAAAGAAAATTCCTGAATAGAGCGTTGGTACCAACTATGTCATCCCGAAAAATTTCCTTTACTTATGCGATTTTTCTGCAAGAGTAATATGTTAGAAATTACTGTCCACAAACATACACATTGACAAATGCATGACGTCTCCATGTGACGCAATTGTTAAGAGATTGCAAACCACATTTTTACAACCACCATCTATACAAATAAATGCAATATGTTTAAAATCTTTGACTTCCAAAACTTACACTTTGACACCAAAACAGTGGCTCTAAGGGACCCAGTCACAGATATATGTGAAAATATGATTTGTGAGCCACTGTACAAAATGGCTGCCATATCTTTCAAAACAAAAGGTAAAACTGCGTCCGTTACTTTTCTGCTGATTGAGACTGCATTGATGACATTGACGGAAAAAAAACATCTGGCAAGCAAACCTCATTGTATCCAAATTTAGTCACATCATAAAACTACAATGTACATATTGTTAAATGCAGTACAATTCATGTTGGCGTGTCCATGTCACGAGTCCTCGGAGGTGTAGTTTTCTGTCTTCATGTCGTTCAAGCCGAGCAGCTCGTTCTGGTCAAAGTTTCTCTCGTAATGTGTCACCTCCATGTTAGGGTCTGAGTCCGGGGCAAATGGGTTCTAGAAACAAAACGAGTCATTGCTGACACCAAGACATGGGACATCACAATCAAGAAAGTGACAACATTGTCTTAGTTCTGTATTGTGCCCTGATGTTGGTCACAACTGTGAATTTTATGGCACAGAAAAATGCTATTATGTATCAATAAATAATTATTGTTACATAAAGTAATCTGAATCATATTCAAGTGTGTGTGCGTGTGTGCGTGTGTGCGTGTGTGCGTGTGTGCGTGTGTGCATGTGTGCGTGTGTGCGTGTGTGTGTTCGTGCGTTCCTGCGTGCGTGTTCGTACGTGCGTGTTCGTGCATGTTCGTGCATGCGTGTGCGTGTGCGTGCGTGTGTGTGCAGTACGTATGTGCATCCATGCATCCATATGACAGAGTGTATGAGTATACTAGGTATATCATTGAAATAGAGCATAAATTTGAACATACCAGAAAGCATACAAATACACTGTACTACAAATACTGAAAACTCCGCCAACATGTAAGTGCTGCACCGATGATTACTTAAATTTGTAAAACAAGATGGCTGCCATAGAAACAGCGACATCACATCTAAACTTTAATTCAACCTTAGACTGAAACGCATAGATAACAATATTTATTGGCTCCAGTAGAGTTTAATATTTTACCCCATTCCATGACGTACCTGTAGGTAGCTGTTTCCTGCGGGGTCGTCGAGAATTAGGTGAATATCCAACATCTCGCCTTTTGCTATCTGAACATAAAAAACTTGTTATAATATATCATCAGATTGTATTCTTCAATTAGATGACATATTTACTTATTCCATACTCAGTTAACCTTTTTTTCTGTGACATTTCACATCAGTAATCCTACTCAGACAGCTACCACTAGGTGGTGACAAAGCAGTCATTCTGTGCCCTCGTGAAGATCTGAAGTTGTTAAGGGGGGGCTGGTCGTGGTCAGGTGACCCACCAAATGAGTGTCACCATCTAGCAGAAGTTGTGTTATAAAGATTGTCGACTCAACACTGACAGCAATTAAAACAAGGGAATTGAACTGTTAAATAAGTACAAATATTTCGGTTCTCACAATGCCATTATATCACAGCTGAATGACGATGTTTTGATTCAGCGATCAATGTTAACACAACAGAAATGTTCTGATACAAGTCAAACTACAGGGAAGATGCCTGGACATTTTACTTTTGGATCTCAGATAAATATGAATAACAGTTCTGGAAACCCAAAATTATACAACGAATTGAAGGTAAGCAACATAACTAGGTCAGTGTTTGGCCACGTTTTGCAGATGCTCTAAGACAACCTTGTAAACTATAATTATATAAATGTAACATATGATTGGTCCAGCTTAATGAAAAAGCATTGGGCCCTCAAAGGAAATGTACCTTGTCCAGTTTACTGCAGAAAGCCTTCATGCGGCTGCAGATGTCCTGATCAGAACTGTCACCGATGAGGAATGGGTTCTGGGACTCGAGCTGAAACACACATACAAATATGTTACGTAGGGATATTACCTCTGGCTAGTACAGAGATTAGCCATATTATCTATAGCTCGCAGATTTCAATCATGTTATTTAGGGAACTCATACATGTAGTAGTGGCACAGTGGCACAGTGGCACAGTGGTGCAGTGGCACAGTGGTGCAGTGGCACAGTGGCGCAGTGGCGCAGTGGCGCAGTGGCACAGTGGGTAGAGCTTCAGACTCTTCACTAAGAGAACCCGGGTTCAAATTCTGCGCTGTCATGTCAAACCTTAGGGGAGTTTTTTTCACTCCACATTGCTCCGAACATAACTTGGGACTGGGAGTTTATTACGAAAGCATCAAATGGAGTAATAGAAGCAAAGTGGCTGATTTTGGATCGAGGTGTACTCAATGCTGTGCTTACGGGACCGCGAACTTCAAGTGTGTTTTTCTCCATTTCAAACTTTCTACCCCAGGCATGTATAGCGTCCAGTAACTTTGGCTGTGTGTGAGACAGTTCCATGATTTTATACCGTTGGTTTGATATAACTGTTTTTTTTTTAACATACGACTCATTTCGTTAGAACACGTAACAAAAAAGAACTTACCTTTTATCAGGGAATAATAACAAAAACCTAACTCAGTGTAATAAAAAAAAAAAAAAATTACAACAGTACTTTTTGGCAAGAATAAAGTGTATCAAATAAATCTGAACTGTAAAAGGTTTCTGTAAACAGTACTCTTATACGGTTACTGATTAAGGATCATATCTGGCAGAAATGGAAATCAACTGGAATGATAAAAAATAATTGCAAATGCTCATTCCAGATGGGGAAAGCTCATCGCCAGATGTCCCAAAAGGAAAAATTAAGTCTAAATGTGTAAGTCTCTAAATATGGCAGTCTCACCTGCTCCTTGATGCTAAGGATGAGACCTTCTATTGTCGTGAACCTGCCTCCCAACGTTCCTTCCACCAGCTCCAACTCCAGCTCCGGGATCTTTACTCCGCAGGTGTCCGACTGAAAACAGGACAAAACTGGAGTCACATTTCTCCCATCTACTCAAATGGCGCAGTGGCTAGAAGAAGAAGAAGAAGAAGAATTTGTTTTTATTTGACCATTTTGTCAACACAATACATACATACACGTTATCCATGTCATACATATATAATCTGAATAATACAAACATGAAAATTCTAGCAAACATGGTAATAATGCGTATAAATAATAATAAAAGTAGGGTCAGGAGACTCCTCTAAGACCTGGCTGGTCGCTATCGAGGAGCCACCTTTCAGAAAATTTAACTTACAGAATAATTTCTTCATTTAGAACAAATTCTTCAGAAACAGACCAAGATAAAAAGAAAAATCAAGAAAAGAGAAAAATCACCAAACACGCATAATATGAAGATGCTTTTGCGCAGCTGACAAGATTTTTGTATCTCAAGTAAAAGGCTCTGTTTTTAAGTTTTAATACTGAATGAAGTGTTTTAGGTGGTTTCAGATACTTAATTATGCATACATACATAGCAGTTTTGTCTAGTGCATATTACTTCATAACTTTGTAAAAAATACAGTTTAACATAATTTACAAATCCCTGTGTACTATGTGACATAAGTTTTTCTTTCACTATTTCAGGAAGGTTATTTAATAACAGTGGCAAATTATGTCTGAGACATTTCTTTGCAAATTCATGTTTAATTTTATAAGTGTATATTTTATTTTTGTATCTTGTGTCATGACCATGTACCTCACATTTAAACACAAACCTCCAATTTTGTAAATAGCGAGGTAGGTCATTGTGTAGATATTTATAGTAGAATTTTAATTGTTGTAATTTAAGAATGTCATCTACTTTTAATAAGCTAAGTTGTTTGTACAGTGGTTCAGTGTGGGAAATGTAGAGCTTCAGACTTTCGCCTCAGAGATCCCGGGTTCCAATCCGGTGCTGCTGTGTAAAACCTTGGGCTTGTGTTTCCACTCTACATTGCTCCAGTTTACTCAGCTGTGTGAATCAATAACTGGCTGTAGACAGTGGTGGATATTTGTGTATGAATAATCTTCACATGTTAATTGCAGCATGGCTGGACACTTCCCTGAGAAGCCGAGATGGTGTTTGATTGACCAGGTCTGCTGGGTACGAAATTGTAATGCACTTTGAGCAGTCCTAAGCATTGGATATTGCGCTATATAAGAACCTATCTTCTACTGTCTACTGCTAAATGCTGTATTACAACTACTGAACTGAGGCAATGTAGAATGAACCAAATTGCCCCTGCTTTAAAATGAATATGAGGATTCAAACTGATAAGTTTGGCAGCCAACTACTGTGCAACACTTTGATGTTATTTTTTTAACTGCGTATGGTGCTGGATTGATTCAATGTTACAGAACACTTAAGAAGACACAGGAAACAGAGGTTATGATCACAAGACAAAACATACCTTGAGAATATCCCTACACAAGTCATCTTGTCTCGTCAATCTCAGTTTTATACACGTCCCCTTCGGTTCGATTCCGCAGCCCCCCTTCACTTCGTTGTCACGGTGACCGCATGCATCGCACACGGTTGCCATGATAACCACTTGCTTGAAGTATGGAATGTCTTTAACCAGTTAAAGAGAATTGTTCTAATACCCTGATCAAGTTGAAACTTCACAATTGTGGATATTTAGTTTGTGTAAGATAACAAACAAACAACTGGACACTGGCGAAGAAATGTAAAAGACAAACATTTCTTGCAAGAAAATGACAGAAATAATATCTACTGTTTTTAGAAACATTCATGGCTTCATGATACTTCATCCAAATAACAGAGATAAACAGATTATTCCGCATCATTCCATATTTTCTGTGACTGTTTCGACTGACATATTACTGATCAACATGTCCAGCCCATGGAATACAGACGAATACTAGAACCATGGTATGTAGGAATATTTCTTCATATCTCGGCTAATATCGCACCACCATCTTAAACTGTTATTGTGGTATTACGTGAACAAAGTTTACACTGAGGTGAGAAAAGTGATACCTTTACCTTATTCATGGAGAAATTGCTGAATAGCAGGAAATGTATTTAAAAGATGAACAATGTATGAATGCAATTTTTACATATAGGTAGGAACACAGTTAGGTATCCCGCTCACAATCTCGTGGCACTGGCAAAGGATACCGACAACTTTCATGTTCGTTTCACACGGAACATTGCATTCGGGACAATTTGTCTTGAACATGAGCACCTGAAAGTACAAACAAACAGTCTCGGAGACTTCATATTATTGTTGAACCAATACACATATCATGAATGAAGCATTTGACTCTGGTCTCCAAAGTCTCTGTTCAAAAGTGTGTATCATATTCATCTATAAAACAATATAAATTATGTATACACAAATAAAATAAAAATTAGGATATAATTGTGACTGACTTTTGTATAAAAATATGATATATATAAATTAATTAAGTGAGACTAAGGTAGCAAAAACACCTGTATTAACTCTTTACATGTAACACCCATGACCTTTTACCAAAATGCCCTCAGATTCCCCTATGTGCTTGAAACATCCATAAGATGTTCTCAAACAGCAATAACTCATAAACTAAAAGTGTCTGTTCTAGGAATTTGTCAGCAGTGGTTTCTACTGTGTCAGAAATTATGAAAAAAATCGGACATGGCTGAATTATAAACAGTATCTGATATTGCCAATAAAACTGGATGTATTTCAAAAATGGATGTATTCTTTACCGTTTAAGCATGTTCCCATGGTCATATATTTCAAATTGCAAATATTGTTATGGGCATAGTAAACATAAATTGGTGGGCTGCATATGTTCTACAACATATTTGTTATACTCTTAAAAAGATTACATTTAGTATTAACAAAAAACATAGGAACAGACACATTACTAGTGTAATTATAAGTAGCAGCATGTAAACTTAAAAGCAAGGTTTATTTTTAGGTGCTGTCAAAATTACTATTGCGTCATCATTCTAAAACTATATATACTAATCATCATTCTAAAACTATATATACTAAAATGACAAAAAAACAATGAAAAATGTCATTAAAATCCTTCTCTTTGTCCAAGTAGGTTGACATGGCTGACCTCATTCTTTAGGTTGAGGTCTTTGGCGCCCGCTTGACCTTCAAAACTATCTGCAGTGACCTCTGGTACTTCAGCCTCTTCCTCCTGTAACCATGACGATACCGGATGACTCTTCACAACAATGTCTGATTCTACAGCACGAGTCCGAGTTCTACTTAGATCTGCTTCTCTCGTCCCGTTTACATTAATCCAATTGTATCGTACATAAATATATAATGTTTCAACTGGTTATTTATTGGAATCATTTTTTTAAACGCACAGTGCTTTTAAATAGTTAAATGAATTTACTTTGGCTGTTACATCTAGCTTCCCAAAGCCATTTTTGGGGTCAAGAGTAATCTACTTGTTTCTAAGGTTGCTTTTATATAATTTCCTTGAAAAAAGAGATTAAAATTAAAACACAGAACAGGCTCCTGCAAACTTTGGGAATTTTCCAAATTAAATTAATTACTCTTTGAACAACCTTCCACGCTTAGTATTCCATGGTGAAGCATAACAAATGCAAAATATGAATATGGTTAGAAAGTGTCATTTAAAATTTATTTATTTTTAATTTTCTCTTCTTTATTCAATATTTTCAAAGAGAAACAATTATATATAAAATAAACGCAGTTGACAATTACAATATCAGAACACACCTCCGAGAGTCCGAGAAATGTGTTCTGCTCCTTACTCCTTGTGTAGTGGAGGACAGTGGCGCCCTCGTCCTTTTTGGGAGCATTTGTGTCAACAGTCAAGGGCCACAAATTAACATCGAATATACTCAGCTGAAAATCCACACACTCTATGACATGTTCCTTGTTGTGGTAAAAAAGCCTAAACAAATTGTATTTTCAAAAAAATCCGAATAATTTGAAGACACATATCAATGTCAAAGTAGAATATTGAATCATTTGATTGCCCACCAATGTCACAATTTTTTTAAAAGGACACCCAAGGTTGACAAAGATCATACACCAAAGTGCTCAAGTCAGGATCAGTGAAATAAATCACAAATGCAATTCACTGTAACAACAAAATTAAGAAAATGCGTTACAGTATATGTTACTTCCTTTGTTTAGGAACAATTGTCTCAATGACAACGTTGTGGTAGTTATATTTATATTAGGAAATTACACCAATAACATCAATCAACAGAATGTCTGTCCTAACTAGTTTAATCAAACATTGTTCAAACTAATTACTGCGAATCCTGAGCAAAAGGATATGGATTTTCAACAAAGCTGTTTCCTGTTGGATCATCTAACATCTACAACAAATATGACAAAGTACAAGGACATTTCTTAACCAACTGTAATTAGTCAAGTTAATGAACTCATGTAATAATGCAACACTCACTGTTGTAATGAACAAACTGTAGCACCAAAATGCATATTTTGATAATAGGAGTTCTTAAAAATATGAAAACGTCAGATATAGCTGATCAATGTCAATCAATTCACACTACCTAAGATGTTATGGCCAGACCATCAAATGTGACGTCTCTCGAATAAGTCACATTTTCAGGAACAAACCTGCTTGCATATTTTAAGTGAAGAAACGTATAATAAACATTGTCGTATAAAATTACCATCTTATCAGAGCAGCTGTAAATTACATTATTAGAAAATAAAACACTAACAATGTCAAAAGGCTTCTCCAGTGTCTTCAGATGTTGTAACTTGAGGATGAAGGCGTCAACTTTGGTTGCCGTCTCTGGGTCCTGTTCCTAAACACAAACATATTACGTTGTGATCAACGATTGATACCATGCTGTGGAAATGTTCAGTTTAAAAGTCTGTAATTTTGCAACAAGACTAACCTGTAGTCAATGTTGTGAGAATAGGTTTGGACTTTTCTGAATACTTCAACACTTGTGAACTCAAAAATGCCTGCAAACATTGGACAACAATTGTTTTCACTGTTTACTGACTACAAGTAATTTAACCAACATTTTCGAAGTAATCAAATGGATGGAAGATCTGGTCACTTGGTTATTGCTACCAGACATAATTACTTCTCAAGAAACTAACCCTAACCATCCATTAGCAACACCTTCTTGGGAGGTAATTATGTATGAGAATTTAATGACACTCCTGTTGTAATATTTAATATTATCTATAATTATTCATATGTGTACTATTATTCAATCTATTAATGTAATTGTTATGTGTTTATTTATTTATTATTTCTAAATCAGCCCTTTACGTTATTTGTTTGTTTATTTAATATTTATTCATTTTTAATAATGAATATTCTAAAAGATAAAGAGCCAATCAAAAGAACTCAGCAAGTAAAGGAAACGAGAGAGCGCAGTGGCTCAGGGGTAGACCTCCGCACTCTCGACTAAGAGAACCCGGGTTCGAATCCTGTGCTGCGGTGTTAAAATCTTGGGCAAGTTTTTTCACTCTACATTGCTCCAGTTCACTCAGCTGTATAAATGAGTACCTGGCAATAGACAGTGGTGGATATGTGTACGCGCAGCCTTTCGCACATTAATTTGTAGCATGTGGCTGGATGCTTCCCAGAGAAGTTGATATGGTATTTGATTGAACAGGTCTGCCGCGGAAGTAATGTGTGTAAAAGTGCTTTGAGCAGTCCTATGGACTGGATACTGCGCTATATAAAAACTTACTTTTTTTTTTTAACCTGGATTAGAAAGACAAAGACACCAATGAACAGACCACACATCTACGATGACATCATTTGTCATTAGTACTGAAGAAGTCGGCGTGTAATGTCAGACAAAAGCCTCGACAGGTAAAAAATAAGATCATGTTTTTGGATATGAAAAACAAAAACTTTTGATTGGAAAAGGAACTATCCTGTATCCACAGACAAACCACACATGTCAACCAGACACTCTGTTACAGACAAGCATACCTTCCGCTGCGGCTGAAACATCTGCAGCCCACCAACAACAGCATCAATGAGACCCTCCACTGTGGTGATCTCTGAGGAAACACAACACACTTAGATTAGGATGTACATGTGTATATATATATATATATATATATATATATATATATATATATATATATATATATATCTGAAAAATAGTCATCGGTTTATAAGGTTTTCCTATTTTTTAATGAATATATTTCTTAGTTTAGCATTACCTGGAGGAAAAATGTACAAATCATTTAACATCTCAAGGGATTGTATTCACAGCATATAGAGGTTGGCTATGTACAGTTTTGATATATTATATACATATTTAAAATGACAGAAGTCTTGTTGCAAATGATGTTACTATTGTATAATTAATAACAATTATTTAAAATAAAAAGGTTGTTTTTAATCCTTTTAACTCATGATTTTTTAATTTATGTATGTAGTACTATGTACCCTCATAGCTCAGTCAGTTTTGTGCATGTGTGGCTTCAATTGTGTAGTTTGTTTGGGGTACTGTGGGGTGGTTCGTACATTTTCAGTTTTCTTAGTTTTTTTTAATTACCCTTGTGTTAGAGACCTGTCTTAAAAAAACCAATACTGTAAATCATAAATCTGTTGCAATAACTTACCTCCTTTTTTGCTGGGTGGTTGTTCAAACTCAAGCGAAGGGATATGGAACGTCGCAGTGTCGGACTTAACTACCTGTCTGTTCAAGTCCTGTCAAAGCAAACACAAAATCAACTACCAAGTAGGAATAATGTTGGCAAGATATAGAGCCCATCAAAAATCCATCCATAAACAAGATCAGTTTTTAAATGGAAAGACTTTTAAATCCAACGGGCTGGTGTCATATTTTTTTTACTGAGAACCCTATTTCTTGACACACAGTTAAAAGTGTCCCAGTGTTCACTTTTCAGTATACAACATCACAATTAAGTTTCAAAATCAGTTATAAAGTGCAAGTCTGGTTTATTAGCTAACTCATTCGAATATTACTGAAACGGTTCTTTGGACTCAGTAACATCGTTACATCATACTACAAGTGCTTATATTGTGCCATAACCTGCTTAGAAGTCAAAGCCAAAGGATCAAGCTATCTCAAATTTGGTAAACAACAGTATGTTAAAGGACAAAAAAATGCTACGGCTTCGTGTCATACACCTAAATAGAGTTTATACAAAGTAACAATTTCCACATATACTCAATTTTTTAACGTCAGCGGTTTACTCAGAATGTGACTTTAAAGTCTAAAATTCTAACGAAATCCACGATGGTCTAGACGCCGCCATAGGTGAAGGGTTAATTTGGCTTGGCCATTCAGCGCGCGGCATTCTATATCTCGGTCAGCTTCCGGCGACGTCGTTAAGGGTCAACAACTTCGAGTCTTCGACAGTTCGTTCAGTTGGCGTGACATCTAGCAGCTGCTGCTGGTAAACTTGAGTAATTATGCCTTCGTGTTCGGCATACGGTTGCAATAATAGTTGAAACAACCAGTAGTATTGAAGCAATGGATTCACGTTGGTGATTTGCGGGCGTACTGTTTGGCACTTTGCTCGGTCCATTTTGAGGAGAAATGCTTTGATGTAGACATGTATCATCAGTTGATGGGATGATTTCAGCGATAACAATAATAGACAACTTTATATTTACCGTCATCAGCATGTAACGCGCGTTGCCGAGTTGCAGCCATTTCATGACAACAGCCAAACCCTATGCAGGGAATCTACATGGAGAGCGCCTCGATCACTGTCGTGACGTCATTCTTCGTCTAAGATGGGGTAGCGCATAGAATTTGGATGGCTGGGTGTTAAAAAATATTTTTCTGGTAAACCGCTGGCGTTAAAAAATTGAGTATATGTGGAAATTGTTACTTTATATTAACTCTATTAGGTGTATGCCACGTAAAAGTTAACTTTGTTTGTCCTTTAAGTAAATATAGAGGGTATATAACGTTGAAAAGATATATCCAGAGATAACAACAGTGAAATGTTAGTGTTTCTTGCTGTTGTTGACTTGACACCAGTAGGAAGTAAATAGTGAGGAAGTAAAAAGCAATAATTACAATGTTTATGTCAACTCTAGGGATAGAAAGTACATCAGATGACCAAAGCTCTTATGCTTTGTTGTTACATTTAATTTATACCAAACTGAAAAGGGAAAGTAAATTTGCCAGTTGCTTGACAGATGCCAGTAGAGATCAATAAAATAATACGACGGCTTAATCTATACATCAAACCCATATTAGAATGGTTAATTAAATAAATTTAATACTAAGGTATTTTGGATGTTTACATGTACAGTTGATGTTGGGAGAAAAGGATAATCATTAGTTTAGAAACATGAAAGATGGTATTGATTGGCTCATTTCAGTTGTGTTCTCTGATTGGTGACTTACCCTGCTGGTTGCTATGGTGACTGTATACTTTGCTCCTTTGTCTTGTATTCGACTTCCAGATTGTATGCTGTTGTCACGGTAACCACATTCATCACATTCAAATGATGATATGATGACTTCCTTGAAGAAGGGAACCTTTGTCAACATCAACATTGTTTTCCCCTGAAACAACAATGACAACAGAACTTTACCATGTGGCATTTAGATTTAAAGTGAAATACAAGTAAAATATAAATTTGTGATTTTATGCTTCAAAAGTTCTGAATTTTCCAAGAACACTACAATTGGAATTTTTCAGATTTGCTGTATCCCGCATAGCACCTGGCATATCAATCCATCTGCTGACAATCGGAATGTCGATTGACTTTGAGATCAATCGACCCTTTTGCACTGGTGTGGCTGTTAGCTTGGTTTACAAGGATCTAGGTGCAATAGAAGTTATCGGATTATTACATTTAAACCAAACTTGACTTCCTTGTAATTTTTTCCTGGAAAATTCTAAATAGCAGTGTAACAATTTCAATCATTTATCCAAAGTGATGCAGAATATAATTTATATATTTTGGACATGCATCAATACTATACAAGTATCATGTATCACTGCACCTTATCACAGAGTGCTTACTGCAAAATATCAATTAATCATTAAAACCCTAGCACATGATTCATACACATTTTGACATTTCAAATTCCATTACTTTCTATGCCTCTCAAAGATCTAACAACATAAAATTCCACGACTTTTGCACACACAAATCAGATTCATCATGAAAGTGGACTATTATGTGCCCAAGTAATCATATATACACATATTGAAATATTACAAAAGAACAATAAAATCTGCCTGTAAATACAAAATGTTTTCCAGCGATTCATTTTCCATGATCTCTTCAACACTTACATGACTTTCCAGACCTGGAGTCCAAATGACTAAATTCCATGACTTTCCGAGGTTTTCAAAGACCCTTACGAATCCTGTACCATTCCAGTCTTTCCCCTACTATATGATGAGCAAGGAGGGCCACCTCGCTGTTTTTCTAAGCCACCTTACTCAAAATATACCAGAATTGCCATCTCACAGCTATTTCTTGGTATAAACATGTTTACATGTTGCTACCTTGTAGTTATGCATTTGTTTCCGCTCTATTTATAAGGGAATCAGTTAAAACACCCTTCAGAATGCACCATTGTGAAAGTAGTTTTAAAAATAGTTCTAGGTGGCCAAGCCCCCAGATCCACATAGTGCGCATCACGCATTTAATGCTCACTTAGCCCATACTACCACCTCGCCCTTCATTTTACCCAGGGGAAACACTGTATTCCATAGGTGAAGTTCAGTTAGTGACCTCTCACCTGCCCATGACACTGCATACACAGACTCTCTATTGAGGTGATTCCCTCTGCAGATTCTGCCTCCTCCTGCAGGCTGGGGAAGAGGGGACCTGCACCATCCCCAGGGTTCTTGGGTTCTCCCGATGCCTGGCTCATCACGCTGAAAGTAGCCACAACACACATCATCTATTTATCATAATGCTAAGCTACCATGCAAGTCCCACAAACTTTCTATAAGATTCAGTTTTTTAGCTTCCATCTCATGCAACTACCTAAATCTCACAATTATTTCTAAGTGTACTATAAAAGACTTATTTCCATGCACTATTGATGTATATATGAAACACTGATACCACAGGGTCCACATAATCAGCAATACTATTCTACATCATTATCAGTGAAGTATATACAGTCGACGTGTTTAGATATTTGACAGACTAGAAGTGTGCACACACTGGAAACTGGATATTATACATTTTTCACGATATAATTTAACAGATATGATAAGTATGTCATGACTTTATGAGATTTAGTTCAGTTTTGTTTTATTTTCTTTCACTTTACAGATTTTTTAATCCCATAATTAAAACATGCTGTTGATATCTTGACTTCTCTTGGAGTTGCCGGTGAGAACCAAGAACGAAGTCATTTTTTCGTAATGGATTGACAGTAAAGAAAAAGTAGTAACTAGTGTGCCATTACATTGACTGACTGACAGCATATCATGATAGAGAAGGGTTGGTAAAGGGTTGACGACACGTGCGTGCATCGTTACTGACGTCGTTAGCCGTCAGATGGTATCTCGCTTAAATCTCGGTGTTATTTCAACTTTACTAACTAAATCTTGCTATCTGTTTAGTCTGATAGTAATGTTTGGATTAACGATCGGTGTCTGTTATATAAGATATGTACCTTTAAAATAGTACGTGGAACATTAAACAAACAACAACTAAACATGCGCTTCTTTAGAAACACGGAATAGGCCGGAAGTTGTAGTCGACTCCGGAAGGTGCAATATGCGCACGCGTAGTTAACCACGTGTCGCCTTTTCGGCCAATCATAAGCCTCCTTCTTGGCACATGGCGGAACTCACAAGGGCATGAGGATTACGTGCTTATCGTGAAAAGAAGGGTACCGTTTGCAAACCGTTCAGTATTCAGCTTTATCCAAATACACCGAGTAGCATCCAAGTAAGAGGGGCACATCCACTATGGGCAATGTACTAGCAGCTGAGCCTCCCAAGATGCCATCGCCACCCCTGGTTCCCCCTCCACCAACCTCGCCACCCGACGGTGGGCCACCGGCTCCAACTCCAGGTCAGGAGGGCGTATCGGAGGACACCGGCCCAGGCACATTCGAAGATTTGCACAAGAAATGCAAGGGTAATAACACAAACATGTGAAATTGGATGGTGATCAGGGTTTGTTGGTGTGCAGTGCGCACATGCGAGGGCGCTGTGAGTCATGCTGTTCCTGACCCTGTTGACGGCTTATGACTATGTACTGACGTCACTGACACTGTCAGTGTGATTGTCAGGGACTCGCTAAGTTTATAGGGTATCATGTTGAAACTTCATTCGGCACTTGTATATAATTTGGCCCCACCACAATTTTTGTTGTTATGACTATCTTCTTTGTACTTCATTTTAATAATTAAATCTTTCCACATCCCATATTTGCATGTGTATGTTATATAAACAGCGCATTTGAATTACCTGATTTTTGAATCGAAAAGAATGCAGTCAGCATAAAAATAAATTTATTGTTCATTCCAAGTGCACAGTGTAGTAATACATGGCTGCTGTGCTTGCGGCTGGCACAAATCGGAGCACTATTTGGGTCTCAAATTGCAATATTCATAAAATGTAAATATACCTGGGAATGATTAGGGGTAGTGTTACTGTGAGGTGTCGATCCAATGAAGACAAATATACAGTTGTAACAGTAAAATTGAGGTGGCCAACACAATGCGAATGTTACGGTAATAGCTGCTGAGTATGGCCTGAGTTACGCATAGCCGACCCGCTGCAGATGATGTCATATTTTAAGCGAATTTTTTTATTATATATTTATTTATTGTTTTGTTTTGTAACCTATTGTGGGTGTGTATATATACATATATATATAGTCTATATATATGTATGTATATAATAATATATATGTGATATATATGAGAAGTTTGGTGTGTAAAAGGTTGTGTTTAAGGTTAGCCAGAAAGTAAAAGATTCCCCATCTGTGTTACTGCCAGAAAACTTCCTATTGTTGTAACAAAAATGTAAAAAGACATTATTTTTTACAGTCCGATGTAGCTAAGTTAAAAAAACAACTTGATCATGAGTGTCATTTGTGTGGCAGATGTGTTCCCAACGCCATTTGAGGGCGCCAAACTGCTGATCAACAAAGGCCTGAGTAACCACTTCCAGATCAGCCACACAATGACAATGAGCACGTTACAACCGTCCGGCTACAGATTTGGCTGCACCTATGTAGGCACGAAGCAGTTCAGTCCAACCGAGGTGAGTGGACAGAACTTCACAGGACACTGTCTGGAGAACTGTCACATCATCATGGTTTTCTTAATACGAAATGTCCAGATAAATGCATAATGCTTTGTATTAATTTCGAACCACCATCCATCCTTATTATACGCAACTTGTGAGGAGTTTAAAATGGCAGCAAAACTCACCAGATGCTTTAGTTGCGGGTAATATGTACCACTCCATAAGTGACTCCGGGAGTCCCACTGTGTCAGTTTATTTTTCATATGAACCTGCAGTATTTACACGATAACAATCATTCTACCACCAACCCCAGTTTTTAGTCATTCGTTCTGATGACTGATGTTGGGGAAATCTTTTTTGTCTCTTAATAAAACTCTTAACATTCCTCTGATGATGTTTGATGTAATTGTGTTCGTTTAGCATTTACTCAATATTTTTTGTTTGTACCCAGTGAGAAAGCATGACAGTTAACACTTAACAGGTATGATTGCCATTTAGTTACTGTTTCTTGTATGTTGTATGTTGACATTTTTCCTATTGGAACCTCTTCTGTTACAGGCCTTTCCCATCGTTATAGGTGACATAGATCCATCAGGAAACCTCAATGCTCAAATCATCCATCAGTTTACAAGAGCCATTAGATGTAAACTGGTCTCACAGGTAATTGTAGAAACAGTCTACATATGTATATGAACACATTTTGTATGGTTTGGTCAAGTACTAAAGTTGTACCTACATATGTAAATTTCTACATGGTATCAGAAAAACTGTGCTGTGAATGACACTGTTTTGAAAGTGTTTGTGGTATATTGGTTAATATTTAGTTGTGTTTTGTTCAATTCAGCAATCCATGAACATCAGTCTGTGGCATTTAATTTTGATACTTTTATACACGCAGACAGAGACTGACGCAGACATACATCTCTGTTTTTAAATGCATTGCTATAGTCTAACCATAAAAACATTTTATAAGCTTGTGTAATTTTGTGGCAATGAGTAGTTAACACATATAACCCTCAATCCAGGGATATTTGCATATTCTTCGTGCAGTAACTCAAGTGTGGCTGAACGCTTCTGAGAGAAATCACAATGGTCTCGATTGAACAGATCTGCCAGTAGGTGAAGTGTTGTGTTCTGAACTTCTGATCAGTTGTAGAGATGGCGTACTGTGCTATATCAGAGCTTGTAATTTTGCAGATTCAGAATAACAAGTTCATGGCGACACAGCTCACGACAGACTACAAGGGGCAGGACTTCACAGCTTCCGTCACACTCGGCAACCCAGACCTTGTCAACGAATCAGGTGAGGTGACAACACAACGCTTCGTAACAGTTTGGTCGTTAACAACTCGTGATCAAAAGCCTAAAATGGCTGACCCTTGCGATGAGGTGGGCAGATGCCAAGCTCACAATGTCGTACCGAATTGCAAACAAACTAGTGGACGTAATAACATCTTCACTCACCACTGCTACTTATAACACCACAACTTACAAGTATCTACCTGGATTTAAGCCTACAAACAGTCCTTCTTTCCGAGCAACATAAAATCGTGGAACACATAAACACAACAGTTAGTAAGCAACCAACCAATCACTTGACTCATTTAGAATGCACTTGAACTCAGTGCCTATATAATTAAAGAAATCTTAGTTTTTTCCTTCCTACACCCGTGCAACACCACCCACTACTTGCGACTGACCAAGTTCACCAATACTCTAGTCACACCACCACTACAAAGTGATGAGCTCAGATAAGAAGAACTATCCATGTACACTGCCACTGTTTAATTATGCAGTTGTACAACCGAGTTAAACTCCTTATTTACTTGTACTTATTCAAACAAGTATTACCTTTTTGTCGTGGAAATAACAATTGTTGAATACAAATAGTGGGGAGTATAACAATGTCGGACACATATCTGAAATGCTGTCACAATTTTTGCATGCATTTGGTTAATGCTATATCTGTTTATCGTTCTGTTATGATGTTTTTTTGTCAGCAAACATCCTTAGACAACTACCAATAGATGGTGCAATAGATGGTGATAACATTTTATACAGTGTTGTCACTGGGTAGTTCTTCAGGGTGTCAAAAAAATATTGACATCTAATGTTCTTATAGTCGACGGTTTTCAATTGATCAGGTCTGCCAGGGAGTAAAGTGTAAACCATTTCGAACAATCCCGAGGGTTGGATACTGTGTGTAGAGAGTTTCTGATAACAAAACCTCATGCAAAAATGTAAATTAACTTCATGTTTAAAAAGTAAAACATAAAACTCCACAACCTTTCACACACAAAAAATCCCATTTATCATGAAAGTGGACTACAATGTGCCCAAGTAATCATATACACATATGTTTGAAATATTATAAAAGAACAATCAAATCTGTTTGTAAATACAAATATTTGTTCCAGCGACATTTTCCGTAATTTTCCGTGATCTCTTCAATACTTACATGATTTTCCAGACCTGGAATCCAAATCACTAAATCCCATGATTTGAAGTGTCCAATGTTTTATTCATACATGTTCATAAATGGTGTTGTGAATGCCTCAATCGTTGCAGTCTGATGACAATGTGTCGTTTGTCTCTCCAGGGGTCATGGTTGCTCAGTATCTTCAGAATGTCACCCAGCGGTTGAGTTTAGGCTCGGAGCTTCTATATCAGTACGGCCAGACAGTGCCTGGAAACGAAATAGCCATCTACACATTAGCAGGACGATACACAGGTATGTCACAGTGAGGATTAAGGATTAAGACACTCATGCCATTAAATGCAACATTTATGGAAAGAGTATATGACGAATGACTCACCTCCATAGTGTGCCATTGCGGGAAGGAGTTTAAAATGTATAAAGTGCTGTAGGCTAGTACAGATCTAATACTTACATTTATATTTAATTAAAGCAGTTGTTGGACCTATTATTGAACTGTAATTTAGTAGATTAGTTTTTATATTTTTAGACTAGATCCACTATTTTGAATTGATGTACCTCTGAGCTTCCAAAGATTTAGGCGAGTAGAAGTTCAATTCAATACAAATTATTTCAAAACACACAACGTTGATAAAGTAAGCAATACAAATAATAAGTCCTACATGGTACGAATGAAATACAATTAAGAAATATGTTTTGAAAAGGAGTAGACATGAAGTGAAACACTTATATGTGTCTACCCCTGTGAACACTTCATAAAAATGATAAGTGGCAATACTTAGTTTTTAATTATAATGATGCTGTTACACAACACATAAATATGTGCACACAACAAATGTTAATTTGTCGTTATGATCATGTTATCTAATTATTGTTACTATTCCCAGCAAGATGAGAGCTGGAGGAGACAATGACTGACTGTGTGTGTATACGGAGCTTGTGCCCTGTGTAGGAGACAGCTGGCAGGCCAGCGCCAACCTGACTCCGGCCGCGGGCGGAGCCCATCTGTGCTACTTCCACAAGGCCAGCGAGAACCTGCAGCTGGGCGTAGAGCTGGAAGGAAGTCTGCGTACGCAAGAGTGCACAACCACAATAGGATATCAACTAGAAATTCCAAATGCAAACTTAACATTCAGGGGTGAGTTTGTTCTGCACGGTGATGGGATCTTTGCGGTTGGCGTTATTTCATGTGGCAGATAATATTTGCGGTTGACATTATTTCATAGACAGGGAATATGCAATTGGTTGTTTGTGAGCGTCGTAGATCAGATGCTGTATGTGGAATGTCAGATATGAATAACAAGAAGCACCTCTCTTGATACAGTAGTAGAGTTTGATTGCTTTCCCCGTGGTGGCACTTAGAGTAAGTTATCAAAACTATATTTAAGGTTGGGTTGATTTTTCGAAATTAACATCAACTTATTTGTACAGAAGACTCGCTAAAATTGACATATAACGTGATTATATTCGGTACAAGTGTCCCAACTTGATGGCGGCTTTGATGCTACTGCACTATCATGCAGAAACTCTTTGGCATTCAATAGCTATGATAATACGAAAATTGACAGCTTTAAGTTCACCCATTTGTATAAATATTGGTCATACTACAAAATGTTATATAATAATTCAAAAACAGGTAAAACTGAGTGATGTTATTATGAAAAATGAATTATATGTTTACAACGTTTCTGCTGCATTTGAATTTGTTGTGGCATGAGTTTATTATTTTAAGACACAGACAATACCACGTTGTATTGTCAGGTCGAAAAATCAAACCAGTGGAAGTCCTAATGATGTGCACAGTGGGCAGTTGGAGGAATCGGTTTGACACTCTAGTTTGAGAGGTTGATATCGGTGTTCACATCAGTATCGCATGTGTAGATTCATCGTGTGTAATTATAAATTAATCCGGCATTCTGTCTTGCTGTTTCAGGTCAGTTAGATTCCAATTGGTGCGTCAGCGCCGTATTCGAGAAGAAACTCCCACCGCTGCCATTCACGTTTGCACTCAGCGGCTATGCGAACCACGTGAAGGGAACCTACCGATTCGGCATGGGGCTGATAGTGGGGTAGACAGGGCTCTGGGGGTCACCAGAGGTGAACATTTATACCCACAACCAGGTGTCTAGGAACTGGAACGGGAAACACGACCACATCTATGGTTGTGGCCCAGTCACGCCATACGTCAGGTACTTTGGTCAAGCTGCTTGTAACTGTATAGAGTTGGTGTCACGCGAGTGAGTGACATCGTCACGAGATCGACTGCAATAGCGGCGCGTCAAGAAACTTGATCGGAGTGTTGGATTATATGCGGGTCTACCAGTGGACCATGGACTTGTCTTGAGGGGAGCAAAGTGAAGTGAATATCGGGGGGAGGGGGACATGGACATTATGCGCATTTGCACAAATTATAGATTGTTATTATTGTAAATTACCGCCTTCTGGCAAAACATAGGTTAAGTATAAGAGATTTGAGGCGATGTTGTGATTTACTATTTGTATGGCAGCTCAGTCTTGACTTGTATACATCTAACCTGCCTCTCGTCATAAATGCATGATTCCACTGAGTTAAGTAGGTGATTGTTCCATGATAAACACAATTGGATTTTGTGAGTTACCATTTGGAGAGCATATAAAATTAATGTCTGTCCTTATGAAAATCCGAGTGAACATTTTACTACTTTTCTGAATGGATGATTGCTGAAAATATTATCAAGTGCAAGCTAAGCATTTTGTGTTGATAAAGACTGTGTAAATTTGTCTTTGGAGTGACATATTTACTTTGACGTGTAATACAGCTAGTTCCTCTTACACCTCATGGCAAAACTTCCGTGTTTACATACATGTGCATAACATACACCAAAGTGATTTCCAGTTGTCATTTTCATCATTTGTAGATTTGCACAGCTTCCTGCGTCTTGGTTGAGATTTTATTTTTCTTTCTATAGATTTGCGTGAGTACGTTTTAATTTCAGATATATCTAGTTTTTTACGAATTGTTGATCAGTAGGTATGTCCCAAATACGTCGTCGTATTCACTGTGCAATGACATCCCTTGATAAGGTTGTTCAAAGTGTGTCAGAGCAGGTATTTTATTCACTGTATAGCATAAATGTATACTATCGACAGTTGGAACCTGTTGCTGTAAATTTGTTAAACTTGTGTGACCTGAAATACTTTCATGCTAGAGTTGATGTTTGCTGATCTCTGCTGATGCAAAACTTCCTCCAGTGCTATGAATGACTGACAACAATACACACAAATAATCTCTACAAGTGATACTTTGATTTGAAACACCTACTATATGTGAAGTCATATGAGCAAAAGTCCTGTCCGTAATTCCTAGTCCAAACTTGCCATAAATTGTGAAATTATCGGAATAATAAATAGTTTCTTGCACACTTGAAGTAGACCAAGGCTTGTAGAAAGAATGTTTGTGGAAAGGAAATTCGTGCTGTGTGCATAGGACGTTTGATTACACCTGGATAACCTCTGTTGTCGTGTTGGTCATGGTTGTCATGGCAACCACACCCAAGAAGCCGTTTTACGACGTGGCATGTCACTAACTGGTGAACTTTTCAGAACATTAAATTGTACAGAAAAGAGGTCTTTGTATCGAACAAGTTGTCTTTGTTTCATGTTGTTTTGTTAACATAATTCCGAAAGTTGATCAATTTATTACTTTTTTAGGTTGAAAGGATGGCTGAGTGATGCGATGTTTTATCACTGATTAACGCATTTCAAGGCTTCTCTCTTTGATGACAGCAATACAAAATTATACATGCTGTCAATATTGATAAAGATTACCAGACTAGCATCCAAAATCACAAAACCTCAGTCCTGACACCCAAACAAAAAAGAATATATTCATAACTATCGTGCTGTGAGAATGACTATATTTGTGTATCTGTTTGGCAATGTGACATTAATATGTCACTATTTAAACCATACTATGTTTTAATGAAATACACTGAACAAACTTTGCACAAATTCGACATGGTATTGATCGCATTGAGCCTACGCAGTGTCGTCACCGGGTGGATGAGGCGCCAACCAAATTGTGTTTATAGCTGTGTTTCAATCCACCATGTGGCGCCACTTACTAATGTTCTGTTTCACTTCCAAGCAAATCTGTATATTTCCACTCAGAAGCGCTTTTTGTTGTCTGACCATACGGTATATGGTGTAATTCACTTCGAATACACAACCTTTAGCTAAAACTACATATAATTATTTATGTCATTGTGATTATAATTATTCATTCGCATTCAGTATAGGTGAATATCAGGTCATTGTTCTAGGGTAATACTTCGTCGGCCCATGTTTGATTTACTCTCCGGATAGAGTATACTCTCGTACTGCATGTAAACACTGCGTAATGGTTAACATGTGGACTTTATGTCAAGTTAAGTATTAGAAGTCAAATCAATAGTAGGCCCTACTGATCAGTGTGTCCCTGTTGTATGATGAGCAAGATTGGTCACCTTTTCTAAGACTCCTCGCTTAAAATATGCCAAAATTGCCACACAATAGCTATTTCTTGCTATACATATGTTCACATCCCGCTACCTTGTAATTATCCATTTGTTTCCATTCTGTCTATCCCAGGGAATAGGTTAAATCACCCCTCAGAATGCACCACTTAGTAGGTAGTTTCTATAATAATTCTGGATGGCCATGCCCCGGATCCACATCGTGGCGCATCACGCATTCGGTGCTCGCTCAGCCCATCCTGTCACCTCGCCCCATCATTTTACTCCGGGGAAATACTGCCTACATCCCCAACTGCCTAGCTACGGGCCTCTTCTATTAGTTGCTGCTGTAGAAGAGTTGCGGTCGAAGGAAACGTTTTCTGTTTTTGGTCAGCTTTAATAAGGATCAGTTGAATGTCTCATAGGAGGCAGTTGAAGTTTATTGTGCTTGTGGTTGTGTAGCCTGTTGAAACTACACTGTTCAAGGCATAGCTACTTGTGACAATACTGGATATTTAAACTGCATAACGTTTCTTTACAGATGTTGGGTGAAGTTGCAGTGAAGGTAATCAGTTTGGCAGGCATTACACATAATCTTGAAACATAAATGTTGACACTGACAATGTATTTGAAAAAGTCAAATATTTTAAGAAAGTATTTAAATACAAATACTTTGAAAAAGGTATTTAAATACTTTCAAATACAAATCTATTTGACCCCCATGTCTGGAACACTGTCAACTGTATTAATCTGACCAGAAATCAGTTTGAAACCAAATGCCGCCACATTCGAGACTATGGCATCAGAAATAACTTCTACACGTGACAATCCGTCTTCAAGATTCCTGCAACTTGCATTCCTGCTACTTTTGAAACATTTTTATGCCCAATATCCACAAAATTAGAGAGTTTGCACATTTATATATTTTGAAATACTTTGTTCTGTTTTTGTCTCATTAACCTATGTTTTTGTCTTATTAACCTATGTAGAACTAATGTTATTCTGACCTGTCAAATATGGGTTGACCAGCAGTGCGAATAGCCTCGTCCCGTCGAGGACGCGTCATTGTATCTAGGGCCTAATTATGTTTTGTCTAGTTGTACTTCATCAACTGATTACTAGTTACGCTATGCCTATAGATGGCAAACATGTATTTGACCTACTATGTACTTCATACTTTTTAACTGCATACGACAGCGTGCCCAAATTCGGAGTCGGGACCTACAGTACAGGGCATCTACTGCCACAAACACCGAATCCGTTCCCCATAACTGATTCGTTCCGTTATTCGGGCGACATAGCTTCGCGTGTTTCCATATGTATCGAAGACCAACGGACGATGATGTCAGACTTTTGTCAGTTTGCAATCGTAAAAAGCACTGATGCTACAGTAAGTTGCCTTCCCCTCCTTAATTTACGGCGCGGCCGTAATGGGGTCACTCGATTGTGATTTTTTGTTTGTCTTATTTCTTGCGCCTAATGTAAATATTTATAGGGTGGGTACAATAATTAATCAAGGTTGCCTCAACGCCAACTTCAGGGATAATCTTCACATATTTTGTGTTCGCCAAATCGCCCGTCTGACTAAGGTCTCAGATATGATAGGAATGCCCTGTTTGTTGTATTTTTAGCCTAACGTTAAACGCGTTTATTTCTTCTTCTATTTTATTTTATTATGGCGCCATTTAAAAAAAATAAGAATGAGAAAGTCGGAGAAGTCGAAAAATTATATATTTAACATTTTTATCTCCTAAAACATACTTCTCCACAATTTTACATGACCTAATTATTAAAATACTTGGACATTGGAATGGCGGCTATTTTGAAAGATGGCCGCTAAGCCAATTAACTGCCCCGCAGCAATGGTTACCATATCAAAATATGTTCAGGATACATAGATTCTATGAAATACATTGTGTGTGTGTGTGTATATAAATATATATAGACTGGATCGTTTCGCCTCATGTTGTACTGACATCTGATCAGGACGACTAATCGTTTTAAAGAAATTAAAATAATTTCAAACTACCTATATGAGATGGCGTAAATTCCGTAGAAGCACTACATAGATGTGTCGCATTCTCACCCCTAACACATTTTGTGATGTTCCTTTTTTCTAAATTCGCATGAAGCTACGCGTATTAGCGTTCCAAATGTCACCAAGGTGGTACTGGCGTTGTTCGTTCGCTATAATAAATTATTATATGCTGCCGTTTTTCTTCGGAAACCGAGGTTGAATCACTTCGATCCTGGTTAACATCTTGTAATTTAAGGACATTCCTTGTCGTGCGACAACCAGAATGTTTTTCTTTGCGAGCGGTCACATTTGTTTATAATAGTGCCACGTTTGTTTGACAGCAAAACGGGTCCAGGGTAAGTTACGACTATTCTTAATAGTTCCTGCTGGGGTGGATGAAACTGCGGACTTTGAAGGGCATGTAAATCGCTGGCCGAGCGGATGATGGTTGGGACGTTCCTATAGGTTCATGTTTGGTATTTAATTTTTCGACGTCTACAGAGACCACAAAATAAACACGGCGTTACGACGGATCAACGTGGCTAAGCTGTACGGCATTGCCATGGTCTTCTTTTTCCTTGAATTCCCGGGTATTATGCTGCTCTCGGTGTTATTGAATTAAGTTATTTTTTTCACCTTTTTTACTTAAAATACTATACAGATCTCGTCGCTTTGAAGACTGCAACGAAAAAGATAGATTCGATATGTTAAATTAATATAATGTTAATTTATAATTAATTGTAAGGTTTATTCGTTTTTCACTCTGTTTTTGGATGCCCGCACGGAGGCGTGGATGACTCCAGGCTAGGGGACATCGCCACCGGGAACACTGTTCCAGATGACAAAAATTCCGTGGAAATACGACACTGTTAATTCAGTTGTGGATCCAGATTGAATAAAACTATGTGTCCAGAGAAACAAGTTACGAGGAAAATATTAATTTGATATTTCTGACGTGTGTATTCCATCCAAAACCGCTGCAGATGATGAGGCCATGCAGATGATGAGGTCATGCAGATGATGAGGCCATGCAGATGATGAGGTCATTAAGATGATGATGCCATGCAGATGATGAGGTCATGCAGATGATGAGGCCATGCAGATGATGAGGTCATGCAGATGATGAGGCCATGCAGATGATGAGGCCATGCATTTGATGAGGCAACATTCTCCTCTGAGTTCCGTCCTCCAAAATGATGTTCTGGACTCATCTGTCAATGTTATCTTCACTTATTTATAGTTCTAATGCAGCTCTCTATTAAAGCTGGAGTCGTTCCAGACTCTACATACATGGGGATTGCAGGCATCTCACAATAAAGTGAACATTCACCTTCTCCTCCTTCTACATAACAGTTCGTCTTCTTCAGAATACTGTGGTACCCCAGAGCAATGGCTCAGGGGTAGAGCTTCGGACTTTCGACTACGACCACCCGAGTTCGAATCCTGTGCTGCGGTGTTAAAACCTTGGGCAAATTTTGAGTTCACTCAGCTGTATAAATAAGTATCTGGTTATAGACAGTGGTGGATATGTGTACGAGCAGCCTTCGCGCATTAATTGTAGCATATGGCTGGATGCTTCCCGGAGAAGCCGAAATGGTGAACACGTCTGGCAGGAAAGGAAACTGTAAAGCGCTTTGAATGGTCCCGAGAACTGGATAGTACGATAGATAAGGAGTTGCCTTTACCCTTTTTACCCCGACTTTCGCGTAACGTCTCGCAGGTTTTATTTTCCTGGAGCGCACGTATGACGTTATAATCGCCTTATCGAAATATCATTTAAAGGCATATAGACGGTAAATAACATGTGGTTAAAGACTGACAGTATATATTACATGTTGGGACTACGGGATTATTTGACAGCCCAGCCTCCCCGCTCCTGCTTGAGTGCTACAGTGGAGTGGTACTGGTGCGACTGGACGGAGGGTGCTCCACAGACGTGCAGCTGAGAGGAATTCTTAGTTCTTAGGTGGTTTCCTCTAAACAACCCAAACTTGAGCTAACGCAGGAGTTGTCCTTCTCTAGAATGAGTGAGTTGCACATTTACCCCCTGTGTGGGATCTTTTACTTCCCCTAGCATAGACACCAGATAGAAGGGACCACCGGCTTTAGTTTCCCTTCCGAAAGACACAGGTAAATGTGGGGTGAACGAAATTGCCTAAGTTTCGGAACGGCGATAGGTGGCATTGAACCACCGTCCCCTCGATTGACAGTCCGACGCTCTAGCGTGTGACCACCGCTCCCCATAAGGGTGTGTGGAGACACATGTCCATTTAAGAGTGTGGGATCGTAAGTTTGTAATGATGGCCTCTAGTAGTATTGAAGCGTGGCCGATGTGTTTCTGTGTGAGGCATGGTGTCAATAAGGCCTTTTATGACCTTGGACACTATGCAGACTTTGTCGACTTATCTTCAGGTTTCAATCTTCGGAATCTCAAGTCTGGCTCTGGCAAATCATGAATGATAGTGGAAACAATAAAAGAAATATTTCTTATTTATTTTAGTGTATCCAATAATGCTATTCGTTCTATTATTTGCTCTGCGCCTGTGTCACAATCCTCAACATGATGAAGTTAACTTAATATTTTAGAATAAAAAGTCCCACAGTATGCGAGGTTTATATAACGTTCAGTTCGACACAGCCATTTTGAAATAAAATTGTATTGTGACATTACCGGAAGTGACGTAAGCGCCAGTATTTCGGATGTTACGCGACGTCAGTCTACGTCACCTTGACGCCCGTATTCGGTACGGCCGTGAGATGAGTCTCGCTTTCTTTTTTGTTTTCGTTACTGACTGATTATAGGTGAGAATCACACGATAAGAGTCGAGGTGAGTATCCGTGCCACACGTGATAAATGTGCCGGTCTAACAGGTGATACTGACCGCGATAGTCAACAGTTAGTGGATGTGCCGGTGTGACAACGCAAGACTGTTTCTCGATGCTCTCTGCAAGTGTAGCTAAGAGAAACCATTGCCGGAATAGCGTGTATCACAGTGTGTGTGTGTGCGTGTGTGTGTGTGTGTGTGTGTGTGTGTGTGTGTGTGTGTGTGCGTGCGTGCGTGCGTGCGTGCGTGCGTGTCTGTGTTGTGTCTGTGTTGTGTCTGTGTTGTGTGTGCGAGCGTATGTGTCTGTATTGTGTGTGTGCGTGGTATGTGTATTGTGTATTATGTATGTCCGAGTGTGTATGTCTAGGTGTGTATGTGTTTGTGTATGTATGAGTGCGAAAGTGCGCGTGTGCAAGCCTGTAATCGTGTGTATGTACATACCGACGGACGCACAGCGAGTAGTTTGTTATGTTGGTTTGCATGTGAGTTAATTATTTAGAAATTATTTAATAACACCAAAATACTACTTCCAAAAAATGCCTATATTGTTGTTGTGACATTTAAAAATTCGCTACGTACTCGTGACGTTTACGTTTCTGTTTTTTTCCCCGTCAACCCAGGGTACTTTAATGATATGGCATCAGTACTAATTGTTTTAGAGGTGTAAAAACGTTTTGTGTAATCATCAATGTTTTCCTAAAAACAAAATCAACAATAACAATTATTTGCAATTTGTTTAGCATTTAACTGAAATGTAATTGATTGAAGCCTTTTTTGTTGCACGTTAACCTCTGTTGTTTGTTTGATGTGTCCGAAACACCTGGAATACGATACATTATGATTATTTCGTAAATTCTCGGTTGCATAAAATCGCACACTCTCGCTCATGCTCGTACAGCTGTATTCGTTAGTGCCAAACCATGGCGCCACCTTGCGGCCTCTGGATAATCGACGCTAGACATTGAATGACACCTCCCACCATATGTATCAACTCTGTGCCTCCCTCCACCTCCCTTCTCCCTCTCGAACTCCTTCTCTCCCCTCCCTCCATTCTCCCTCCCTTCTCCATCCGCCCTCATTTCTCCCTTTTTTTCTCCCTCCCTTTTCCTTCCCTCCTCCCTCCATTCCCCTCCCTTCTCTCCCCTTCTCCCTCCCTTCCCCTCCCTTTTCCCTCCCTTCTCCCTCCTTCTCCCTCATCGCTCCTTCTCCCTCCATCCTCCCTCCATTCCCCTTCCTTCTCCCTCCCTTCTCCCTCCCTTCTCCCTCCAACCTCCCTCCCTTCCCCTTCCTTCTCCCTCCCTTCCCCCTCCCTTCCCCCTCCCTTCCCCCTCCCTTCCCCCTCCCTTCCCCCTCCCTTCTCCCTCCCTTCCCCCTCCCTTCCCCCTCCCTTCTCCCTGCCTTCCCCCTGCCTTCCCCCTCCCTTCTCCCTCCCTTCTCCCTCCAACCTCCCTCCCTTCCCCCTTCCTTCTCCCTCCAACCTCCCTCCCTTCCCCTCCCTTCTCCCTCCCTTCCCCCTTCCTTCTCCCTCCAACCTCCCTCCCTTCCCCTCCCTTCTCCCTGCCTTCCCCCTGCCTTCTCCCTCCCTTCTCCCTCCAACCTCCCTCCAACCTCCCTCCCTTCCCCTCCCTTCTCCCTGCCTTCCCCCTTCCTTCTCCCTCCCTTCCCCCTCCCTTCCCCTCCCTTCCCCTTCCTTCTCCCTCCCTTCCCCCTCCCTTCCCCTCCCTTCCCCCTCCCTTCTCCCTCCCTTCTCCCTCCAACCTCCCTCCCTTCCCCTCCCTTCTCCCTGCCTTCCCCCTGCCTTCTCCCTCCCTTCTCCCTCCAACCTCCCTCCAACCTCCCTCCCTTCCCCTCCCTTCTCCCTGCCTTCCCCCTTCCTTCTCCCTCCCTTCCCCCTCCCTTCCCCTCCCTTCTCCCTGCCTTCCCCCTCCCTTCTCCCTCCCTTCTCCCTCCAACCTCCCTCCCTTCCCCTCCCTTCTCCCTGCCTTCCCCCTCCCTTCCCCCTCCCTTCTCCCTCCCTTCTCCCTCCAACCTCCCTCCCTTCCCCCTCCCTTCTCCCTCCCTTCTCCCTCCCTTCTCCCTCCAACCTCCCTCCCTTCCCCTCCCTTCTCCCTGCCTTCCCCCTTCCTTCTCCCTCCCTTCCCCCTCCCTTCTCCCTCCCTTCTCCCTCCCTTCCCCCTGCCTTCTCCCTCCCTTCCCCTCCCTTCCCCCTCCCTTCCCCCTCCCTTCCCCCTCCCTTCCCCCTCCCTTCTCCCTCCCTTCCCCTCCCTTCTCCCTGCCTTCCCCCTTCCTTCTCCCTCCCTTCCCCCTCCCTTCCCCCTCCCTTCTCCCTCCCTTCTCCCTCCAACCTCCCTCCCTTCCCCCTCCCTTCTCCCTCCCTTCTCCCTCCCTTCTCCCTCCAACCTCCCTCCCTTCCCCTCCCTTCTCCCTGCCTTCCCCCTTCCTTCTCCCTCCCTTCCCCCTCCCTTCCCCCTCCCTCCCCCCTCCCTTCTCCTTCCCTTCCCCCTCCCTTCCCCCTCCCTCCCTCCCTTCCCCCTCCCTCCCCCTCCCTTCCCCCTTCCCCCTCCCTTCCCTTTCCCTTCTCCCTCCCTTCCCCCTCCCTTCCCCCTCCCTTCTCCTTCCCTTCCCCTCCCTTCCCCCTCCCTTCCCCCTCCCTTCCCCCTCCCTTCTCCTTCCCTTCCCCCTCCCTTCCCCCTCCCTTCCCCCTCCCTCCCTCCCTTCCCCCTGCCTCCCCCTCCCTTCCCTCTCCCTTCCCCCTCCCTTCCCTTCCCTTTCCCTTCTCCTTCCCTCCCCCCTCCCTTCTCCCTCCCTTCCTCCTCCCTTCTCCCTCCCTTCTCCCTCCCTTCTCATTCCCTTCCCCCTCCCTTCCCCCCTCCCTTCCCCCTCCCTTCCCCCTCCCTTCTCCTTCCCTTCCCCCTCCCTTCTCCTTCCCTTCCCCCTCCCTTCCCCCTCCCTTCCCCCTCCTTCCCTCCCTTCCCCCTCCATCCCCTTCCATTGCCCCTCCCTTCCCTTCCCCTCCCTCCCCCCTCCCTTACCCCTCCCTTTCCCTTCCCCTCTCTTCCCCCTCCCTTCTCCCTCCCTTCTCCCTCCCTCCTCCCTCCCTTCTCCCTCCCTTCCCCCACCTTCCTTCTCCCTCCCTTCCCCCTCCAGAACTCCTTCTCTCCCTCGCCCTATACCGACACTTCCGGTATCACAGTCAGTCCACCCCGCCTTGCCTTTACAAAACAAGACACGTTGTTGTCAAATACACATCCACAAACAATACCGTTTTTAAGGCTACATATCAAATATTGCCCGTAAAATATTACTTTTATGGGGCAATGCTCAATGAATGGCGTGATTACGGGGTCTTCACTGCCTGCCATACCATATATGTCGGGCAGGAAGAAACGTGCTGTAAAGTCCAGTTATTAACAAATAATAATTATCAAATAATAACTTAAATCTACGGAAATTGGAAATAGAAGTTCACTTTCACCAGTTCACGTGTGGCTGGCTGTGCACGCTTAGAGACATCGGTGTGGGGCGTGATTGTTACGTCACCACTACGGCTGCTATTTGTCAAACTAGGAATATTAAATCGGATCAAAATACCACAGTTGGAATACACAAATATTATATAAGTATTTAGACACCGGGGTCAGATTATTTCATAGTAATCGTACTTAAGGTAAAGTAGTGTGAGGCGGCGGAACACTGTAATATTACAACATTGATGTAACGCTAAGAGTGAGCAAATTTCAAAGATTTGACGCAGCAACTGAGAAAGCTCTTTTCTAAAGTTGTCATTAATACATCAATAGAGAATTTGCATCAACAGAAAATAAACATTGAGACGGTCTCAATGCTCAGCATTGGGCAACTATTGACAGGACTGGAGGTAAGATCTTGAGATAAGATCTTAACTCTAAGGATCACAAACTAAATCCACACTAGATTATCGAAGTTGGGTCGGCCCTCTAGATCCGTGTATTTGCCGTCTTTACCTTTTTGGTATATACACGATCCTTCTAACAGTTGTAACCACTGGATAAAAATAGCCACGATTAATTTTAATGTTTGCTCGCTGAATTCGGCGCGTTTTCCGAATAAAGCCTCGACTTTTGGCGGAGTAGTGAGAAAAGCCTCTTGTCGTGGTTTATATAAACGAGATTGAGTTTGCGGTGACGATCTCATTTAAAGTCAATCCATCAACACGTGACCACCGCCCAGCATTGGTCATCCGCAGCTTGCGGTTGGGCGAGAGACGACGGTAGCCATTATAGTACTGACCACAGTGGACCAAACCTCGTCACGGGGCGCATTGGCCCTGCTGGTTTCAGTGGACAGGGCTATTATTAGCGGTCAGTACCCAAGTGCAGCTAAGGGCACTTTAAGACCACAGCCAAAACGTAAGGCAGTAACGCAAGGGCGCGGCAGCAAAGTGGTTAGAAGACCAGTCTCACTTAGCACTGAAACTGGTCTCGGGCTGTCGGCAGTCAACGGGTGAAGTTTGTCGCAATTTGAGCGACCCTACTGGCGTGATACTGTGGCATCGTGCTATATAACCACATGCCTTCTAATCGAACAGTAAAGGTACGATCCATTAATTTTAGTAACAATAGTGGCGCTGTGTTGCGTTTCCACATCAAGATGGTGAAGTTTTCGATAAAAATAAATATACGTGAAAATTATCTCCGCCATTTGTCTCACAAAATATACCAGATTCTGCTTCATATACAGGGATTTATGCCACAAACACCAATATATATTTTTTGATCTGCCCAAAGTACAAGCGTGCAAAACGTGCCTCTTTCTTTGTTCGTAAATTATGTTGTGTATTAACGATTGACCACTGACCATACATTGGACGTCCGAGAACTTTTCGTGGAATACCGTCGTTTACTTTTCACAAAATAAACAATTTCGAATGTATTTCCAATAAACAGTATATAGGCGGAACCACATGGTTTGGGGGGCATGTGCCCCTGGTAGGCATTTGGAACGAGCCCCCTTTCATATTGTCAACATACCTCACTCTCCCCTATTTTTCTATCCATAATTTCCACACCGAGTCATGCCATAATTCCGGCTCATTCCATCGAATGTGTGAAATTTGCTTTGGCTACATGTGGATACTTTTGGGGTTAAAATTGACATTTTCCGAGCCCCCTCCCCGAATCCGACCCCTGAAGTAATGTTGTTTTCTCTATCGCCCATACGTACCCCCAAACTGGTATGAAATATTTTTGGTTTCGGCGCGGACTACCTA
>OZ024859.1:10848469-10880969 GCA_964017155.1 Oasisia sp. SBJ-2009
TATGTATGTATGTATGTATGTATGTATGTATGTATATATGTACGTACGTACGTATGTATGTATGTATGTATGTATGTATGTATGTATGTATGTATGCATGTATGTATGTATGTAAATGTGTGTGTATGTATGTATGTATGTACGTACGTATGTATGTATGTGTATAGAGTTGTTGTCCTCGTAATTCGACCAAATGCTTTACTAGTCACCCTATAGTGGTCACTTACAGGGTCAAACACAGGTTGTGGTCAACGACATGAGTGGTTCGATTAAAACTAGGCCACTCCAACTTCCACCCTATCTTACCATCTTACAAGGCGGCACTTTCGAGTTGATAAGTGGAAGGCGATGACGTAATTACCCATGAGTCATCACTCCACCTGGTGTCTGTGATCTAAACAACACTCTATAACTCCTAATCACCCGGCCAGTTACGTTTCTACAGATACAGTAGAAACGTTGTTAGATACTGCAATTGGCTTCACGGGAGAAGAAATTAGTTGTTTGTTTATCGCAGGTGTTACTCATGGGTTAAGGGATCAACTCTTAAGTGTCATTTTGGTTGTTCGGTGATTTTCCTCGCATCTAACTTTCTAAATCCAGGGTACAGAGTTTCGGTAAGATAAAGAGCCCTAGAGGAAAAGTCATCATTACACAAAATCCGTTGTTACATTAAATGACGCTTTTTATCGCAAATATCCATTGCCGTACACGCGAAAATATTTCCATAGCACACCAGTGACTACGCTACGCTGGCGTATCATGGTGTTGAAACTTTTCAGGTATTCAAAATCATTGTTAAGGATCAAAATTGATTTTAAAGTGCAACATTGAGTTTAAGCCCTCTTAGTAACTTAGTGAAATGGTCCCTATAGTTTGTGTTACATTATTGACCTTCATAACATACGCCACTGTTTGCCTGCGTCACAATTATAATTACGCCTGTGACATCCGTCACGCTGTGACTACTAAAAATGTACGTAGGAATACTATTATGTATTACATTACGAAGCCGACGTGATATCTGACAAGCCATTCTTTATACCCCAATTATCTCGTGTGACACAAATGCCCAACATGCATGACGTCACACACAACTGCATTCGAGGTATTTGCATTCAGCATCTTTAAATATATTTCCCAAAATTATTAATGAAATTCAAATACTGTTAATACAAAATCTAACATTTTGATCCCATGTGTTAGTTACGACGTGGTAATGTTGTAGGAGTATCATCTCTGTTCATGTGATCAGAACAAACTGGGAAGGTCGACTGCATCGTAACATTCTGAAGACGTTTGAATCGTTCAATAAGACCTCATTAGATGATAACATTGTAGCCACAACACACACACGCACGCACACACGCACGCGCACGCGCGCACGCGCGCACACACACACACACACACACACACACACACACACACACATAACGGAAAGATAACGGTTTATTATCACACACACACACACACACGCGCGCGCACACGCGCACACACGCACACACGCACACACGCACACACGCACACACGCACGCACGCACGCAAGCACACACACACACACACACACACACACACACACTTGTTAGTTGATAGATTGGAAACGATTAGAACTAGGTAATTGGGAATCGCACGAAACTGGAGAAATTATCTTTCAACTCGGAGTATCAGGATGTCATTCATATTCCACAATACAATCCGTTTATACCTGCGATGACCAACCCACACAACCCTTCCTATTACCACAGAAGATGGTCCACTCATAGGTAACACCCCATAAACACACCCCCAGGGCAGATGGCAAAACAATAGAGTCGACATTTGAGACGCCGAGAAACCGCAACTGTGTGCGCAGCTTTGCACAATCACACGTACACAAGACTTGGCGGACGTACGTGTGGGCGCGTGTACGTGACGTGATACTTACGTTCAGTTCACGGGGAGCGTTGCGCTATCTGCGCCCGGCGTCTCTCCTGTACATGTCGATGCTCACGTGTGTCGTGCGCGACCCCCGCACGAGTACACGAGTACGGAGGGGCCGCAGTAGACGTATTTTCTTCTAATTGTAGTCATGAGTGCATTGTAGTTGTTTGTATATCGTTGTTGTTATTATTAAATAACAACAACAACGATAAACAAACAACTACAATGCACTCGTGACTAATAAGCATTATCCTAGAAATAATAATTTTGTTGTCGTTGTTGCTGTTGTTATCATTTTCTTCTTCGCCGTTGTTGTTGTTCCGTTCTCGTTAATGTTGAATTGTTGTTGTTGTCGTTCTTTAATATTGTAACTATCGTCTTCGTTATAATTATTAGTAGGATAAAGTTTATTAGTACTATTAATTGGCCTTGCGTTGTTGTTTTATCTTATTGTCGTCGTCGTCGTCGTCGCCGTCGTTGTTATTCTTACTCTCGTCTTTATTATTATTATTACTATGGTAATGGTTATTATTAGTAGTATTATTATTAATTGTCGCTGTTATTGATGTTGTTAATCGTATTGTCTTCGCCGTCGTCGTCGTCGTCATCATCAGTACTGGTAGTGTCGCTGAGCTCTGCGCGACACTCCCCGCGAATCACGCGTGGATCACTAATGTACGGTGTGTTTTTGTCAAACACCTCCGTCCTAATGACGGGGCGGGGCCGGGCGGTGTCGATACGTCCACGACATACCGACGGGTCCGATGAACCCTTGACCAATAATTATTCGATTGAAAGACTCGAGTGTCCAGCCAGGTAATGTCCGATACATCAACCAACAAGGTGTGGATCCGTAGTCTCGTTAGCTTATCAAGATCTCGTTCGGTTTAGTCGCCAGTTTGAGCTGTCGACGACAGGACGCGTCAGCTCGTTGGAATGTTTATGTTTATCAGATCGGTTCTCGCGTTACGCGCACTTGTCGGTCCCATTGGCTTCTCGCTGATGCGTTCGTGTGTTCTGTGTGTAGGGGGCGTGGCAGTCGCCGCGGCTAAATGCTCGCCACCTGCTTTGCGGTGTTCGCGAGTACGCGCAATTAGGCAACTTAGCACGCGATAGGTGTATTACGGCGGTGTATTCATGGCAAATGATGATATTCTGACGCGTTATCGTGTCCCTGAGTTGGGAGGGCGGGGCTCATACCAACCGTGGTAGGTAACGCTACTTGGAAGTTTTTTTTTTCAAAACAAATAAAATTGTAACGGATTGAAATACGCTTACAGTAAATATTTTGCGATATAATGGGTCCGCTAGTATATAGGTGCTAGTATATAGGTTTGACCTTTAATTGGACGCACTATATGTTTGTGACTTTGTGTATAAAGTGTATAAACAACGTCTGGAGTGGAAGTGTGGCGGAGAGGCGCGAGAGAGAAAGATGGAGAGAGAGAGAGAGAGAGAGAGAGAATGAGTGTGTGTGTGTGTGTGTGTGTGTGTGTGTGTGTGTGTGTGTGTGTGTGTGTGTGTGTGTGTGTATGCGTGCGTGCGTGTGTGTGTGTGTGTGTGTGTGTGTGTGTGTGTGTGTGTGTGTGTGAGAGAGAGAGAGAGAATGAGTGAGAGAGTGTGAGAGAGAGAGAAAGGGAGAGTCTGAGAGAGAGGGGGGGGGACGGAGAGAGATAGCGAAAGAGAAAGAGAGAGACAATGAGAGAGAGTGAGAGTGAGAGAGAGAGAGGGTGGAGAGAGATAGAAAGAGAGAGAGAGAACGGAATGAGACGGCCCAGAGAGCTAAACAAAGACACAAGACACAAGATTAGAAAAAGGTAGAGAGGGAAGAGACAAAGAAAGTTGGGAGAGATGCGAAGGGAGGGGAAAGAAACAGACAGTTAGATCGGCGGAGGAAGAGAGCGGAGAGTGACGCATGTCCATTCAACACCACTATACATTACACACTACAGTATTGCCATTTACGTTACAAACACTAAGTGCCCTACATACGAACTCACACAAAACCATCGTAAATAACCGCGTAAAATAAACACGTGACAAGTATTTGTCATACCTTCGTGAAAAAAACTAAAACATAATGTAGATCGCGAGGTTGTTTTGGTAGCTAACCCCCACGGCTTTGTAACTGTAGCTTATCGCTGCTTGCCTTAGCAATTCATTGTCGGTAATTTGGCACGGTACGGCCTAAAAGTAAACACCTTCATTGTAAAGCAGGTTCTATTCCTAATAATGACATGCCCTATTTTAGCTTGACTCTAAAGAAGCGAGTCAAAGACACGTTCAGGTCACAGCTAGTGCAAATCTTATCTCTTCACACGGGCGTTGTTTTCGTCTCTCTATAATACGGAGAGCATATTCCTGCATTGTAGTACCCTCGGCTATGAGCAGTTTTCGAGCATGTCAACCGTATAAACAGTTGCAAATAGCTCGCACCTGCTGACCCTTTTGTGGGGGTTTATTTTTAGCGCGATCTCTTCGAAGAAGCGCATTTTACGCTGCGGGAATTACAGGCCGCGCACTGTGTGACAAAATATTTTACACAAACAATGTATCTGTTCCGCGGGCGCAAATATACGAGGAATGCAGAAATAAGACGGGTGTGGAATGCTCCTTTGGGTGTAGACACTTAGCGCGTTTATCTGTCAATGGCAATCGTCGAAAATGCTTATTGCATGGTGAAATATGTTTGCTATGCGCTATCGATAAGAAGACAAGTGTCAAAGTGTGACGACATCTCTTTTGTGAGCACGGATCGGTGTCTCGCTTTCCAGGTAGCGTTTCAGCGTTGAAAAAAGTGACAGCGCTCGAATGTTGTGATTTGTGTTTGGCGCATGCTTCAGTCGTGACGTCGTGTTCGGGGTGTCGTCAGGCTTTGTTTGGACTTTTAGCTGACCAGGTTTGTGGTCATTCATCTTCGTTTCTACATGCGTGTCGTGTCGGCTTGCCGTGTCACACAACTGGTGTCGTGTTACGTCGGTGTCGGCGCAGTGTGCGAGCGTGCGTGTTTGCACGCGCTCGTGCACGCTGGCCTTTTCCGTGTGCGCGCTCGTGCACATACACATAGAAACACGTGTTCGCGTGTGTCCTTGAAAGCGAGTGCACTAACGTTAACTGCTTTTAATTTCGTAAGCATACACTATTAGTTGTAATCTAAAACAGTTTAACGGTCACGTCTTTGCAACTACTGTTCTGGAATTTGAGAACAACGAAATAAAAGATGATAACAAATTAAATAAATACGTATAAATATGTTCCACCAGTATTCACTATTAGTCCTGCACTTTCTTGTACAGGCGTCATATTAATATAATATTCATATTTGGCATAATTAATATACATTTCATTACTATTTGATACTACTGCGTCTAGTTATCAAAGCCTGATTGCATCAGTCGAAAACGTGCTCAAAGGTAATAAATTGTATTTGGGTTATTGCTATTTATTCCTTTCGCTGTTCAGTTTGGTCGTCCGTACTTTTGCTCTTCCTTTGATTTTTCAGTGATTTATGATTTGTTTCGTTTTTTGTTGTTGATCCAATCATTCTTCCGCTCTTTCGTTCGCTCGCTCGCTCGCTCGCTCGCTCGCTCGCCCGCCCGCCCGCCCGCCCGCCCGCCCGCCCGCCCGCCCGCCCGCCCGCCCGCCCGCCCGCCCGCCCGCCCGCCCGCCCGCCCGCCCGCCCCCGCCCCCCCGTTCCGTCCCCCCGTTCCGTCCGTCCGTCCGTCCGTCCGTCCGTCCGTCCGTCCGTCCGTCCGTCCGTCCGTCCGTCCGTCCGTCCGTCCGTCCGTCCGTCCGTCCGTCCGTCCGTCCGTCCGTCCGTCCGTCCGTCCGTCCGTCCGTCCGTCCGTCCGTCCGTCCGTCCGTCCGTCCGTCCGTCCGTCCGTCCGTCCGTCCGTCCGTCCGTCCGTCCGTCCGTCCGTCCGTCCGTCCGTCCGTCCGTCCGTCCGTCCGTCCGTCCGTCCGTCCGTCCGTCCGTCCGTCCGTCCGTCCGTCCGTCCGTCCGTCCGTCCGTCCGTCCGTCCGTCCGCCCGCCCGCCCGCCCGCCCGCCCGCCCGCCCGCCCGCCCGCCCGCCCGCCCGCCCGTCCGCCCGCCCGCCCGCCCGCCCGCCCGCCCGCCCGCCCGCCCGCCCGCCCGCCCGCCCGCCCGCCCGCCCGCCCGCCCGCCCGCCCGCCCGCCCGCCCGCCCGCCCGATAGTTCGTTCGTTCGTTCGCTCGTTCGCTCGTTCGCTCGCTCGCTCGCTCGCTCGCTCGCTCGCTCGCTCGATAGTTCGTTTGTTCGCGTTCGCTCGCTCGCTCGCTCGCTCGCTCGTCCGATAGTTCGTTTGTTCGTTCATTAATTCTTTCATTAGTTCGTTTAATCAATGATCCGTCAGTTCGTTCGTTCCCGTATTCGTTTGTCTATTCGTTCCATTTAAAAAGCAATTCCGTCAATTTAAAAAGAAAACACTTGTACGCCAATATTCATACAAAAGACAGTATTACGTTGCAGTTTGATTATTGGTTTCTGTTTTTTCACGGTGTCATTGTCCGCGTTTTCCGACATGATGTGACCGCGTGAATATAACCGTCAACCAGTTGTATGTACCCTGGCGTGGACACCGCCTATTTCAGCACAATCTGATATACTAATTAGAGCCAACCACGGCCAAAACAACGATGACTAACGTCTAGGCACTGGGTATCGGGAACGAATCGACCGTGTGCCATTTGCCTGTCACTGGCGTTGCCATGGAGACGGCGAGAACTTCGACCGCAATGCCAATGGCAGAATGCGATAAGGCACAACAAACCGCAGTTCGCAGCGACACTTCTGCGAAGTCGTTTATCGAACGGACGACAAATATTGGTGTCACGGTTTGACGTGACTGGCCTATTTACTTAATGATGTTATTGTTTTGGTGACATTTGCGGCCCCCCGCGGGACACTAAGGTTAAGTTACACGTGTACTGACGTGTTAGAGTAGGTCAAGTAACGGTTGATAATAAACATACCATCGTAGAGGATTAAGATTATTAAATTATTAACATCTGCCACTAATTGTTATCAAAATCGACGCGAATAGCATGTGTGTTTACGTGCTCATTATCTTTCCATCACACGAATGAAACACACGCAGCTTCGTGTGTCTACATCCGGGATTAGGCGTATTTATTATTTCGTTTCTATAATCCGTTTAGACTTCAGAGCACGATGCAACTCCGCTTAAATTACACTTAACCATAACCATAATATTTATTGACTGCAACATTCCACAACACACAGGTGGCTACTTGTTGGCACAAGTTATAATAATATTAATAATAATAGCTATTATTATTATTATTATCGTTATCATCATCACCATTATACTCTTCATCATCATTATAATCATAATAATTCTCATCATCATCACCACCACCATTATCAGCATCATCATCATCGTTATAATTAATTTTATTATTATTATTTACTATTATTATTAAGATTCATATAGCGCTGTGTACTTCGGACAAAGCAAACGACATTGTGTGTGTGCGCGTGCGTGCGTGCGTGCGTGCGTGCGTGCGTGCGTGCGTGCGTGCGTGCGTGCGTGCGTGTGTGTGTGTGTGTGTGTGTGTGTGTGTGTGTGTGTGTGTGTGTGTGTGTGTGTGTGTAAATAAAGATAGCGGCCATTGGTATCACAGAATAACGACCAGATTGTATAGCCAGTTGTGGGCAATGAGAGCGATTTGCTGTGGTCAGTCGTGTCCAGTCGTAATCTTCAGCGATTTGACTACGACGGTCGAGACCACTGATCTATTAATGACTGTCGAGACCACTGATCTACTATTGATGGTCGAGACCACTGATCTATTATAGACTGTCGAGACCACTGATTTACTATAGACGGTCGAGATGCCCCGAACGTAGACAAAGGTGTGCGTCGTCTTTTACTCGAAGGTTCTTAAATGTAAGTAAAACGCATGAACCTATATGAAAATGTCTATGAAAATATGTGCAGCAATATAAGTATTTGTTCTCAAACTACCAAACTTTCTTAGGAATAAGTTACGCTATTGAAAATGTATCCTGTTATCCTGTCCCGTGTGTACAAAGTTTGATTTATCTGTATAGACGCCTAGACTGCATGCTGCCCTTATCAACGTCAATGTAAGTGACGTAACAATCGAATGACGTCTTCGAATATAAGCGGGATAGCACAGTTAATCTTCTCTTCTCGGATGGTTACTTTCCCTGATCTTTTGTATCAGTGTTGGTAGACGTCAGCGGTTAAGAACGACACGAACCTATAACGATAAGGTAATCACGAAGGATTGACACAGGTAAATAAATGTGTATATACGTGGAGGGGGGCATTAACCAAATCTATTTTCGTTATTATGCACTCCGCCTAAGAATGTTCAGTGATCTTAGAAGTAATACCGCTGTCAATATTTCCACCACCAAGTAAAATACAGGAAACCCAATTCAAATGATAGCGCGTTTTCAACACCATTTGCCGCATTTGTTATATATGTAAAAAGTTAGTCCCTACTTAGTTCGATGTTACCGCTTACTTCGCTTCCTACTCATATTGCAAATGTTTTAGAACTTACCTGATCAACCTATCTGCTTGTTGGGTACATGGTAACACTATAAAGATAGCGCTGCATTTTAAGAACAAAGTTAATAACTATCTTAGAAGGGGGGGGTTACATTTATTAGTTGCATAGATGTCGGCGCCTCAAAACAATAAATAGTGTTCCTTGTACAGTGATCGTCATGGTTCGCATTGAAAGGTCATCTTGTTTATTCATAACAAATAGTGTTCCTTGTACAGTGATCATCACGGTTCACCTTGAAAGGTCATCTTGTTTATTCATAACAAACAGTGTTCTTTGTACAGTGATCATCACGGTTCACATTGAAAGGTCATCTTGTTTATTCATAACAAATAGTGTCCTTGTACAGTGATCGTCACGGTTCACATTGAAAGGACATCTTGTTTATTCATAACAAATAGTGTTCCTTGTACAGTGATCATCACGGTTCACATTGAAAGGTCATTTTGTTTATTCATAACAAATAGCATTCCTTGTACAGTGATCATCACGGTTCAGATTGAAAGGTCATTTTGTTTATTCATAGCAAATAGCATTCCTTGTACAGTGATCATCGCGGTTCACATTGAAAGGTCATTTTGTTTATTCATAACAAATAGTGTTCCTTGTACAGTGATCATCGCGGTTCACATTGAAAGGTCATTTTGTTTATTCATAACAAATAGTGTTCCTTGTACAGTGATCATCACGGTTCACATTGAAAGGTCATTTTGTTTATTCATAACAAATAGTGTTACTTGTACAGTGATCATCACGGTTCACATTGAAAGGTCATTTTGTTTATTCATAACAAATAGTGTTCCTTGTACAGTGATCATTACTCTTCACATTGAAAGGTCATTTTGTTTATTCATAACAAATAGTGTTCCTTGTACAGTGATCATCACGGTTCACATTGAAAGGTCATCTTGTTTATTCATAACAAATAGTGTCCTTGTACAGTGATCATCACGGTTCACATTGAAAGGTCTTCTTGTTTATTCAAGTCTTATATAGATTAGTCAGCATTGTTGCGTTGACCCTTCACTTAAAGACGAATATTATGTAGACATTTAAGGAATTTTCGTTAGTCTAAATCGTATATCTCGCTCTCTCTCTCTCTCTCTCTCTCACCTGACGATCTGTAGGAACGGTCACTAAAAAATAACCGTTTACCCTGGAATTCAGTTCCTTGGGAACGCTACTGTAGGATGCGGGTAAAAAACGGATAACAAAAAGGTAAATATTTGCGGTAATTCCTGCTTCATTGCCGCGCCCCAGAGTTTACATTGGGAGCAGATTCAAGCACTCAGGCACAATGTCGGAAGCATTCCCCGTAGTTTATTGAGCAAGACCTCATAAGTACCTCATCTATTTCAATGATACCTATGACAGATGTCGCAGCGTAAACCACTACTTAAGTGAACGCCCTTGGTCAAACGACCACACTGTAACATAATGACAGTCGTACATAATCCAACGATTGAATATTGTGCAGATAAGATAATGAGGCGGACGTTGGTAATGGACGTTTTTTTGTCCACCTCTTGACACCAGGCACAACTGGACAAAGATAGCGCGTCCCAGTTCGCGTCAATTTTGCACTCATTTGCACTTTGGTCCACTCCTTATTCACGAGTCGTGAACGTTATTTCCCATGATTCTAATCGTGTCTTCGGCGACTATGTGCGGATTTGCGCCATGCTAGATCTATAGTAAGAGACATCCACATTAACATTGTATGAGATCCTCCACGTAAAATGTCTTCGTCATTTTGGATTAACACAATTTCCCATTGTTTTGCTTACTCCGTCAAGCGATGAAAAACATGGCTGCCAAACATATATGTTAAGTTGCATAAAAAAATGTCGAAATTCTGGTTTCCTGAGATCTTCTTTATAACAACAAATATGGAAAGTTGTTAAATTGACAAATGAATAAACCAGTAATGTTTGCCCTGAGAGCTGTCATGACCCAACAATAGTGCATTTCACACATAAGACCGTTCTCAGCATTGTTTGGAACGGCAAAGCTTGACGTAAGCCACACACAATTTTGATTGGAATGTAAGCAAACCGCGACGTACTGGTTGCATCGATTGATACACCAACACAAATATTGATGTATCAGTACGTCATCGTGGCAGTCGACATTTTTCGCATAACCTTCGTCTCACTCTACCTTTCTGCGAACGGAGATGATAGTATATATGTGAATTACATTACTATTACTCCATGATATATTTTACATTAAACATTCCTGCACGCACTTATACTTTTTTTAATTTTGCCTTGTATGTTTATCGGAACGAAACACTTCGGCATATATGGCCAATATTTCAACAAGATATACGACGGAACGCACAAACACTCTATGTGTTTGGCATCCATTTTGATGGTTCAATGTAGGTTTTGCTAGGCAACTGGTCACGTGATGGATAGCTCACTTACGCGTATAACCTATTGAATGCGCGAGTCAGTTGGCATACCGACCAGTAACTAAGACGTCACAAACGTTTAAGAGATACTTTAGACCAACTTGAAACTTTCAGCTATTTATGTATGTCCACAATAGTACATGTTTACTGCTTTCATGGTCGCTTTATGTGGCGATATTTTGGTTGTAATCAATGAGCTACATAATAGATTAAAAAAAAACTGTTATTGTAATTGTAAAACAAATAATGGGGCGTAGTTTTTGGAGATTGTTCGCGGATGAAAGGGGGGTAGTATTACATATATCTGTTGTTGTTAGAGTGATTTTAGCACTGCATACACCACCTTTGAAGTTCATAGAAAATCAACAACACTCAAAACATGTATTTGTGGACAAAACCACTCTATGCTCATCGTTAATCAGTCAATCGGCTGCATGTCGCAACCTCTACATAATAGGTTAAACGAAATGTGTTTAAATTGTCTTTTGTCTCTGAAATCCGACATGATTTGTATCAACACTTAAGACACGACATCATTTAATTTAATTCTACAGACAACGTTGGGTATTTTTATTGTTCTCCGCGAAGGTAGAACAGTAAAAAAAACTTTTAATTTAAATACCTGCATAAATTCACACGAATTCACGGCCGTCGTGACTAAGAAGTCGTTTGTCATTCGTCGCCGATCCCGTATTTAATTAAACAATGGCTATGGTGACGTAAATGACTCGGAAAATAAGCTTATTTTTATACCACACGAACTTTTGGTAGAATTCCTCAGCGTACGTGAACGAGATAGAATGTATTATTTTGCCCCTCTTGGATCCGTTTCTTTGAATTCCAATTATGGAATGTGTAAATAATTTAAATCGTGGCTTTTTTATAACACCCAATGCATTGTTCCCCCAACCACCCCTTTCTCTTGTTTTCGTCAATCTGGTCAACCTTCCCACCCTCAATGCTGTAAAAGCAACTTATAATGGGCATGTTTTTTCACAACCGACAAATTCCTGAGAGAATATCATTGAGATGAAAGTCTCTATGCTTATGCAGACCCGCATGTGTAAAAAGTGGTACTTGTAGAGTTTTAGAAAAAAATCCTAAAATGGCAACGATGTTAAGAATAAAATAAATGTTATTACATTTTTATTATGCTATTTAGTTTTTTTAAGTTTTTTATACTTTTAATTCTTTGCATACTTCAAAAAGTAATGTACTGAATGTTTTATTGTATGTAGGCCTATATTTAGAATGCTTTTAAATATACCATCCAATCTTAATTAATAGTATTGTGTACATGCGTTTAAAGCGTCTGAGAGCAATGCGATTGATTCGGGCGCGATAAAAATAAATTGTATTATTATTATTATATAGGGCCAAATTCAAATTGCATATTCATGTGAAGATTCCATTTTTAACAATCACGAATTGGTTTTTGTTCCAGAATTAAGCCAGTTAATTAACCAATAGCTTACAGATTCCATAGGCATGCATGTTGCACACAAAAAATATTGGATTCTGTTTTGCATTTTCGCCAGAAGGTTTTGAATTAAGCGAACAAATCAAATTGAGTAGAAACATTTAAGCATACAGTACAAAATTGAAGACGGAAGACCAGACGAATAGTATTTTATTTAGTATTTAATATTTTGTATTTATTTATTTATGCATCACATTTTGATACAGTTTGGATTGAAAACGACTTTGTACGCAAATGCGAGCGCATGCACAGTGGAATTTTGAAACAATAACTATCGATAACTTCCGAAACAGGTTTGTGTGTGTGTGTGTGTGTGTGTGTGTGTGTGCGTGCGTGCGAGCGTGCGTGCGTGCGTGCGTGCGTGCGTGCGTGCGTGCGTGCGTGCGTGCGTGCGTATATGTGTAGAAATATTATCCAGATTTCTTTGATAATTGAAAAACAACGTTTTTAATAATAGCGATACAGTTTTACTACATATTTAATACGACGCCAATTCGCCAACAATTGTATCGATGGTGTCCCGGAATCGTCTTTATAATAAAACGTATAAGTAGCGATTACGTAAAACATTAATATATTTGATGCGGTATAAATGTAAATTCCTTCGTATTAAATGGTGCTTGTATTATGAAATAACCCAATGTTCCACTAATGTTAATGATAATTGTAATAAGAATAAGAGAAATACACTGTATATCATTATTGATATTTCGAGACAAACTCCTGCCGCGCAACTTTTGTTTGCTTTAAACTTGAGCAATATTCGTTAAACAACCAGCTTGGAATATTAATAACTACACAAAATATGTACCGAGTGGCTGTGAATGTAACTTTTGTTTTATAGGGTACAGTTTAGGAATGAGTTAATCTTTATTTCAACACTGAAAGATCAACAACGTTCCTATACATTTAAATACTACGCGCAATAATAACAGATGTTCACGATTGTATTCACGCGTCAAACAATTTTGCAGTTGAATTGCATCAGTATAATTGTTCACGTTTACTCATATAAGATCGAACTTGGATTATTTACCTATTAACGGGGAGTTTCCATATACCGTTAGGTTATAAGTTATAAGTGGGTTATCAGGATAATTGTTTTAAAGATCAACAGTCTGGCAACTATTAAAGGAATTCCAGAGCATTATACGCTTCACATATCCTTTAATTTACGTGCATTATTTTGTACAAATGTGCGATTTTGTCGGTTTGTGTAAACAGATTTGTACAGACCGAAATATATGTACATGGTTATATGCATTGCAAATCAGTTGCCGTAGTCAATAAACATAACGCTTTAAGAATGCAACGAACAAGCGCTGACAATGAAACTGCACTAAAAACCAAGTTGAACACGTATTCGCGTGATACGGTGCTTAGGCACACCGATATTAATGAGCCGTGCGAATAGTTATTCACCTATTACAGTGTTGTGTACTTGACACTGTCTGCTTCATTGCGTTGATAACAGCTATAAGCGTAAGCCTAACAAAACATTTAGCTTTTAAATGAATGAGTGCGAAATCCCGTATCGGAAAAAACCCATGTTCAACCAGTTTCTTTCAGTAGTAGAGATTTCATACCAAACAAATTACAATGGTAAAGCAGTACCCCCTACACGATTCGTTAAACGGTGTTATTATCGTAAGTTTGTATCAGAATATCGTGGCCAAGTATCTGGGACATGGAATGTGTTGCGTAAACGTTGGTGGAAATATCACTATATGTGTGGTATTGTCGAGTATGTTTCGATAAAAAAAATGGTATTACTAGCAGTTAAAATACGTTGTGAGAAATACGTTCATTGAGTATTTTACCAACATAGACCATAATTAACTAAACGTATTGATATTCCGTCATAATTAGTTATTATTTAACCAAGGGCAAACAGAAATAACTTTCTGTTTTTACATTATACTTGTAAAGTTTTACACACAGAATAAAGGTATAATTATGGAAATATGGAAATAAATCGAGATGAATAATTTCGTTTCTTCCGGCATCAAAAACATAAATATGTGATATTGAAAAAAGTATAAATTGCGCAAATATGCATACAAATACAGCAGCTTAAAATGTAATTATAACAACAATTATTATAGGGGAAATTCGAGTAACCGATATTACCGATGTTATTTCCGTGAAACTCCGCCAAGCCCGGCTGAGAAAGGATGAAGGTTGTGCGTGAGGTTAGCACCCTCACCACGTAAAAAAACCATTACGCTACAGAAACCAAGACCAAAGAACAAAATGTAAATGATGCAAGGAGTGACGCTACCCAGGAAGCTGGGATTATGAGAAAACACTCGGGTGGAGTTGGAGCCAAGTGACGAAGTTGGCAACGGACAGAAAACACTGGCGTTCTTTGGTTGCTGCCTTATGTGTGATCCCACACGAAGATGGTTAAGTAAGTAGGTATTCCCATGTATTGGATGACGCTGTATGAAGTTGAATGATGACTTATTTAGTAGCCCCATGCAGTTGGACTTCACACTAAGCAAATAAAGTTGATAACGCTGAAATCGCCAGTCGGATAACAGCAGTAACTCGTAATTTATGACATGCAATTACAATTATGAAATGTCAAAGATAGAAAGTGAATGCTGCGTTTTCGTGTATTACAATATCCTGAATAGAACTTTAACACAAACAATCATTCATATATACATTATTTTATGTTAACCACGAGGAGGGGCGTTGAGGCACGTGTCCCGTAGATCTTTGGAATTTGGCGTGACCTTATACCTTTTTGAATGTTACGTGCCACCTTTGGAATATGCCACCGTTTAGGTTAGAAAAAGCTGACGTTACGATGGCGCCAATGAATTTCAGTAATAGTGCCCCTGATGTGTAAACATCTACAGCGGCCTTATAAACTAAACTATTTTCATTGTCCATGTTAATGGGATGTTTATTACAGTTAGTAACACTCATTGCATATTTCTGTGTAATGTCACGTATTTCTTTTACAATATTGTAAATAAACTTCTGTTATTTTAATGAAAGGTAGCGATCTATATGGAATTACATAAACAGTGATCATTGTTTTTATTCGTTTATAAAAAAACATTTCAACACGATATTTGTGGTAGTTTTTACATAACTATTCTCGGTGCATTTTCACTCACGTCGGCTACAGAGTTAATTTGTGTTGGTCATAGCTATCCAACATAAGATGTCGCTTGTTTGGTAATTCTTTGTAAGGAATGTTTTGGTAGCATTACCAGAACTTACCCTATATTTATGTTTCAACAATAAGACAGAAAGAAATTGCTTCATGACGGAAGCCTATACCTAAAACTTGTCGCTATTATAGGATTATTTATTACGAATGAATTAAATGTTTGTTTCAACATAATCAAGTCGTGTAGATGATTATAATAAAAAAAATGGAAATGGACACAGTTGATGCGTTAGACTTTTTAACATTGTTCCCAATCCAGTTAACACATCCTGTAACGCATGAGCTACTATCATAGTAGTAATATTTGTATATAAATTAAGAAAAGGAAAACAACAATGCACAGTTTTTAACGCTGCTTGTCGACATTAATTACTATAGAGATAATTTTAACGTACATTTATATAATTACTTGATTGTTTATACGGACTTATCGTAGTAATGTAATAGTTATTATCGAATAATGTTTATGTAACTTCTTACATGTAGTAATACTAGTTATTTTTACAGGTCTTTATATCCGTTTTTACGAATTTCACACCAATACATTGTATACGATTACCTGTGTTGTCGTCCGTGCGAAAACACTGCACACTTTAAAAATAAACCTCGGTTATTCAGAAGGTGACATCATTGCCATACGTTTTGAAGTTGAGTGCTGGCTGGACAATGGCACACAAAGAACTCTATTCAACGCGCCCTCTCCCGAACAAAGCCTTGGTTTGTGGTTTGAACGAGTAATTACTTCAACTGTTTGTTCTGAGCGCGCCAGAAATAAACGGATGTGACTCTGAAAGTGATACTGTATTTTGAAACCAACGTGGCGTCTCTAACTGCCGAAACGGGCAAAGGCCTTATAATTTTCCAAAGGTGTGTATGCGCATACCGTTATCGATGAACTTCTATAAACATAGACGTGTGGTGTGGTGATCGCGCTGCCGTTGGTGAGTTTCCCTCGGACACAGCGTGCCTGCAGACGATGTTTGCAAGCTCGTAGACCGAATAGCGCAAACAACCTCGCATTTGTCACATACCTGTGGCTCACCGCCGCTGCGTGTGATCTTTCTAACCCGTTATTCCGGACTCCCGCTCACTGCAGTTCAAACACAACCTTACACTGTAATCACGATTCCACGTAACATTTACAAGCGTTCGATTTATTCTTAGTCACGAATTTCTGTGTACATTGAATTCTCACGACACGGGCCCCATGCGAGGGAGCGTATAGGTGGGCATTCGAGGAGACGCATCTCGATTCTGCCGTTATAAATTAATGTTGCTTAAATATGAAACCTCAGTGCATTAATACAGTCATTCCCCGTCATCTCTGATATGTTTACTTTATTTAGTGGTATGCTCCACACATATTCCTACGGAGCAACCACTGCCTGGTCCAGCAACGTCGTTTTTCTTTTTCTCTCTTTTTTCTTGTAAATATGCTGTTACGGCGATCGCGATATCTTCATCAGTGTCGGAATCCATTGCTGTCATGTAACCACGTGACACATCACGTTATACAATTTCGTACGCACGCCAGTTGCTTTCAAACGCGGTTGCTTTCAACACGATTGCTTTCAACCAGATGGCTTTCGACGTCGAATTCAATCTTGGTTGTGTGAACAGGGTTTTAGTAATCTAGTTGCACCAACGAGCTTACTTCAAACGCGCAGTGCAATAACCCAAGGCCGCAGCGACGCAGATCATCACAAACTGGAATAGAATTAACACATTAAGTGTGACATTAGGTATAAACATACCTGCCATGCAAAATCAATAATAAACACTCCCTTAACAGACACAACGTTGAGATTTCTGCAATCTCCCGTGGAAATGGGGAACACTGGTCATAACTGACATAAGAAATAACTACCAAATTCGAACGTGATCCTTATAGCCATAGTCGGCCGTAAAAAAGTTCCGTGTGAAATTAGGGGCCAACTTCTTATTTTGCGAGTGGCATTACTGCAGCAATTATGGCAGGGGTGCCACGTTCAATAAAATTCAAGTTTGCAGCAAAATAAATTGCAGTAACACGATTCCTCAATAACATTCTCACAGATATCGTTGTCACAAAATGCAATAATTCGCAACTATCTCACAGCTGATTCATTTTGTCGTCCCATGTATAATTTGTAGTGTCCTTAAGAAATGGTTGATTGGTTGATTGCTTGGGTACTTCATTTTGTGATCAATCGATGGATCAATTGATCCATCGGTCGGTTAATCAATTTATCCATCGGTTGATCGATTGATTGATCGATTGTTCAGTTGGTTGATTGATTGACTAACCCGATCGTGCCATTTTGCGGGAATTAAATGAATATAAAACGAATGTCATTAGGTAACTGATATGCAGCTTGCCAATAATAAACGTATGTCATAAAAGACGTTTTTCACAGATTTGTTTAAAAATAAACACTTATTTTTAAATATAAACATGTGTTCAAGTGTTTTGTTAAAAACATTTGTTTTTACAGTGTGGCACATCGATGCTCCGTCTTGTGTCGAAAAGAGAAGACGATGAAGACTAAGACCATCTACGGAGTACGGAGTACGGACCACCCGTCACTCGGCAGACGTGTCCCTTGACCGTCCATGGCGTCACCTCTTCTGGTTCCTTTCAAGTCGACACCCCACGACGTCCTAAATAACCGGCACAAGACACCGACGCTTTTTGCGTTTTTCAACGACGAAAACGAGCGACAATCGCTATCTTTGATGGTAATAAAAAGAGACTCGCGGCTCCGACTTCAATTACCCTGTGGCCACGCCGACCCCCTGATGCGTTCTCTCAGCAAATCATGTTTATCTTCTGCGGGCGGTATTGAGCAATCTGACAAGTCGTTGTGAACGTTACCGGGTAGTCATGTTTGTCTAAGGACAACCATCCCCTCTGGTTGTATATATTGCCCTAGATTATGCCCGGACATATGTTTATGCCGGACATATGTACCACGCAAGTCATTGCAACACTTTAAGTATAGTCTGTTTTCATAAAGAGAAAGTAGAACCGGGTGTAAAAAGCCCCTCCCTCTACTTTTTATCCTTGTCTTGCTGTGGGGGCCAAAATAGTAACTTCTAGATAGCCAGATGGAGTTGCGTATCAATGTGTCTATCTCGTTAAATTATGGATACAACAGAAACAAAACATGTGGTAACCTGCTGACATGACGCTTTAACCTGTAAACAGCCGTGGGAAACTGAGATTAGGACGTGAATGTATAGACGTCTACAAGACGTCCTAAGAAAATATACTGTATCATCCACAACACGCAGATCGTATATATGTGTATATATATATATATATATATATATATATATATATATATATATATATATATATATATATATATATATATATATATATATATATATATATATATAATTTTAGCTTGCCCCGACTCGGTGAACATTGGAAACTCTCTGTAAATTTAGCATTTTTACCAAGAACATCGTTGTAATTATTTATATAAAGTGGAACATCTCTTTTATAAATCCTCGTTCTGAACTACATTGCAATACCTTTGAAAATGGGGAACATACCATACGGCTTATCAAGTTCTACAGTGCTCATTGTAGTTACGCGCTTCAAGAACAACTCTCGTAATAAAACAATTATTACATTGTGCGCTTTCATGAAATCACTTTGGGTTGATAGTTAAGCCATCTTCGGTTTCACTGTCGTAAAGTGTACATATAAAATGATCCTATGTGAAGTAATAGTGCGAGTAGCGACCTAGCGGATTAGACCAATGTTTGTAATATAGCCGGTTTACTCAGGCGGAATGATTTAGTTATGGTGATCAACCCTCAGGAACTACTGTTAGGCCTAATTGGCTGACATTGCTCACGAAGGGATTTCGTGCCTTGGTTTCACGAAACAGTTAACCGTATTTGACTGTATTTTGCAATGCAATTTTATAAGTGTGTTGTTTGTTATTAGGACAACAATTATACCCGCCCACCTCCCTGTGCTACACTAGTTGTATTGTGTGCACTGTAGTTTCTTGACGCTTTTCCATTTTGTGAGTACACGAGGTTTTACCCAGGTTTTTTCCTCTTACGGTGTACTCAGGGTTTTTAGTGCGGTAAATAAAGTAGTGCGTAATGACCCCCACCGATACGGTGTCAATTATAAATATAGTGTATAGTGGTATAGTTAGTGTGGGTGGTTGTTAATATGTCTAGGTCATGTAGGTATTGAGTAGCAATACCGTTGGGGTGGCATGTTTGCTGTGATAATATACTGATATACCTGTGGTGTGGTTTATATCTGGTGTAAATAAATACAAATAAAAAAGGTCATTAAATTGGCCTATTTCAATCTACATTGGTCTCGCATTGTTGTTTTGCATAGGAGGGTGTATGTGACAGTTGGCGCATACAATATAATATGCGCGCGCAAACAAATGCTCACACATACACACACACACACACACACACATATATATATATATATATATATATATATATATATATATATATATATATATATATACTCCTGTATGTATGCATGTGTATATATAATATATAATATATAATATATATATATATATATATATATATATATATATATATATATATACTCTTGTATGTATGCATGTGTATATATATAATGTATATATATATATATATATATATATATATATATATATATATATATATATATATATATATATATACTCTTGTATGTATGCATGTGTATATATATAATATATATATATATATATATATATATATATATATATACAAAATACACACATACACACGCACGCACGCACGCACACTCACACACAGTTGTACCGCAATGCAAAATATGTATGCATCAGTTTCTATATAAACACCATCTGACGCTGCCCTTGTCCATCATCCTCACGTGGCGATCTCTCCCGGGAAGGTCCGTGACCACTCCTCTATTGCAACATCCTACGTTGGTCAGCATATGTCAGCCAAACTATTTTCGGGTCTGCGAATACGACCAAGATTGTTTTGCGAAACATATGTCTTTTTATTTTACCCCACAAACAAATCTCCTGATTTGTAACAAACTAAGTGACAGACTCAATGTTATCCTCACACTCGAAAACTTCCGGTTTCTATTCGAAACATTTTTGAAATTGGTGGTGTTTCCGCAACATAAATCAAAGTAGACTACGCGTAACATTTAATTAAAAGTATCGTCTTCATTTGTAGATTACGTTTATTAGCAATTTTCGAACGCTCCTGAAATGTTCCGAGGTAATCCATCTCAGTTTGTTTTATCTTTTAATCACTCTTCTCGTCTTCATTCATAAGATGTCGGATGGTATTCAATTGGACAATCTTGCTATTTCATTTTTATTTTGTTTATTATGTCGGCGTTGACGATGCTAAAACGGGTCTTCCGCAATTTATTATGTGTGACGGCTTAGTAAGTAGTATGCTTGAAATTGCTGAATAAAGTTTGTAGATTTATCATGTTTTCGTTGGTTTACAAAATATCAACAAAACGTTATTTTTGCACATTGCACACTTGAATATTAAATTGTTAGAAATTATTTGAATATATTTTTGGTCATATTAACTAGTATGCTATGCTGCTATAACGGTGTCTAAGTATCACTTATACTGTTGTACAGTATATGTATTGATTAGTTTTGTTTCTAGCTTTTTGTAGATCATGTTTCTGATATAGTTCGAATATTAAAACACAGCTAGATCAAGCATAAATATGATTATGTATCGGTTTTTCCCAAGTAAATTACATGCTGTATATATCACATTTGAAGGTAATGTGAATAACAATGACATCAGCCCATTGGTAAGCCATTAACAGGGTTTGTCTTAAGACTGTGTGTGCAACAATGACGTCATTTCACAGTGACGTATAGATGACATGCGTGCGTCAATGCGTGTAACCTACGTGACACGATATGCGTGTGCCACCCAGTCACACACTCCACAACAGAACGTATTCTTCTAAGTGTATGAGTATATCACAACATGTCTTCGACGTTTACAATTTCTCTCCATTTTATTCTATATTTACTTCATTTTTATGTGGTGGATTTCAATAAAAAGCATACTTTTGTTAATCATGATTAACTCGCATTTTTATCGAAGTTTAATAACAAACTTCACATGACCTGCAAATAAACGTTTGACACACTACTAATCTAAAACAAGATTATTATTTCGATCTATTCTAAAATATACCTGAACTAATCAGAATCGTCTACTTCAAGAACAAAACACTCAAATATCTTCACCATTCTTGGCGATCGAAGATATCCTAAGGTATTTTTCCGGGAGATAGCTGTCTAGGGGGAAATGGTGTTACTCCCGCACCCGAAGTAGAAAGAACCAAGATCAGAACATCATTCGCGCGCGCCACCGGAAGTGACCGGGAAGTTGGACAAAGGAACCATAGGCACAGACAACATTTGTCAGGTACATGCTTCTTAGGCCGGTATATGTGTTTTAATAACCAATGTATCATGTTTACAGAGGACGATAATGGTGTATATAAAAGTATATATTGATAGCACAAATGCAAACAACAGGACTGCTACTCACAAACAACATCGAGATATGTTTTATTCGAGTGGACTACATAAGATTGTTGTTTCGTATTGTGACTGTATTTAGTTTATTCAACACAACATTGTGTATTTAGTCGCACGCTCAGTGTAAGTATTATACGTTCAAACCCAAATAGCCATGTAGCTATTCATGCACGGAATAGTGGATTGCAAAGTAAGACTTGTGAAATTGCGATTTAGTAAGCGACGCTATCAATATGTAATTGTACTAGTTACACCTTTCAACAAACAATTACTCTTTCTATGTATATTTTATTCGAGTGGACTACATAAGATTGTTGATTCGTATTGTGAATTTAGTTTATTCAACACAACACTGTGTCACAAGCTCAGTGTAAGAATTGTACGTTCAAACCCAAATAGCCGTGCACCCATTCATGCACGGAATAGAGGATTGCAAAGTAAGACTTGTGATATTGTGATTTAGTAAGCGACGCTATCAATATATAATTATGGCAGTTACACCTTTCAATACACAATTACTCTTTCCATGTCTCTGTTCACATTTAGGAAGGTCGAAGACGGGACACTTTGTTTCGCAAGTCAGTCGTCAGGTCAATGTGTCATTTGACATGACACGGCGGCATTTATCACGTCCACATATATATATATTATTTAATACAAGTGCAATGTGACGCATATATAAACATTCTTCGAAAACGTCTGACACCAGCATCGAACAAGATTGTTGTCATTTTACATCCGGGTCACTCGTGCCGCTCCCATCCCATTCATTAACCCATCTACCAGACGAGCAGAAACCGCAATATCCAATAATAACTCAACGTCGCCGATGTTGCACCATATTATGTCGCAATCCAGCGTCAGAAAGGTGTCACTGCACGTACTGTTTTTATTTGCTTATATTGTGGTCGATCCAAATTCGCGCGCTTAGTTTATAATGAGTGCGGGAAACGTAACAGTAGAGACATCCAGATAATAATCCAGACAATAAATGTTCTTGTAGGATGCATGGGCATATTTTAGTAGATCTAAAATATGCCCATACATCTTATAGGAACATTTATTTTATTAAAGTACGATGGAGCATAATTCGCATGTTGACGCTACAAAAACATATAAGATCATTATATAAAAACGTACACCGATAAGCGTGTGACAACCTATCTACAACATAGTATTTTAGAGCAACTATTAAACTCCGCTGGATTTCGCAAAAACCGATATTAAAGTTGCCGTTCGTTGTTGCCGTCTTGTTTTTTTCCAGCGGGGTAAACTTGGAAGAATTGCAAAAATCCATAGATTATTAATAATATTAAGGCTACTGACAATGATATATCAAACAGACGGATTCCGTTTCACAGAGGTCGTGACATTTGCAACGATAAACATCTCACAACTGTAAGACAAGCCACCATGAACCAGTAGAAGATATTGCTTCTTTGGGCAGACGTACAGCGCAATGGCTCAAGGGTAGAGTTTCGGACTCTCGACTAAGAGAACCCGGGTTCGAATCCTGCGCTGCGGTGTTAAAACCTTGGGCAAGTTTGTTCACTCTACATTGCTCCAGTTCACTCGTATAAATGAATACTGGTTATAGACAGTGGTGGATATGTGTATGAGCAGCCTTCGCGCATTAATTGTAGCATATGGCTGGATGCTTCCCAGAGAAGCCGAGATTGTGTTTGAGTGAACAGGTCTGTCAGGGAAATAAAGTGTAAAGTGTACGGACTGGATACTGCGCTATATAAGAACTTGCCTTTACGTCAACAACGACCAAAGCTATCGACAGTACCGTAGCTTTCTCAAGCACCAGAGAACTGATGTACAGTAATCGGAAATGTGTAAATATTGTCTGTACACAACAGGCAAGAGAGAACCAGACGTACTGGGGAAAGACGGAGAGATTTGTGTGAACACCAAGCAGCAGCGATAAGTTGTCAAATTAAACATGACATCTATAAATATTGACCCCGACAGTGTAAATGGCTGACGGATTACGTATACGTGAGCTCGGAGTCTTGTTTGGGCAAGCAGGTCCACAAATACATTAGTGGTCAGGACACAGGTAACTTTCATGAATATAATTACCTGTTAATAGCACACATGGGTGCAGACAAACAGGGCTATTTGGGTAGTGAATATTGATGGACTCCCCGCATCCATGCGTCGCAACAGAACATAGGGTATGTGATTTGTATGGTGTTTTTATCAAAACAGTAATGATATGATGGCAATGGTTGTGACGAAATTTTATTTATTTTCTTCTCAGTTACAGTTATAGTTATTAGTTGACAAAAACGTCACCATGACGTCCATATGACGTCAACAGCTGTGTAGACGGTACTACGTACGCGATCTCACAATGTCTCCCTATACATGGTCGATTTTATATAACTCACTTTTGATAAAGTAATAACAAATAAAAATAAAAATGCATTTGGGTATTGCTAGTAAAAAAGTCCGTCCCTAACGGGATAGTTTGACAATTGACGCGGCACATTCGTGACAGCAATATTGATCAAAATAGTACTAGAACACTCGGTCGGATAGAAAATAAAATTCATGTCCGTCAAAAAGTCCTAGTCGTGATAATGTAGAATTGTCACATAACATTCATGTTGCTGTGTTATTAACATAAGCTTATTGTGTCGGCCTCTACTTCATATACGACGAAAACTGCGTGTTCCGGCAGCCATTTTGTTGCCCGCTTGGTCAAGTTTGCTAAGCGACCTGGATGTATCAATTGATATATCAAGGTGACTTAGCAAACTCCGTAAAACCATAAAATTGGTTGTTTGGTTTTACAAAATTTTATTTATGAAAAAAACCTTAAGGGAAAGTTGTTAGCTAAAGTATCAAATGTATGCAGTAACATTTGCTTTAAGAGATGTCATGTCGAAATAGCAATGTATCTCACATGTTACCGTTGTCGACATCGTTGATAAAGGTCAAACTTGACGGAGGACTCTCGCATACTTTTGATTGTATAAGTTCTTATATAGCGCAGCATCCAATCTTCGAGATTGCTCAAACTGCCTTACAATTTATTGCCTGGCAGACCTACTTAATCAAATTGCTTCTCAACTTCTCTGGGAAGCATCCAGATTTACCAGAATATATGAGAATATCGGCATGTATGTGGTATTTCGAAATTATAGGCATCTTACTTCTTATCCGTGTGGTAATAAAGCAATCCCTCACAGTTTGGTGCCCGACGGTTAAGCCGTCTGTATGAGGAAAGATTTACATACAGACATATGCAAATTCCATTATAATTACATTGTGCAGGATAATATCTATACATACATGTCCATGCTTTTGTAAGTTCTACATATAGTGTTCTGCTCGGTAACCGTCCGACAAGATAAATATTTATACCTTCGCATGATCGTTATATGGCATGGCATAGGCACCAGGTAAAATGAATTTGTATTTTTTTATTCTTGACAGGGAGGTATTGTAACATGTACGCGTCAAATAAAATAAAATGTTTATGTTTATTCTTCTACCTGTACAACATAACTTTTAGGAAGAAAAGCACAGGAGTTAGACCTCACCACGTGCAAGGAGCGGTGTTCTAAGGAACCATGAGGACGTACTATACGGGAGTCAGATTTCATCCCAAAAGAACCACGAAGCGCAACGAAATGTACCCCAAAAAAAAAACGAAGGGCAACGAAATGTCACTACAGTCAAAGAGATAATGTTATACAATCAACCGACCTAAGTCGCCAGACAGAATCTTCTTCTGCGAGCAGCCGTATAGACAGACTGCAAACGTTCACCGCAACCGCGGCAGCGGATAAGCGAGTGACAAGCCGCGGCACAAGCGTTGTGATAAAAAGCTCGCCAGCGATAAATAATACCTGGTTAACCCCGGCTTTGAAGCTGAGGCGCCGGGGTTAGCGGACACGTTAATAAACACCGCCAGGGTTGTCTTTGACGTGGCTCAACGCGCGCACTTGCTGCTGGTTCTTTGAAGACGCCTACTGCTGCACGCTATTAGTGGCGTTTAGGTTAAGTGCAAACATATTCGTCGCATTTGTCAAAGATGTAACGAAACGGTTTGTCGGGATACAACGGGTTTTGCAGCAGAAACGCTTCGTTTAAACTATTTTGTAATGCAACCGGGAAGGTTAGAATTTGACATTCGATTTTATAAACACATCGTCGCCGGTAACCTTTTCTTTGAGATCCGTTTAAGGACCGAAAACACGACGGATTTGCATCCGATTTTGACTCGATTGTCTTGCGACATGTGCACTCTATCGCACTGGTTTATATATTGGAAGTAGGCCGTAGGACGGATATTAAGTCGCCCTAGTCTCCACAAGAGTCTGGACTAAAGGTCGCGATGAGTGTCAACTGTCGCTAACTCATTGTCAACTGTTTCACAAATCTCTCCCGTCTGTCGTAGATTTCTACGAAAATTCGCCTTACGAATCGGTATCGCAATTAGATTTACACGAGCGATTTGGGTCAGAAAGGGCTGTTTCCTTTATCCCTTCCCTTCTCGGCCATACTTCCCAGAATGGCCGCAGGACCCCCGAAGGACGGGAACACTAAGAACAGGGGATCAATGGACTTGTAGCCTGGCGCTCTGCGTTTTCTCCTTGCAATAACAGTGCATCATTATCGCTCTGGCGTTGACAGATCCACGCATGCGCACGGCGCACGTCTGAGAGGGTTTATCTGAAGACAGACATTAATGGCCTGGCGTGTCAGCGCTTATCTGCAGCCGATTCACGTGAAAGGAACATAAATGTAACATGCATGTCTATAGAGACGTATTGGGATCGTATTCGTCGAAATCTGCGTGTTAAGCATCTCTCAATCTGGGTTAAACATCCTGTGGTCAGCTTCAAATTTGTCTAAGACACTGGTCTTTCTCGTGTGTTGCTTAGTCATTATATTAACATGACCTCTGTACAGCATTTCCACCGTCAGTTTGGGAAATACGGATTTTGGTAGTAAAGGTATATGCAATCGGTTTGAAGAAACGTGCGTACCTTTGTCTAAACCATCGAAATAATTCCCTTGAATTGTTAGAGCGGGTGTTTGGCGAACGTGCCAATAATTCCCTAGTCTATAGTCACTGTTCTCTATCTAATGCACATATTTACCATATTTCGACAAATATTAGTAGATACACTTAAAAAAGTATGTTCACAGAACTTCGTCTCCGATAATGTAACCAAACCTAAACTGTGTATAGGATGTAGTTAAGGTTGCAATATAGATTCGATTTTTTCACAAATGCACCTGAATAGAAACGACAAACACAAGCCAGTGGGAAAGAACATTTCACTCTGCGATAAAAAAAGGCTTTATCAGTCCATATCGGATCACGTCACCAGGCGAAAGACGAACAAGATCGGACGTGGCGTCAAGCAAAGACACGGAGAAGAAAAATTGGTTTCATTCATAACAAAATCACAGAATAACAATGCGAAACGACATGACCCGATCCGTTTGGCGTGAAATGGCTGGCGATGCGCCGTGTTATTAGCATGACTAAACGCTGCATTGACGGCCAGGACTCGGCGGCCGGGTGCCTCTGGGTCTAGACGCGCTGCCCGGCCCGGCCCGGTCGAGCCTTGGCGGGGTGATTCATGCTGTCCGGACCCCGAAACATGCGATGTATCAGCAGGATCGACACCGAAAGCGCGGCTGGCGGGTCCCAATTTGTATATCTGCCAGTCTGTTGAGAAGGTTGCGGGAACAGTTTTGAAGCCTCAACTCAAACGCAAAGGCCAAATTCCAGCATGTCTATGGGCGTGCGTCGCCGTTCCAGGAGTGTCAACAATATCGTTAGCCAATTAAAGATGATTAACTTATCACCTTACGTGGATGTCAGATGGATATGGAGATTGTATGATAACAGGATAAAGCGAAGAACTACCATCATTCTTTCTTACATGCACACACGCACACGCGCACGCACGCACGCACGCACCCACGCACGCACGCACGCACGCACACACACACACACACACACACACACACACACACGTTTACTCGCGCGCACCGATAAACAATGGACTTTTATACTGACCTCTGACCCGGAAGTCACAGTCGTCGGAGCTGTCGGAATAAATGACAGTAGACGACAGGGTCGGGTCGGTTTAGCTCACTTATGTGGGAAAAGTTAATTTATTTAGCGTACTTCATCAATATGCCGGCTCGCTCTCTATAGACTTCCCGTGCGCCACAACGGCAAGCCCAGTGAGGCGAGGGGAATACCCGCAGTCAAACACAAAAACCCCGTCGAGCATTACGTGTCGCCGGGGCGGGGTAACTAGCCGCGGAAGTAGGGCACTTCCGGTGGCCGAGAGATTGACAGACCGGCGCTGCTTGGGCGCACACGTCCGGGCGCATTAGTGGCAGTGGTGTCCGTTTACGCAGCTGTGTTTTCGTCTCGGTTTGACGATCTTATTCGAGTCACATTCGTCGTATGACATCGCTTAAAGTTTAAACGACGAATCTTTATCTCACGCGATTACGTGTTTTTTCAGCGCTGAGTCAGAGCCACAGCAAGAAGCCAGCACATGTAAAACTATACAGTGGTGTATGAACCTACACATAATCCAATCATTGCTATCATCATCTCCTCTCTGACGAATGGTGGGATTTTTTACATGGACCCCCTTTAAATGGATAGGACGTGATTTGCCGTGACGTTGCAGATGGACCTCTGTGAAACAAATACTTTTTCAATATGCTGAGTCGACTAGGAGTGATTAATCGGTGAATTGTCCAAACCTTGCCCTGATATACATCTACAATAAACATTTCACTGCTTTACATCGCTTTGACAATGTTGTTATTACAATTGTTCTTTTAGAATATTTAGCTTATAAATATCTAGACATTAGTTAACCATGCCTATGTTTTAGACCACTGAAACATGAATAGTTCGCTGTACAACCATATGGTAAATGCCCCCCCCCCCCCCACGATCCTACCAATCTACTGTGTTATGCTTATTACATATTTACCTTTACAGCCAACACCTCGTTCCCTATTCTTGCGTGGACATTGTTTGTCTACGTGGCTGTTGCTTTTCGTGTGCCTCTTCTGTCATTACAACTAGCATAATAACAACATAATATGTAATATATAATCAGTAACACGCAACACAAAAATCGAGAACAAGTTGTATGGCCAACATAATCATGGACTTTAAGATCAAAGAAGAGTGAAACATATAATATCACGTGAGCAGCATATATGCAGCGTTGCGTAAGATAACGAAACACAAATACAGTGTTACGACATTAAACTATAAATGCAATATTCCGTCATTCGTCTGCCGAGTGGTAACGATCTACGGATATGCATAAAGCAGGCGGAAGTCAAAACCTGTCACGCAACTGTCTCTGTCGCTGTCAGTGTCCTCGTGTGTACATCTGGATGATCCGTGGGAAATGCAAAGGGTCGGTCTTTGTGCGAATGTGGCACACCGGATGTGGGGAAAGTGGAAAAACATGATGTATGATTTGTCGAGTTGTCACACGCTCTTATATGCACCAATTTGATCAGCACTGAGAAATGTTGCTTACACAACGACTTTCAATAGCGGGAAAATGAGAAATCGCCCTTGTTGTTATAGCTTGTTCCTCGGTTGATTTAGGCGCAGCAAACCGGATTCTTTGACGTACAAACAGATAGTGAGTGAATCGCTAAGCCAATAACCGCTGTCGGTTTGGTAAGCAGGTGCTTGGTTAGTTTGTTTCGAATAGTCGAAATAATGGAGGTTCAGCAGAGTCCTATCACTATGCTCATGACGTCTGATCAATTCAAACAATTAACTGCCTAGCCTATAATTACCATTAAAACCACTGAAACGTCGATCGAGTGTTTTGTCTAGAGTGAAAGGAACGTTTACAATATCAATACAGAAACATTTGCATAATCATATCTCATATTCGCTAAACAAAAATATAACACTGACAGCGAGTGGTTTCGATTACAGGGACATACGTTAAATAAGTTAAGAGATGTCATATAAACCACATAAACAAAACGCTACAACTATTACGTCGTAGTGAATACCGGACGTTTGCTATTTCGCAAAATGAATTTGAAATAAGAAAGGACAAAAAACCCGAACTGAATAGGTAGTCTTAATTAGGACTAGAGCTTTTAAGACGCGGGGTTGTCCCGTTTTACCCTGAAGTCAACATGTTGACGGGTATACCGGGACAACGGCCATTGGTCAGTGTGACACATTCATGAGTAGGGCCTACAGTTAAACCCACTCAAGTCACTATTTAGGGGGTATTGTCGCGCGTACAATTAAAAAGGCATAGCTCTAAGTCGTTTAGTAGGGGTATAATATTATGACTGACACTCATTTGTATTACATCTATCGAATTTACGACCGCGTGGGCACGCCTGCGGTGTGTTCGTATTACGAGTGTAGTAATATCGTAGTAGTAGTTACATAAACTATCGCTCGTAATCTAGCCTAGAGAACAGGGTCGCCTCACTTGGCTAATCATGAATCACGTCGCTGGTCCACGTCGTTTATGCTAAGAGTCGCCGCTTTACTTGGCCGTGAAACACCTGTGCCCGTTTCTATTGCGGTCTGCGTGAGTCACACTTTATTTGCGCGCGTGTAAACATACGCTAACAGACCGCACAGTCGCGTCAAACGAGGCCACGGCGGCCGCTAATAAACTGTCCTGCTGATAACTGCCGATCTCGACCTCGCAGCTGCCTCGATGATTTCATCCGGGGCACGAAACCGCAGCCGGTATAGGGTGTCTGTTAGCCCAACGTTCACGTTAAACCCGTCGTATCAACCTTGACACTCGCTGACACTTTTTCGCGCAACAGTGCTCCATAATAATGACAATTGTCTCGGTGATGCACAGCCAGCGCCTCGCATCGATTCACAAGATGGCGACCGCAGTGTCGCCTGAGACGCTAGCGCGGCGAAAACTGATTGATTGGTTGTATTTGAATGTAAATTGTCGGCGCCGCAGCGCCAGCGAACAGCGTTGGCGATGTCATGTATGGCGCTGTTAACGTTGGCAAAAACAACAACGGACTATTGTGTCTACAATTTGTGATTGAAAGTCCTCGTTGCGTGTCGTTTGTTGCGAGTGCAACATTTACACGTGTTCCCGCCCGTAGCAAGAGTTCGCCGTCTTGTGTTTACACGGATGACATGCCCGCGAAAGTTTACGCGCAGTAGACCTAATCGAAACGGTGTGATATATTTCGGAACTATTTTCAGTGTAATGTATAATGTAAGCGATACATTGTCCGTCGAGCAGTAAAGCGGCTGAGACCGGTGACCGAGACACCCCAGTGATGGGAACGGTCATCGTCCCACATCGCCCGAGGTTGTCTTTCCGCCGAGGGCGCCTCCGTCTGTTTCCCGTAATCTGGGATTTCGTTTTGGGTCCGATGTCCCTAATCGGGGTTCTGCCTCTTCCTCGAACGATGACTCATTCCGTTTTTCGTGCCTGGCTCTTCCGACATTTCGGGTTCTTCGATGATATGCTCCGAACTACACCTGCTGGCCCGAACTCGGCTCATGCTATAAAACATATATGCCCAATGTTTTTTTTGTTTTAACAAGATTTAACAAGATTTAACAAGATTGCCACCTAGAGAATCAACTCTAGATGGCAGGTGGACAAGGAAGCCGTTTGGCTTATCGAGAGTCCAACCTATCTATCTAAGTATACCCTGCCCGTCTTAGGTATATGTCAATTTTATTTTTAAACATATTAACACTTCTAGCACCTACACAATCAGCTGATAATTTGTTCCATTCGTTTACTATTCTTTGGGAAAATGAAAATTTTCTAATATCTAGTCTACACTGCTTCTTTGCTAATGTAACTCCATGTCCTCTAGTCCTTCTCTCTTCCTTGACCGTGAAAAAAATATTTCTGTCAATATTTTCATACCCATTCAATATTTTAAAAACCTCAATCTGATCTCCCCTCAATCTTCTGGTTTCTAGTGTTGTTAGTCCACATTCTTTTAGACGCATTTCATAACTAATATTCCTGAGTTTTGGTATCATTTTTGTTGCTCTCCTTTGTACTCTTTCTAGCATATCAATATCCTTCTTGCGATATGGCCTCCATGCTTGTATACAATATTCTAAATGAGGCCTAACTATTGTTTTATAAAGCGGTATTATTAGTTCTTTTTCTTTGTATACTATATTTCGCCTAATTAATCCAAGAATTTGGTTTGCCTTCGCTGCTGCAATTCCACACTGCTCTGATACCTTCATGTCAGCACTAATGGTTAAACCTAAGTCCTTTTCCTTTACAGTAGTATTTAGTACAGTACCACCCATTGTATATTGTGCATTTTCATTCCCATGTCCTGTGTGGAGGCACTTA
>OZ024859.1:10885969-10935969 GCA_964017155.1 Oasisia sp. SBJ-2009
GGTAGATAGCCAATTGCGTCTGTGGCGTGTAGCCTTTTAGACGCCACCCGGTCGAGTTTAAGGCGAGCGCTTTTCTGTTCGCGCGCAAACCCGATACCGGCGCCTATTTTGCCGGGTGTCAACGACACTGCAATTTTGCGAACGAACCCCAACGGCACTGGCAGACGTCAAGGTTTTGAAACACCTTATCACTTGGGCTAATTGTCAAATAAGCAGATATGGTCTATACGCTTCATTTACATGTCGACATTAGTCGGCGCCTCATGAAGTCATATATCGTCGTCATTGAAATCGGCACCGTCGGCTTGACGGGCCCCGGGTCTCCGAGATTGAAATTGGCCTCTGGGGAGTGAGGTTTGTTACGCCGACTGACATGCCACTTCGGAGGGTGATATCAGTTAAGGATATTGTCAGAAGATTTACATGTATAACGCTGGATTGATGTCTGTTACGGCAATTGACATGTGGTTCCGGAAGTTTGATCTACATTACGGAGATCGTGAACAGTATCGGGAATTGTTACACGTGTCGGTAGTAACAATAATTAGTAGTAAAGGTAAAGGTGAGTTCTTATATAGCGCAGTATCCAAATCTCGGGATTGCTCAAAGCGCCTTACACTTTACTTCCCTGACAGACCTGTTCAATCACACACCATCTCAACTTCTCTGGGAAACATCCAGCCGTATGCTACAATTAATGCGCGAAGGCTGCGCGTACACATATCCACTACTGTTTATAGCCAGGTACTCATTTATACAGCTGAGTGAACTGGAGCAATGTAGAGTGAAAAAACTTGCCCAAGCTTTTTAACACCGCAGCACAGGATTCGAAGACGGGTCTTCTTAGTCGGGAGTCCGAAGTTCTATCCCTGAGCCAATGGGCTCTACTTACTTACTACTAGAAGTAATTGTAACACTTCTATAGCGCATATATCTTTGTATATTCAAGCTCAGAGGCGCAACAAACAAAATCATCTGGCATAAATATAAACGGTGACAGGCAACAGTCGTTACTAGAGCATGGGATCGCCATATATTTATGGTGGAAATGTATTTTCAAACAAAATATGTTTTATAGCGGTTTTAAGACATATACAGTGTAGTTAAGAAGGTATACTTGTTATAGGGAGTTGATTCCAGATCATTACGGTGTTAGCTGTATGTTGTGTGACATGAAATGACCGTGGCAGGTCGACGTGAGTCGTCGGTCCATGTTCCGGAACCAGTCACGTATGACGTGTTAGACAAACAAACAACAACGATAACAAATATTATTGAGGCTAGCAGGATCACTACCCCACAATCCCTACCCCACAATCCTAACCAACACCCCGCCATCTTGACTCAACCCTGCCGCACTTACTAATCCCGACAAATAATTAATCATCGTATTTAAAGCTAATACATTCTAACACATTTGTGTCAATACATAAGCAAACATCATGTTCTTCTGTCAATATTTTGGTCATTTACCCACTCGTGTTTACATAACTTAACCGACCTTTTGAGAAATTTGATCAGGATATACAATTTCTTTACTACATATATACGTTACAGTCTCTACTACATAACGGAACGTCACTATTGAGTGAACATCGGGACTGACCAAAAGTGGACTAGTTTCCTTTTTGAACTAATTTTGGTCTATCACAGGGTGACCCTAATTGGAAGGGCTATGCTACTAAGATGACCAAGCGAAGTTCGACTGTACAAGCCAGTTGAAGCCACCATTTTAAACCCAACCCAACCCAGACCTGTCATTAATCTTAACATACGTAAACACCATTAACCATAATTATACGTAAATACATTATAATATTTACATTTATCGATTATTATCTAAACAGAAACCGCTCGTCTGTCAATGTATATTTCTGATTGGTTGTGTATCGACATAAATTTATTTCTAGTGGACTCACATAACCGAATTTATGGAAACCCGTCTAAGGAAATACACTTTTTTCACTGCCCTGACGCACGATTGTGGATAGGAGTCGGCGATTTCCGTATCGAGGGTCGTGACTGCCGGGGTTCGGGGAAAACTCGGGTCCACAAATCGCTTCCTGCGCGGCCACGACGGCGCGGGACACAAGCGGGCACTTTCAATTAGGGTAACGCGTTTGTCACAACAGCTATCACCCCCGCACTGCGAGTGACGGCGGCTGCGGCGGGGTGGGGTGGGGTGACGAAGCCGTAGCGTGCGCGCGGCGCCGGTGGTATACCGACGACGGCAGGCGTGAGTCACTCTATGTTTTGGCGATACGGCTTCCGGGGGGCTTGCGTCGGACGGAGGCACAATGCAACCGGCGCTCGAGCGGACAACAGCGGATACGAGATAGGCGCACCGGTAGCGGACGCTAATTCATTTGCCGTTCGTTAGTCAACGGGTCTCGACCATCGGTCAGAGAACACGCACACGCATAGACCATATCGCCGGACACTCACAGTCAGGAGCGCTATCATACTGAATGGGTTGACAAGTCTGCTATCAGCATTGCGAGCGACACTCTGTTTCACACACACATAAAGACACACGCAGGATACGTTGGTCCCAGCAACGAGACAAGGTAAGACATATGCATGTAATTAGCGACGATAATTATTCATGCAGTGGCCGACTTTGATGTCGCGTTCACGTCGCGATGTAACCACACGACACATCGTCCGGACGGCTAGCTACGAGTTGTCGTCTGTCACTGGATGCGTCGGATGTGTGTGTTTTACGACCGGGTCGCAAGTGCCGCTTGTTCGCGATAGCAAATATTGATTTAGCGCGTCAATTACACACTTGCACGGAGACATTACGCGTCGCTTTGAAGTCGACCCAGCGCGATGTTCCCGTGTGAAAAGTACCTTAAAAAACTCCCGATAAAGTGGACGAGACTGATCAAACCATCGCTTAACTTGTTATAACTTATAACTGGCATGGGATATCCCTGGCATGCATGTAACAACTATTGCAACATAAACCAGTAAGACACATCTTTGTATAGGAGTATCCTGTTCCAAGATATCAGGTTTTGCAAGTCATTCAAATATACCTTTGTATAGTGTATATATGCGGATGCCATGTTTTTTTTTGCATCTAATGTTTTACTAATATCGCGACGTTCGATCAATTCTACTGCCGGATGCAAACAGGAGTATAGTATAAAAGACGAGAACTCTTTCACTATCATCGGTGAACTTCCGACTAACTTAAAATAAGCAAGTTGTTTGCCGAATCCGCGAATATTCGTGTCACAATATGTACCATGAAGTGGTCATTAGTAACACTTAGCAAACAGCCAACTTATTCATACAATGCTAATTTTTAATCTGTCGTGGATGTTCGAGCTAACTTCCCTTGTTACCCCTATTTCCCTTCCTCAAACTCAGTTAGGTTTTGCTAGGTTTCTGGTCGTGCATTCGTGCATCGAGTTCTCGGTTTCTCACACCAGTGCACGTGTACAAGCGTGCACGCCACTGCATAAATATTAACTCGGAATTTGCCGCCATTTTGCATGACATTTTGAAGCAACGCAGCCCGTCTGACTGCATGTGCGCATGCGCGGTGGCGTGACTAGCGAATGCGGAGGAGCGTGCGTGCGTCGACAGTAGAAGGTTCGCCTCCTTACCAAGTAATTTGGACTAAGGAAGTTTTCCGAGACTGAAGAGCGTAATTTACCATTTTGAAACATTCTAGTTTTCTAGATATGTTTTCTGGAAATGTTTCGACCGTTCCAAACCAAGATCCTCTCATGGAATAACACATTGAACCGTTTTTATATATAAAAAACAACTTATTGAAAAACAATCCCGACAAAGAAATATCTTCATTCCGTGTCGTGATGGAATTACATTTTCTCGCTTGTTCATAAGTGAATAGCGTTCTTTGAAGATGGCGAACAAACCAATCTTATCGCAATCCAAGTTGCAATAATTATGTTGTTCTTTAAACACATAAAAACAACAAGGTTATTACTCGTGTGTCTTATGTACAGTGTCAAACCACCGCAACATCTAGAGACACATGACGTAATACTATGCGTAGTCGACTCACTGAAATATGACAATTGTCATTGTCACAAGGAATGTGTTCTAAAAAGATAACAGATGTTCGTTTCAACTTCGCGGGTTTGCTAATCAATTGACCATCGGTACTGACCTCCGTGGTTGCAGTAACATCTATAAAGGTTCTACTTGTCCAGGTTTATCGTCGTTATGATAGTCAGTATGTTTTAACTGGACATTACATATATGCACTGAACGTCACGTAAGACAGTTTAAACATTGTTTTCGTGCCCTTATAGGATTAAGAAAAAAACATGGACTAGTTTTATATACATTTTTGTACACACAGACCAACTCGCTGCCAAACCGACATACCACGTCATCCGATGATGTGATTGTGGCGGATTGGTCATACATTTCGGTGTAAGGTTTCGTCGAGGTTTGTGCAAAAACACTGACACACCACGCGCTTATGTGTGTTCTTTACAACGATGCGCTGTGTTTATGTGTCATTTAAAAAAAATATTTGAAACTTCTTGTGTTTGTTCAATTGTATTCCCGCTTTCCGTCAGTTGCTTTTGCGAGCATATCACTATTCGCCCAGTCCGCCTTGGTATATCTTCCCCATATGGGACACGTATGTATGGTACGCCTTTAAATATCATCTCATTGGTATACATTTAGACGTGTAGGGGGCGACTGTTTTTATTGCCGTGAACACATGCGTGTGCATGTGTACACGATCGCACACGTGTGTCCTACAGGCATACAAGCTCGCGAAGACAAGCACGTACTTCCATGCGCGTCGTTCACAAGTATCACTGTCTTGTTAGTCATAACTAGCCGCGTGTTCATGACATAATGACACAGCGAACGTAACGGCCTGGCCGACACACAATGACCCGGGGGGGGGGCTTTATTGCCGCCTCGCACACTTACGGCGAGTCAGCGAAAAACATCCGCCATGACTGTTGTCCGGTTTGACTTAGCTATATGGCTAACTTAGCTGACCACCCCCGCTGACCATGCAAACATCCGCGGATACACACTTGGTGACCCCCCCCCATGCGGTACCCCAGGGAAACGTCATTTGTTGATTTCGTGACTTCAATCGAAGACTCGACGTGGTTGAGTTCAGATCACCGCAATGAAGACGGTATAACCCGTCATCCTGTTTAGTAACTGAAGTGAAACTACACTTACCTTCCTGTTATTTTAAAAAAGATAGAACATTTTTGAAATGATGATACGTGAAATTAAAAAAGAGAAATCACAGTTAGCCTTCTGTTGTCTTGGGGATAAACAGAACATTTTGGAAATGGTGATATTTGGCGTTTGAAAAGAAAACCTTTTGTGTGGATTGAAGGCACGTGAACAGATTAGATTCAATGGTAGAATGTATTGGAACTTCTGGAAAGTGCATTTATTTAGTTTAGTTAGCGGAGGGAATTATTGGCACTTTATTTCGTAGCAATTTCGGTAAATATTAATGGTCATTGTGCATGAATGCGTCCCCAGAAGAGCTGGAGGTATAGAGTTTTGGCGGGCTTTGATCAGCGCATCAATGACGTTTTGGCAGAGGATGTGATAAACAAAATATAATCTTTTGTTAGATACAGTTTTGCTATAAGTTTAACATGCCTTTGAAAAGGTGTACGCTTCATGGACATTCTAGTACAATAATATGATATGCACACATCATAATAAATTTAATAATATTGATTATCTCAAGAATTAATGGCTGCTACGGACAATGACAAGCAGCAGACGCCTGCCCGATGGTAGGAATTTAAAACACTTCCGAAAATGGGTGGTCTTTGTCTTTCTTTACTGACCGTAGTTTGCCAAGACAATTTCTGCGCAAATATCGTCTACTAGCGCTAAACTATTGCCACATTTTTAGACTCTACAAATACGCTAATGCCTACATTGTGATGTAGTCTTTAAAAAAAATACGTTAATAGTCTGACAAAACACTGACGTGTCCTCCAGTGGAAAAGCGACAACAGTGGTCTCTGCCCGCAAATTCAATAAGCTGAAGAAAAATCAGTCACGCGAAAGCGTTCTAAACACGTCATGGTCAACGAAAGCGAGCGTATATAATGTCTGTCCTACGGGTGTATTATTGTTTTGTACACGTGTGTTTGTGGCTAATAACACGTCTCGCAGGGGTTGAGGGTGACACTGCGCAGGTGTTCCTGCGGTGACGACATGCGGGTGTGCTAAGTGTACGCCGTGGTTTTGCGATAATACGCCAATTGTGCGTGCACACGTTCATGCGATAGTTTTTAGCTTCGCCGCAATGATAGCGACAGAAACAGTATTCAGGTGTGTGTCGTAGTTAAATGTCAGTATAATAGCAAACGGATAGCCGACTTTAAATATTGTTACTTGAGATATTCGCTATGACAGGTATTGCTTGATGTTTCGACGGTTGCGCAATGTTGTTCCCACTGAACAGTGCATCTGGTTAATCAGCTGTACACATGAGTACATCGCTACGGACAGCGGGAAGGAAACGTCTTTGTGCATCATTTGCAGCGTGGCTGAGTTCCTATACGAGATGGGACAAAATAGTACTAAGAACTATTAATACCGCTCTATGCACACACTAATTGAAATGTTGTTTTATGTTTTATAAATTGTGGTGCAAACTACACAGGCGCTATATAATAAACGTGTGTATGTGTATAATGTATGTATATATACGTATCGTATATATACGTGTATATATATACATACCATACCATACCATACATACATACATACATACATACATACATACATACATACATACACACACACACAAACAAACATGCATACATACATACATACACACACACACACACACACACACACACACACACACACACACACACACACACACACACACACACACACACACACACACACACATACACACTTACCTGTATGATAGAGCAGAAGTGGATATTTTCGTGCATTAATTGCCGCAAGGCTAAATGCTTCCCAGAAAATTCAAGATGATGTTCGATTGGTCAGGACTGCCTGGGAGTAAAGTGCTTCGAGATAATTGGCTACTGCGCTCCAAAAAATTACCTTTCATTATTTTAAAATTTTTATGAAACCGCAGCATATTTTACAGTCAAATATATCGTGTACAACAGTTTCTGTTCGCAAAATAATGCGATCTTTTTACGATACGATTTTGTGTCTTCACTTATAAAGATTTATTTATTTATTTATTCGTTTTGAATAATATTATAACACATTATGTCGATGTTATATTGGCCGCCAAATTGCTTCAAATTAGTGTTAGGCAGCTTTTGCTTTTTGAAAGTGGAGCTCGTGAAATGTTCAAATTGTAAATACAATATTCATGTAATAAAAAACGTAAATCCGATCTGGTGGTACCCGGATGCGGCGTACCAGGTTTAACAGTGAATGTTGTAAACGCGTAAGATGTGCCGTATTTATCATATATGATTTCATTTTTTCCGATGCGACTTTTGAAGGTTTCGCTATACTAATTTAAAAAAAAACAGGCTAATTCATTTCTAAAGATTTTATTCTTTTTTGGTGAACACAATCCGACATAGCCGGTTTCGATTGCGGCAATTTCTCGCAGATTGGCTTAGTGACCAAAATTGCTGATCCCAACAGAGTGAGAATAACACCCTTTTCATATTTCAACAACAAAGTTGACAAAGTCTCATAACACTTTATACTAAAGAGATTGTCACAGGTCACATGAGTGATGTAAGCAATGTTTGTGTGAAACTAACTATACCCAATGAACTTGACCAATGCGGATATCGGTTTCAGGGGCTTTAAATAGCCAGTAATGTCTGTATTTGGCACGTGTGCCATATAGAGGTGCGCGTCCTTCCCGAAATTCAAGGTTTCCAAACATAAACATAGCCTACAAAATTGGACGAAAAGGGACTGATTTAGTGAACATTGTGTAACTAATATCCGAACAGATCAGACGGTTTCTCTTAAATTATCTAGATATTTCAGTAATTACCCCATACTGCTTTGCACAGCCTATTTTCTAAAAACGGACCCACCAAAAAGTGACCATTTCAACGTTGAACCTTTTCCCATCACCGTGACATTTTTACCCTTAAATTATTGCATGTCGTTCACTTGGTCTTATTCTAAGATTACGACCCCAACGCGTTTTGACAAAACTGCGTCTTAAAATATAATCTGTTTACGAATATCAACTTCGGTATTCAGCACGGTGCAAGTTAATAATCACCCCAACGCGGACGGGTGAATCGGGTGATATCCTACAGATAACGCACACACGAGCGACGTATTTAGCAGCAGTCTTTACACAAATACAAACAATTATCCAAACAAGTTTATTTCCAGATTTCCTTCACATTTAAAAAGCGGGTAATTATACGGTTTTGTTGACGAAGGGGTAAGAGCACCAAAGAGATTAAATATTGAGGGCAAAGCGCGTTCTCCGCACCGACAAAGGTCACAGGACATGTCACAAGACAGTATGACGGTTGTTCAAAAGAAATCGGTTGTCACTTTAGTGATGCTGACGAGAAAGGAGATTAGTTTGCGCGGAAAATTATCGGGGATTAAGGTCAGCGAATGTGATTTTTGTACGGAAGAAACCTTTCTGTGTGCACAAGAAGATACGTGACAGCTAATACGGAGGTAACTGTGTGTAAATCGCACGGGTCACGTATTGGCACGACACTAGGACGACGGGTGTAAGATAATAGCCGGCACTGAATGAACTGTTTTATCTAGTTGTACATCAAGCAACATGGTTTGAGAAATACGTACGCGCACTCACCGCACTCAGTTCTGGCTAAACAATATTTAATATTTGTATGCATATAGACTCTACATACATTACATATTATGAAAAATCATATATATATATATATATATATATATATATATATATATATATATAATTTTCATATTATGTATAAAAAGTCTATATACATACAAATATTATATATATATATATATATATTTATATATATATATAAAGTATATATATATATATTCCTATATATGTATGATAATATATATATATATATATATATATATATATATATATATATATATATATATAATATTGTTGCATACACATTATATACGTCTGCATGCACTATAATGAAATAACAACACAAATAATAACAACCAACACTTGATTATTATTTGCATATTTACATTTTTGCATAGTTAAATTATTATTTGCATACTTACACATCCTTCTTAAAAAAACTACCGTCATTATGTACGTCTAAAGGCCGGTGGAAGTTTCAACGGCTTCCTGTAAACGTAAACGAAAACTGTTAATTCACGACATGCGAGGCAAAGCGGTAGATGTTATCGGACAAGATAAACACCTGGCGAATCTCGGCGCCGGATTGATCTTGATCAACGACGAATGAAACAACTCCCTGTCACCAAAACGGATGTAACTCGAGAAGGCTGAGGCCGCGAACGTGTCTCATTGTGTGTTTATATACACGTAATATTAAATAATATATAATTGTTGAGAAACGTTTAGTGTTCTGTTTGCCTGCATCATATGCACAATTACTTATTTAATTTTAATTTTAAACATTAAGTATTTTTACTCTGTTTCTGAATGTTTGTAATGTTCATGCAACAGCTGGGATTTTGGCATATAATTGAGATAACTACCACGTATGTATACACATACTCATACGCTTGCTCATACACCACGTATGCACGCCACAACTGCGTGTGTGTGTGTGTGTGTGTGTGTGTGTGTGTGTGTGTGTGTGTGTGTGTGTGTGTGTGTGTGTGTGTGTATATATATATATATATATATATATATATATATATATATATATTAGTAGTGTAGTTATCTCAATAATACGTGCAAATGCCCGATGTTGCATGAACAAACATACAGAAGCACAGTAAAAATGTTAATGTTTAAAATTAAATTTAAATATGTAATGGTGCATATGATGCAGTCAAACAGAACACTAACAGTTTCTCAACAATTATACAATTTGTATTGTTTACACGAAAATAAAACAAAACAGTCTCATCCACATAAATACCTACACCGTTTACGTGTGACATAAGCTGGTAGTTAAGATAATACTAGCGCAACAATATTTATTATTTTACACCTACAAGAAAAAGGCAAAACAAGCAAAAAAACAATATAAATCAATATGATTTTATATGAACAGAAACATATATTTTAGCAGGTGAAATTAAAGAAGCAACTTAGATTGTATATAAATAGTTCCATCAATTGTGTGGCATAAAACATATTATTAAGGCGTTAATGTAACTTGCCATTTAAATAAAAATAAGTAATATCAGTGTAGTCTAAAAAATAAAATGTCTACAGAATGTTTAAAAATGGGTAACAAGAATAGGACCAACATTAGTATCGCTGGTGATATTAGTATACACTCACAAGGAAAAATAAAATATTTTAATAGTGAATTATAAACAAATAATTCTACAAGTGACACAAGCAGAAAAAAATAAAGCAACAACGGCAATAATATAAAATGTTTATTTACAATTTATTGTCACATTATAACTTGACAAACCAAGTTAAGCTAAATCAAATATAAAACATAATTTCATATATAATTTAAGATATAATTTGTAGGTGTTTAGATATCTATAATTTTATTTCCACCCAAAACAGGTCAGAACAATATAATGTAGGACTTGTGACGTAACATCTAGCAACTAAGAAAACGTAAACAATAGTGTCATTTGTGGTTTTGATTTATTCTCACGCGAAAACACGTCAAAACGATTTAAACTAGACGCGGTGTTGACAGATGTTTACTGTCGTCGTTTCACGCCACACCCACTCCGCTTTGATGTAAGTAAGGCTCGTTTTCTAAATAATAATAATTCTGTATTACGACCAGGATGCGCTGATCTGAGCCGAGTCGGAGTGAGTTATTTATGCGTCCAGGCCCGTGCGAATCCTTTGAAGCGCACAAAAAATGACGAAGGGCGGATGTGCACACGACAGACGGCAGCAAATCGCCGGAAGTATAAGTGGGCGCTGTCAGCCTTACGTCGTTCCCAGGATGCAGTTGGCGACGGGAGCAGCGGAGATCTCTTCGCGGCCAAATTGGTGTCAGTCTGTAGCAAGTCTTCAGTCGGTTGGTTGAAGACGTCAGGACGTGGTAGCGAACGGCTTGGTCTCTAGGACTGACGGCATCCGGTGGTTGGTTGGAGCTCGTCGTTGTCGGATGTTGACTTTGTGGTCCGTCGTTGGTTTTGATGGTGTAGACGGAGCTACGATACACGGACAGCCAAGGGAAGGCGTAAGGTGAGGGGGCGAGATTCACATTCGCTAGGAGAACGCGTCGATATTCTGGTAGGCCCCCGTCGTCCACAGTTCACGCCGTCCACAAGTTGCCATAGATATGTTGTGGAAGTGGACGAATTTGCGCAGTTCTAAGTTGACCAGATTACGCGCCGCCTTCGCCTCGGCATAGCAAGTCAACTCACTGTTGTAGGATTTGCAAAACTATAATAACGCGGTAAATATTTGTATACCTAAACTAATAAAATAATTTATCAGTCGATCGTTTCCAAGCGGCAACGGTTCAACTGCCATCCATATTAATAACGAGATAATGAATAAACATAATTTAAAGATAATAAACGTGATTCGATTTATATCTGTTTCGGCACTAAACTCGTTGTTGTCCAATCGTGTTCTGTACGTGTGAAAGTTGACAGTTGCCTGCTACAGGTAAACGTGTACGTTACCGATTTCGCCTTTGAATAATTGCCATCAAAATTGGTGTCAGGAAACAGTTGACATAAATCATTGTCTTTATTATTTCACAAGTTGTTTTAAGCGACACTAGCGACATGAAAAACAATGAATAAAATCCAACACAATGTGAGTAAATTATATATTTTATAGGAAAGCCGTTGGTAATGGTAAACTATATGTTAATATTTTAATTAATTAGTTATTACATATTTATAAAATATTATTTTATTAATACTGTCATCATCATTATCATTGTCAATAGTATTTAGCGAAAAAATGACAACAAACATTCTTTGTCAGTAAATCAAAATAATCATATGATATGATATGATATGATATGATATGATATGATATGATATGATATGATATGATATGATATGATATGATATGATATGATATGATATGATATGATATGATATGATATATATATATATATATTATATATATATATATATATATATATATATATATATATATATATATAAAACTATATACAATGTATAATATTTAATGGTATACATATTAGTTTGATATTTAATAATAATCTTCATACAACAAGTATTTGTGTTGTGTATATTGTGTCTAAATAATTACGTATATAATGTTTTTGTATTATATATTTGTATTTATAGTTATAGTTATATTTTGTATATAATTTATACTGTACATATAAACATAGTATATATATATATATATATATCATATAATATATAATATATACATTATAAAATATAATATGTACATTATATATATATATATATATATATATATATATATATATATATATATATATATATAAACCTACGCATTATATATAAACGTACACATTATATATATATATATTATATATATATATATATATATATATATATATATATATATATATATATATATATATATATATATATATATATATATATTATATTATATATATATATATATATATATATATATATATATATATATATATATATATATGCGTATATTTATTTACAGATGCTAATTGTATGAAGATTTGAATATTATTATTAAATATAAATTATCAAAATAATAATATGTATAAAATAATATAAAATTATATATATATATATACGTGTATATATATACACGTGTATATATATATATAATAATAATAATTTACAGACAATACATATATAATATATATACATGTAATAATTTACAGACAATACATTACAATACAGATACTTTGTTGTATGAAGTTTGAATATCATTATAAAATATCAAAATAAGAATATGTATAAAATTTAATTATGTATATATATATATATATATATATATATATATATATATATATATATATATATATATATATATATATATAGTTTTACAATTATTATAAACAACTCCATGAGTGACCCGTGTGCGCGCATAACACGTAGGTACTTCTTTCTTTCGATTCACTGGCTTCACGCGGACAATGCTAAGTGACATGTTCTCCGTCTACGGGCAAATAGTTTCCGCCTTGTTGACCTAACGACAAATCTAAATACGGCCACGGAAGAATGGGTATACTAAGCGTGTGAGAGAAGTAGTAAGGTCTATTGGACGGGGTCACACGGTGATTACTATCAGCAATGCCCGTGGCGATCTAAGAGACCGCCCCTTTTGTGACGGACAAGTTTACGTAGTAATTGTGAGTACGCGACCGGATGTTGTAGTTTGTACAAATTAAACGCATTGGTGACGCCAACTTATTGTATGAAAGCGCAACAGCGCAACAGAACGTGTTGGTTGTTTCAGTGACGGATCAGACAGACTCACGTAAGTCCAGATTATATTTTGGAAATCGGTTACATTGTAAAGGCAAGCCAGCGATGTATAGCCCTGGTAGACCATAAAAATCTAGGTTGGAAGATTAGTCACAGAAAATGGTGAAGCATTGGTAAATAAGTGTATTCATGCGGCAGACAAGTTTATTGAAGTAGACGAACGTTGTGGTAATGAGTAACTGAGACGTTATCACAACTTTATTTACTACGAAAAAGTTCAACCGGACATTGCTGACCACAAACAATGACCCCGCCGATGTAGACCTATTAAGATAAACGTTGCGGTCAACGATGAGTGTCGTTTGAGTTATAAATAGTCGATAAATAGTCGATGTACGACACGCGATGTATTGATTTATTATCGTTTTTATCACAGCGATATCAAAACTGATCATTGAGCGATCGTTTTAGGTTGAATGTGCACTTGTATAATAATGATCTAGTGATAATAATGGTCGTGACGTCACGCCGTCTTTCCTATGCTAAGTTCGGGAACCAACTCAGTCAATGTCCGTTGTTTATTCTCTTTAATAATCTATTCATGTTCTTGTCTCGACATGTCATCCAGGAATGAAAGCTGTATACGACTATTCCCAACTGACGTTGATAATGTTGCTTTAAGCAAGTAGCTATATATCTTTTTGTGGCTGATGTTTGTGTACAAATAACCTACGCGCATTGGCTGAATTCTTACTAGAGAAGTCGAAATTGTGTTCGAATGAACATGTCTATCTAAGCGTGAATGGAAAGTATCTGACACGGCACAGTATAACAACTTACCTTTTAACTTTACGTCGACGAACTGTCGTCCTACTTTAGGCTAGGCGTCAAGTGCCACCTCCATTCACTCTGCGTGCTATTACGCTGTCAATGTGCTAAAGCGACGTTTCTCCTTTTAGGTTCGGTGCCGATTACGCGTGTGATATTGTGTGTTCGGTTCCATTTCGTTTAAGTTCTTTAAGTATTTTTAGAGACGTTTGTGTACCGTTTGTGGATAGGTCTAATTATACTTTAGCGTAGAACGACGCGTTTTTCCACCGGATGAATGAATAATCGTTCTGCCACAGATATTCTCCTGAATTTATATTTCTGAGTGAGATATGGTGTCTTGTTTGAATGTATGAGGTTATTTGACATGTTGTACATATCCTCTAGTTTCGTTTTATTCTGAAATTCGTTATAATCATTCCGTTGTTGCCGTTTTTATCTTATTGCTGTTAGAACGGGTTAATGTTTATAGATTCAGAAAAAAAAATTCACATTGACTGTATTTCAGCCACGTTTTTGTCTGATATATTTTCAATGTTTTCGGTAAATTTTGCGTAGTCGTCTTCGTCGTCGCAGTAGCAGTAGCAGTAGCAGTAGCAGTAGCAGTAGCAGTAGCAGTAGCAGTAGCAGTAGCAGTAGCAGTAGCAGTAGCAGTAGCAGTAGCAGTAGCAGCAGCAGCAGCAGCAGCAGCAGCAGCAGCAGCAGCAGTAGTAGTATCGTCGTCGTCGTCGTCGCCACCGTTTGGGAAAAGCGGCAAGAAAACACATATCCATGTACCCTCAATTCATACCGATAACTAACCACAACCCCTACCACTGTTACAGATGTTTGACTTCTCTGTGTCGATGCCGGAGTCGAGTCAGACCTTCACCCCCGACTACCTCCACCCCTTCCCCGTCTCCCGGGAGATGGGAGCGGCGACGATGCCCTACAACACACGCCCCTACCAGCGCCCCCTGCAGGCGACTCCGGGCACGACGACGACGTCAACGCCGGTAGACGACGCTGAGATCGTCACGATAGTACACTCGCTGATGGAGGAGCAGAAGCTGATGTCGCCGTGTCAGAAGCCATCGTCTCAGCGATCTCGCGAGAACGTGCCACTTCCGGCCGTGTCGTGCTGTGGCGACGACCACCGGAAGTCGAAGAACTCTGTGCTGGACGTGTCTCAGCAACAAAACTTGGCGCGTTACCATGGTGACGGCGCCTTCGTGGACTACCAGCCGGCTTACTGCCAGCTGAAGACGCCACCGGCGTACATTGACAGCGTGCAAACGACGTCACCGTTTAAAATGGACATAAAAATGGAGACGGAAGTGACAGGAAATTTCGTTTCCTTTCCGATTTACTCGGGGAACTGTTGCGGAAACGATAGCAGCGCCGACTGCCGGCAGTGGCAGACAACGAAGGACTGTGGATGGATACCTCAGGGAATCGTCTATGCTGGTGAGTACGAATTGAACACTGTAGGACATGTACGAAATTGTTTTATAAATACGTGATCAGATAATATGATGAAGATATTACTACTACAAGTATTCACAAAATATATATATATATATATATATATATATATATATATATATATATATATATATATATATATATATATATACTTAATATGAATATAAATAGGTCAAAACAAGCATCATCGACTTTAATATCAGAAGTGTCAAGACAGAAATGATGGGACGCTCGTGTTGTGATGTCGGCGTCGAGAGAATTTTGTCACCGGGGTGTCTTGTCGTCATGCGGATCTTGTCACCAGGGTGTATTACCCGATACATACCCTGTCGTACAGCTACGGGGAGTCACCCGTTGACGACGTTAGCATGATGTATTCCGACCGCGCGTGAACGGAGAGTTAATCAGGTATACCAGGGCCTACGTTTAACAAGATTCAACAAGATAGTCACCGAGGTATCCTGCACTTACGAGATGTTACTCATAGCCGCTTTCTACCTGACGGATACTGACAGCGCGTGAACTTCGAGTTAATCAACTATATATATATATATATATATATATATATATATATATATATATATATATATATATATATATATATATATATATATATATATATATATACAGGGTATATATATATACATACACGAATGAATGAGCAAAACACAGCGCGTTTACGTCGCCGTTGTAACTCGATACACTGCGCGTAACATCGCATCCTATCGGATATGACGTACGACTTTGCTGGTGACAAACGTCGATAGGGTAGCAGAACAGAACACACATGTAACGTCGAGATTGCGATCGCTGGCTTCACGCGCACGCGGTGTCTGTGTTCCTTTGTTGAACTCATCACTCCGGGCGCTCGCACCTCGCCTAGCGGGGACTCGATCATATCAGCTTCCTGCGCGGATATTTTTGGAGTCAGCCGCACGGATCGACCTCGACACGCGTGGCTGATTTCGCAACGTTAGCTCCCCGTGATGAGCTTATCGGGGACGACACCGAGTACGTGCATTGTGATTTAGCGTCGATTTAACTTGTCATAACTCACATGATAATTCGGTGACAGTGATGGTTACAATGATGAATGGCAGTGTACAATTGATAGCGACACTGTAATATATCAAGGACAGGTCATGCATCTTCTTAATCGTGTGTCATTTTCGCGGGTCCAAACTTGTTTGTTTGTTCCGCCTGTCTAAACATTTCATAACACACACACGCACGCACGCACGCACGCACGCACGCACGCACGCACGCACACACACACACACATACACACACACACACACACACACACACACACACACACACACACACACACACACACACATTCTATATATGCAATAAAACGTTCGCAAATGTACTCATTTACTTGTTATTTTGTCAAAATTGCAAAATAACTGAGATTCCATGCAAATGACGGTGAGTGGGCATGTATGTATAATTGAATAGCATTGTTCATTGTAATGTTCATTTAGCTATATCGCGTCTGATACATCATGTTTTTTTACAAACGTGACGCAAAGCGACACTTAATTACTATTGTTTCTCGCAATCATATGCGCGTGCACCAAATAAACTATAATGTCCCCGGTTTTTTTTCTTTCTCAACCCGACTTAATTAAACTAAACTATTGCATAAGACAAAAAAACATGATATAAAAACTGAAACCTACGTCAAACGTGTAGGGGGAATCGTTTAAGTTTAGCACGCGATAATGTCACTGTCCGCTGTGGCGTGCTTCATTGGGATCTCTTTGTGGCTGTGTCGGTGCCAACACTGACATTTGCCAGGTGTTACTTGTGAACAATTGCCACTCGTGGGCGTTCATTAGTTGTCTGGTGTTATTTTTGTCAGTGTGTCAGCCATTAAAACTACTGGAAAACAATCGTTTTTAGCATCGACATTTTTGCGTAAACTGCTGAAAACCCTACGAGCATTAGCTGGTTGCTTCTTGTAACCTCTTACAAATTACAAATGACCCATGTTTGACTAGCCCAGTTCTGGCTAAACACTAGTGGACCCGTTTCCTGGCCCATGAGAGGTTCTGGCTAAGGTTATTTGGATCATGTTCTGACGAAGTTACGTTGAGTCAAAATTAACAGGTAGCGGTGTCGCCGCAAAACAAAGCAACTGATAATCGCTAAAACACATGTTCCCACGGCTGGCATTCGCTGTTCTATTGAAATAGTCGATTTAATCAGATTTGTCAAGATATTGACACGTAAAGGGATAAACGCCACGCCGTTGCTGGACAAGGAAGTATTTGGGTTATTGGCGGTTAGCTTATTAAATTATAATGTACATAAACAAATGGAATTGCATTCACGACAGCGCTGCGGTAGTTGCAGTGTCTTAATTGGTAAGATCATCTATCGAATGGACGCTCTTTTTCCTTCCTGTCCTCCTTCCTTCCTTTCTTCCTGCCCTGCCCTCTCTTCCTCACTCCCCAAATAAATGCACCACATCTACACCTCTCTTCCTATCCGCTTCTCTTTGCTCTCCCTTGGTATATCCCATAAACCCATTAATTGAGCCTTGTAGGTGTTTCAATCTCGTCTGCGGTTCGCCATATTGTACCACATCTACACCCCTCTTCCTCTCCGCCTCTCCTTCCCCTCCCTTGGTGCATCCCATAAACCCATTCAATCTCGGTTGCGGTTCGTCATATTGTACTCGGTTGCTCAGGTCAAATCTTCTACGAGAACTGTCTGAAACCTGACGAAAAAGTTGTATATTTGTAACGGAATTAATGATACCGAAACAGACGGGACTCGGCTAGGTTGGGTGAGTCACCGCGCCGTGTCTAGCCCCGAACCGACCGAGGTGAGAGGTCCACTGAAGTCCTCCCCCAGGACACGTACAGTGATTCAACCACGAGCCAAACTCACAAGTGGGCCAGTTACGCTTAACACAGAGTTAGATTCAAGATAACAACCTTTTGTTATCGGCATTATAAAGACATAAACCGTCGAACTACTCATGTGTGATAATGCACAATACACGTCTTTATTTACACACGCCGTGAGCCAGTGACTCATTATGCTAATGACTATATTGTGAGATCGTGTCCGCGAGAGATTTATGAATGGCGGAGTAATCTCAGATACGGGTCAGAGGTGACAGGAAGGAACTTCCTTATAAGGAAAACGTAGTAACATAGCCGTTCCAAAGTCCGCTTTGGTTGAGGCGGCACACAGATTATATCTCGTACTTCTGTATCGTATCAAGATATTGAGCCAATAGTGTCGACCGTTAGCTGGCTAACGCAGATTGCTACCGAAGACATGGTTTATACGATACGGAAAGCTAGCAACGCCCACGCCGGTAGACTGTTTCCGTTGCGTGCGTCTCGTGTTGTGAATGACGTAATGTTTCGTGCGAGTCGAAGCTGACTTTATGTCTGACCCAGTGGCGGAGAACGACACATCCCGGTCCACTATTCACACAACCGCTGACAGAGGCAGTAAAATATGCCCACGATATCATTATAATATCACCACCGGCGAAAGGTAAACCCGTGCAAACGGTTGCTTTTATGCGGTCACGTTTCAATCAATCATCGTTTAATTTTCGAAAATGCACTCTGATGTCCGTTTCTGAACGCATCCGCGCGTTGCGTCCATTGAAACGGCTTGCGTAACGCTGAGTTCGTTTCTGTCATAAATCACGCTGGGTCCTTACAGATATTAACTTACACCGAAGAGCACACAATAGGGGGTGAAAACGGTACATTCTTCACGAGAAACTATCTTTTAGTGGCGCTGGTTGCACTCTGTGAAACTACAGACAGGAATGACTAACAAGTCCATCTGTTCTGTGCGTACATGCAGGTGGCGATATCACACGTTACAGTAAAAGAAACTACACAATTTCTTAGAAATACTCGATAATATTTACTTTCGCGTCTACAGACGCACGCGATATTTTTTTTCACCTGCATACGTATCGTGCGGGTAAAATAGCTTAATACAAACCTTCGATTGTACCAATACAAAACGAGGTGGACTGTTACACTCGGTGTAATTTTGAATTGTACCTATATCGCAGAAGAAAGTTTTGATTTTACAAAAAAAATAATAAATTTTATCCGGCCTGGATAATCGGTTACGTCTTGGTACAGGCATCGATGCGCATGCGATGACGTCGATAGGTATTGTTCACGTCATCCCATGCATCTGGGCAACAAAGGCTTAAGCCAGAATTAAAGTATTCTTGCCTTTTTATTCGACTTATATATATATATATATATATATATATATATATATATATATATATATATATATATATATATATATATATATATGTATATATATATATATATATATATATATATATATATATATATATATATATATATATATAAATACATAATTTTGTTGGGATCTCCGTCTCGTTTTCGATTTGAAGGTTACTATTAAATGTTGCCGCTAATTGTAACAGCGCGTTTTTTAATCACGTCACGTTTATGTCTCGTTCAATGGCATTACGCGAACGTCGTGTAAGTAGGTTTACAGAAACGTATCGCGATATCCGCTTTCAAAAAAAGCGCGCGGACTTTAACACGTCGCACGAGCGTTGCTAACATTCACAAGACGAGACACTTCGCTTGAGCGAGTGTCAACACAACGACAAAAATAAACACAAGAAAATCACGAGCCGCTTGTAGTGACACCGCAAATAGAACAAGGAACATTAACGTTCGACCGCAAAACGGGGTCACCGGAACTGTGACGTATCCGCTCGGCTAGCTCCGGTGATTGTCGGTCTACGAGGGGGGGGGGGGTCTACGAGGGGGGGTCTACGAGGGGGGTCGTCGGATTCCTTGGCCGGCAAACACAGCTCTGTGGATCGATACGAGACACTTCATTCAGTAGCGATGCTAAGTATAACTGCATGTTGAATTAGATATGTATGTCTGTATTGTGCCGAGTCATGGCGCCGTGACATGTAGAACCACGCCTCTAATTGGTGGTGTTCTGAATAGTGTGGTTAGGTTAGTGGACTTGCTGCTGTACATACAGTTGACACGGTCTATTGACTCCGTATCCCTACTTACATGCATCCCTCTCCCGCTTCCCACGCCTCCTTCCCTCCATTGTTAACCTTCTTCCTCTCTCTTTCATTATCATCGTGTCATTGAATATATTGTTTTGTCTTTGTATCCTTTTTATAACCACCATCCCTATCCCTCCGTCCCTGTCACTCCGTCCCCCTACCTTCGTCCCCATCCCTCCGTCCCCCTACCTCCGTCTCCCTCCCCTATCCCCCTCCCTCCGCGCCTCCCCCTCTTCCGCGTCTCTTGCTTCCTCCTTACCTTCCCACTCAATCCTTCCCTCCCTTCTTCCCTCTTCCCCTCTCTATTCCCATCGTCTTTATTCCCTCAACCCCCATTTACGTCCGTTACTCTCTTCCTCATTTCTGCGCTCATCCCCTTCTTCCTCTCCACCCTATTCTCCACTTGTCTCGTTCTCTCTTTCCCAACTCTCCATCACCCGTCCTCCACCACACCCCTACATCCGGGTATATTTCTTCCACGTCTCCCCCCTCTCCCACAAACGTTCACAGTTCACCCCCCACTGTTGTAGATACCCCAGAACGGAGGCTAGAGCCGATGGACAGGCATTCGCCCTCGGGGAAACAGAGGACGCGACCGTCCCACCACGGGAACAGGACGCGCCCCAACACGTCTGGATCCCCTTCCAGCGTCACCTTCCACCAGAAACTACAAGCCGGGGGCTTCTACCTCCCCTACACGTACAACGGTAACTAGCACAAACGTACATGCTTCTCTCCCTTCGCGTGTTTCCCAGAGTTACAACTCCTCGCCTGACCTCAAAAACGAAACTACAAAATAATGTTCTCTAAAATATTACGTTATAAACCTTATAATGTATTTAGATATTGTACGCATGTTGCTGTTTTATTGTGCACCTACTTAACTTCACAACATATTTATTATGTCACAATAATGTTGTTGAAAACAATGGTCTCGTCGTGTCATTGCAAATGCAAAGCGATCGATTAATGTATGCGCCCCTCAATGCTTCTGCAAAATAAAACATCATTGCATTTTAAGTATATTTCTTGCATGAAATATCTTAAATATTTTGTAGTGTTAATAGTTTCCACACTATACTCGTATAATTCTTTACTGTTACTAACGAGCGTTGTCAATATTAGAAATGGTACACCATGTATTCGTTAGGGGGCGCACATGAGAGACAATACGACGTCATCGCAGGCAGCGGACACGTTTTCTTCAATAACATGTATTGTAAAATGTTAATAAATCTACTGAATCCAGAAAAACGTTCCTATTACAAATAAATTATGTAGTGACAAGTACATTCGCCAGAGGGCGTGAGTGAGACAATATGGCGTCGTTGCAGGGAGCGGACAGATCCAACTGTGGCAATTCATCCTGGAGCTTCTGTCCGATTCGGACAACGCATCGTTCATCTCGTGGACGGGACCAGACGGCGAGTTCCGTATGCTCGACCCGGAGGAGGTGGCCCGGCGCTGGGGCCGGCGCAAGAACAAGGCGGCCATGAACTACGACAAGATGGGGCGGGCCCTGCGGTACTACTACGACAAGCTGATCTTACGCAAGGTAAGAATAATAAAAAATATTTTATGTCAGACAAATATAATTTGTTCGTGGCGCTTTACAGCATGTCAAAGATGACATACATATGGTAATTTAAAATACATTAAGATCCATTGGAATAATCCTAAAATATCAAAACATATTAGCAGAATACACATAAATACAGTAATGAAATATTAAAAAAATTATAGTTCAGCTAAACTAATGTAAATTGGTTTAATAAATAATAATAATTATATATATATATATATATATATATTTGAACAATTTATATATTTTGTAATATATACAGTGTATATATATAATATATTATCTATATATATATATATATATATATATATATATATATATATATATATATATATATATATATATATATATATATATATATTACACACACACTTAGTATTACAAAATATATATATTGTTCAATTTTTTTACATGCTTTATTTCATTGTATAGTTGAATAGGATATAAAATATCGGCATCCTCCCTCATCAGTGCAAAGTGTATTTTAATGTTATGAACAATAACATTATTATCATCATTCCTCAGGTGCCGGGCCGCAAGTACACGTACAAGTTCAACCTGAGTGGAATCCTGCAGTCGGGACGCAAGTCGTTCGGGGGAGACATTGCCCAGTCATCGGCGCCTTTCGTCTCAGCGCCTTCTCCGTACCCGATGCAACGGTGCGATCCGCCTCAGCAGCCGGCGCATGATTTCGCCCACGTCAGACAGAAGTTCGTTTCCGACAACGGCCAAATGTGGTCTAATGGCGGGTTTTTAGCGCCGACGCTACAAAATGTGCCCGATGCTATTCTGTACTGAACGATGGAATCATAAAAGAACGTGCCATGTGTATGTAATATACTGGTGTACATTTTTAGAAGTGCAATTTTATATATTTATATTTCTGGTCCTGCTTCTGCAGTGCGGAGTCCAGAGACGACAGTAAAATTCGCTGGAAACATTTGTAGTTCCATGCCGTTCACAAACGATCGTAGGTGATAAAATATAACATGTGTAGGTACTTCTAAAGATGGAATGAACTGCAAGTCTGCATACATGTTTTAGACGGAGAACTACATTGTTATGGTTCTGCCATTGATCTCTATTTACACTATGCAAATACTGTCATGTTTACCTTCAGCTGGGCATGTTGTTTTGTATAATTGTACATATCTAAACGTGCCATTTTGTAACAATATATTTACGTTTGTAGCGTGCGTATGAGTAGCGATGTGCCGAACGTTTTCTAGCCAGAATGTCGATGTACGAGTTGTGTAAATAGAAAATAAACATGTTACATGATGAAATATGATATCTTCTTCACACGAAGGTTGTGCCTTTTTATTGAGTAATGCTACAAATGCGAAATATCACAGATTCATTATTGTTTATAAAATCATGATCTAAACACGTAAAAATATGAATTTTAAAGAGTACCGTTTGTCCTAGATATAGGGCACGTAAGTGTGTCACGATAAATGGCGTGACTCCGCGCGATTGGAGCTCATTGGGGTCTAAGCGAGACAACTGGGGACTGGACACACAAGAATAATTCACAATAAAATAGTTTACGGGATTTGCATTTTACATTGCTGTACATTGTGGTTTCGATAAGCACTTATATCTGACAAGTTGTCTAAATTCGTATAATCATAACACATGTGTACGTTTGCCCCAAACAGGTTATACTACGCGAAAATTGCACTTTTTATTATTAGTTAAGATCGCCAAACGCAAGGACTTGCCGCTGTTGCCATGGCAACCACCATTATAATCGATTAAAATTCATGATTTCTGTGATCATTGTCACCAGCAAAGTGTTCCACTGCTTCTGCTTGTAATAATCCTTCAGACAGTATAACTGAAATAGTTAGACTGGAACAGTTCGATTATTACAACCAAAAACAAAACGAAGTCCTATACGTTAACATGAAGAATATGGACCTCCTGCCCCCAACTGCCCCCAGCCTCGTTTTCGCGCGCGAGACTTACACGCCCTATTGAGATAACACTTTCAAATATACGTTGCTATATTGGGCGGTGTTGTAAGATTTTTATATTTGACACATACAACATATTTTGTCAGTGACAAACTATCATGAAACAATTTACAAATTATCTTGATTTAGGGCGATTTAAACAAAATCACTGCATAGTCACTATAAAGTGTAGGTGTAGCCAAGCTCTTAAAGTCCATACTAGGTGTAAGCAATAGTAATACAACATTACAATTGAGGCAGCTATATAGTGGAGAAGAAACTGAAAGGATAAACAATATGGCTATTTGATTGATAAACCAGGATATATATATACATATATATATATACATATATACATATATATATATATATATATATATATATATATATATATATATATATATATATATATATATATATATATATATATATATATATAGATAGATAGATAGATAGATAGATAGATAGATAGATAGATAGATAGATAGATAGATAGATAGATAGATAGATAGATAGATAGATAGATAGATAGATAGATAGATAGATAGATAGATAGATAGATAGAAAGATAGATAGATAGATAGACAGACAGACAGAGTAAACGTAAACTTTAAGGAACGGTGCTCTGTTTCTGTGTTACCTCGGCATACACATGTGACCTAGACACGATGGCACTAACAGATAAAAACAACATAAAAAGGTGCAGGTTTGCTAAAAAAAAACTGAATAAGAAGAATCGTTGATAACAGAAGAATGGACGAACTTAATGGAGGATGGGAGAATGGCTGTTTCAAGAAATAATTGGTAAGGAATAGATTGAAATGGGCCGGTCATGTGGAAAGAAAGGGAAGTGAAAAACTGGTAAAAAGAGCAGATTCCCAGAAATTGGAAACGGGAGGGGAGGAATACCGGGAGTGCAATGGGAGGAGTCCGTTAACAGACACCTGGAAAGAGTGGGAGAAGAATGGAGAACAACAGTAAAATATAGAAGGAATTGCAAACTGTTGATAGAAAACGTAGGCAGACAAATAGAAGAAAAAAACGACAGAAACGGATGGGATGCCAAGAGGAGAACAATCATTAATGTCCAATCCCTATGTGTGCGGGAGCAGCGGGGCCTGTCCACTGGGCAGTCGTTAAATTCCACACACAACCTTTCGAAACTTGGGTATTTGTTTCAACCACACAGTCATTATATTTTGTAAGAGACAGTAACAGCCATTTATTCCTTCTACCTGGTGTCTTTGTCATGGAAAGTAAACTGCTGGTCGCAGAAAGGTTGAAGTAAAATGTCCTACACAGTAAAAAGGAACAACCTTTGTTAATTCCAGGGGGCAAGTCTTGGTACACGAACAACAACGTACAGCTGCTGAAAAAACCGCTGTCAAAACACACCTAACCACATCCAATTATATTTTGCAACAACAACATGACAGTTTACATAATACAGCCATTTAAAAAGTTAAGTTGTATTTCGAAATAGTCACATGGCATGACAGATGTGTCGCGTAATGGTCACATGCCATCTTCCTGCTATGTTACCCATTAGAAATTTGCTATGACAATGGAGTTTGCGCAGTGAACCACTTCCTGGCGGATACCGATTCTACGTCAGACGTTACGCATGATTAATATGACAAATGCATGACTTTTCCATTGGTTTAGCTCACATTGTAGACGCGTGTGTTTTATATTTGACGATGTACATATTTAATTACGATTAATATTCCATGTATTTCTTTTGGACTCAGATGAATGAACATTTTCAAACAATGCACATATTTCACGAAAACGTGAACATACAACATGTTTTAAGCGATGTAGAATCCATGCAGAGTAGTATTGATGACTAAAATCAACATTATAATTAGCCATTACTAGTGGATTATGTTTTAAATATACACTACCTGAAGTTTTGAGCAAGAAACGGTATTTCCAAGACAGAAGTAAAATTATCGGATCGAAACTGAAAGTAAAAGTGTGGAGTAAAACTTATACGATACTATTATGAAAATAAAATCGTAAAAGTCGATAACCTATTGGTACAAATTAACAACCTATTGGTGGTAGAGATGTGAACATGAAAATGTGTGCACATATGTGTAAAGACACGCATATGATATAGAAAGAAAGTATATGATCTTTGTAGATCAATATATTTTCTGGAATGGACAATCGTTTAAACGTTTAGATTGCGGTTACGTTTGCGGTTACGTTTGAAACATGAACTGTTTCTGTTCTATTTTCTGAATAGCGACATAACATTAAACTGTGCATATCCGCCTGCCTTTACGGATGACGTGATCACATGATCGTGAAGTAACGTACTGCGTGACTTGGGAGTAATTACGTCATTTACACCAGTGTGGTACTCCACACACTTTCACCACCCTGCTTCCGCCGTTTCTAGTTGTCACTGGAGTAATTTGTCAAGGAAAATTCTAATCTGGTATCAGCTATCACGTACTGCAGTAGCAAACTTGAGAATATTCATTACTATCATTTTAATCGCCGGAAAAACTTCAAAAGTAACTAAATTGCTACCATGGAGCGCAGAGAAAAATACGACGCCAAATGGGTACAACTATGAAAGTCGAATTGGTATGATTTTACTAAAATTACTCTTTTTGCATGAACAAATATTATCATTATGGTAAATATTAAAGTTGCTGTCTAAATTGAACTAAAATTTAAATATGGACGATCATAGAATAGTCACTGAAAATGAATACTTAAAATATGGACGATCTCAGAATAGTCACTGAACATTTATTTGTATTTAAAATAAGGACGATCTCAGAATAGTCACTGAACATTTTGTAGTTAACCTGTGGAGGATCTCAGAGTAATCACTGAACATTTGTATTTAAAATATGGACGATCCCAGAACAGTCACTGCAAATTTATACTTAAAATATGGACGATCTCAGAATAGTCACTGAACATTTGTAGTTAAAATATGGACGATTTCAGAATAGTCACTGAACGTTTGTAGTTAAAATATGACGATCTCAGAATAGTCACTGAACATTTGTAGTTAAAATATGGACGATCTCAGAATAGTCACTGAACACTTGTAGTTAAAATATAGACGATCTCAGAATAGTCACTGAACATTTGTAGTTAAAATATGGACGATCTCAGAATAGTCACTGAACATTTGTATTTAAAATATGGACGAACACCAAATAGTCACTGAACATTTGTAGTTAAAATATGGACGATCTCAGAATAGTCACTGAATATTTAAACTATGGACGAACACCAAATAGTCACTGTACACTTGTAGTTAAAATATGGACGAACACCAAATAGTCACTTATCATTTGTATTTAAAATATGGACGATCTCTAAAGCTAACTTTAAATTGTAATGTGCGATAAACTTGCGTGCGTGCGTGCGTGCGTGCGTGCGAGGGTAAGTTCTCGCTTAATTGCTGACTAGCAAGGATCGTCGTGTCCGACACCGCTAATAAAAAAAACGTGTTGTAATGGAATTTCCGTTTATTTCCAACACCACTGGAATACAGGTACAGGTACAGGTACGTGTAGAACGTAAGAAATGGTCGTAATAGCAGCAGCGAAAACACAGACAGACGTTCACAGGACCGGCCCTTGGTCGTCTACCGGAGAGGGACGGACCTCGGCCGGGTGAACACATGTCGGTCTATCGGTCTACGAGGCCAGCAATCGGTTGTAGGGTGGCATTGGGGGCGTCTTGGTGTGATATTGTAAACGGACCCTCCTAGTATATGGACACATGTAGCCATTTATTATAACGGAAAATTGAAAATGGATCTCCTAGGGTAAACCTATATTTTTATGTGTTTAATAAGGATATTTTAACAATTTGGTTGGGATATAATTAAAGACAAAACTGTGAAATCATAATAATTATTTTCAAACTGAACTGATACAGATCAATTTTAGACATATTTTAAGGCTGTCAATATTGTTTTGGCTTTTTGGGGGGCCCAGTTGAAACTTTCAGAATCGCACATGCTCGGACATTTTATATTTCTGTGAACCAGTGAGCCAGTTCTTATAACTTGTAAAATTAATTTTCTATTTTCATTCGGGAGGTCCACATCCGCTGTTATATATAGACATCCGGCCGATTTCCATTTACTCAGGGGGGTCCATTTACAAACTCACACAGACGGGTAACGTCAACAGGTCGCCAAGAGACAGTGCACGCGTCGTGCACTCTACGACCAGGAAGTGGTCACGTACGTATCGTGACTTAGCGGCTGTCGTGTGTACTTTACGTCACGACGGTACGCGACGATGAGACACCAACTACACCGCCGAAATCAACACACGCACGAACTGTCTCCAACACGACTACGATTTAACTCGGTACACAACAACAAAACATCACGTATGATAGTATAAACGTAATATAAAGCATACCAAATACACATGTTCGTCGTATTTCTTTATACAAACATCATTTGACGGTAGGATCGCGTCAAACGTGTAACTACCATACAAAGGAACACATGATTACGTTTCGTATAAACGACTACTTAAATGTTTTCGTTTTTTATAACGGCTAATCGTCGTATCTGCCACTAGAAGCGACAAAAAGAATTGTGCATTTTTATAATAGTTTTTATTCCAAAGATAAAGCCTTGTACGACGTCATAACCTGTAACTACGTATTCATCATACGCCAATAGAGACATACACAGAGAATAAATATTTACAATTTCGTAATAATTATAATATAATAATATTCGTAGTAATAATAATAAAGTCACTTGAGAGAAACGAAGAAGGAAGATCTAAGATCTATAACTGCCACTGAGACCGAGTCGGGCGCTGAGCACACGTGACTCGCGAAGACTTCTGGGAGAACACTTCGCCCACTTCCGTAGTGTCTATGAAGTATCACAATTGGAATAAAAAGGTGCAAGGCACGATCAGAGGTCGAACTCCGAATTCGATATAAATGTGTGAAAAGTGCAAAGAGCAGAGATATGTATACAGATGTCTGCTGCCACCTGGCGGCGATTATCCGGATATAGCATTTTACGTTTTGGACGCAGGCGTCCCGGCATGCAGCACGTCGACTCGACGGAAACCCGGAGTGCAACGCGCTGCACGCGTAGGCGGGGAGAGAAAGCGACTATATATCGCAACACAATTACACGCCCCAACGGGACACAAAATATTCATTAAACACCGGACAGATCGAAGATATTTCCCGAGCAACAGAGAAATAGCTGTGACCGGAAAACATCGCAACTATTACGTCAATGTTCCACAGTAGTACGGAGACAGATTTCAGATCAGTTTAACAACACCCAAATGGCAAGTTTCAATCCAGCTGTGTTCATGAGATCGGGTCATCCAGGTGTAACGCACGTTTCATAACACCAGAAAACAACACAGACGCATCAACAATTCCGTTTAGCACCAACCACATGCGCAGTCGCTGGAAGGCCGAGACGATCACGTGACTATCCCGTAAACTTAACGAACAACTAGTGCCTGTTTCCAACGATACGACCCACAGAAACCTCGGCCTTCCCTCGACCAATCGGCTGGAGGCACATTCCGTGGACGCAAAGGAGCGTTAATTATTTATTTTACGTGGACAAGCAAGTTTTTTCCAACGTACACACTGTAAATTGCGATAACAACCACGGTAGTTATCGCATATTACGACGCCTATGTCGTAAATAATCGTGCTAACTGGCCATACCCAAAATTAAATTTGGAACTTGCTAAGCCGCATACATCAAGTAATTAACTCTCCCGTCGACTGAACGTTCCGTTCCGCCAGAGAAACAAGGCAGAAATAAAGTCAAACTTTACACGAGGCGTTAAAATCGCAGTAGCACAGCTATCAAGCAATATGTACAACCTAGAAACGAGTAGCAATATCTATCAGCACTAATCTACAGCTAGCGCGGTCCAGCAGTGAAGTATCACCTCCACCAGTCGTTCAATCGCCAATCGAACGAGCGATATTACAGGATCGGATCACCCAAGACGTCAACATTTCCAGTGTTGACTACTGGATACCCCTAAACACATCACATATCTGAAACATGTCAACAGAAACAGATCCGAAGACAATAACCAACGTCAGGAATTTAACGCCAAATTATCGTACACGAAGATGGCGGCCAATAAAAACATCTAAATGCAATTTCTGCGAGATAACTACCCTCTTTCTTAAAACCGTCGTTCGACGTCGCGTGTAAATAAAAACCTTTAAATGCTAAGACGCCGCGCGCAGTGGATTTGGCAAGAGCGTTTGGAAAGGCAGCGTATGCGTACCACAGACCACGTGACGTACACGACTCGATGACCAATCAAAAGCGGCCGTCAAAAGAACGGCGCCATCGACGTAGTTGCACCTTTAAAACAGCAGACCCACGTTGAAGCATATTCAGACAGTTTGGTTGTTCCTCTTGCCGGCCGCCGAAGAAGCATTGCTCGGCACTTGCGCACGGTGATTGCGGAGACAGATACGTTAAAGACACCGGTGTTGAGTAGGGGTAAGGCAGCATGCGGTGTCGACACCGGTAGGCGCATGGCGCCGCGGAAGTCATGCCGGTTTACGGCAATTGGTGTCGTACAACGACTTGGGAATGCCGCCAATCACCCATGGCGCATTTACAACATTGACACCGGGAGACAGACAACATGTACTGCAGCTGCTACTGCTGCTGCGTTATCCTTCTGTTGTTCAACTTCCAGGAACAGATGGCGTCATAAGGGGTACATATGACGTCATTCTGTGACAGGCGCTCCGTCGCTTCTTCATAAACAGAAGCAAAAACGGCGGCGACTCAGTGACAGAGCTTCGAAATTTTGCCATATGGCAAGAGTGGCGCTGCCATCAGCTAGGACCCTCCGCTTGTTAATATTACACGGTGTGTTGCAGCCAGCGTGTTCTTCATGCAAAAGATAATTCAATTATCCGAATGCAATCCAAGAGTTACCACAAAAGTGACTGTCAAGCTACATCTAGAAGGGTGTTTTACACAAAACGTGGCAACGCATGATTAAAGGCACACAAGATGGCGTTTAGCAACCCTCGCGAAGTATATAACACGTGACCGGAAGCGGCGAAGGAGGCCGAAATAACGCCACCAGCCAGTGCGCATGTGTAGACACACTGTTACAACGGTTCTATTTCGACACACAACACCTATAGAAATGCATCGAAATAATAATTCGACCGATCTGTACTTGCTTCATAGTTTCACACCAGCACAACGGGAGACAGCTATTTTACTATGGCACAATTTGTTGATGCACTGTGGAACTAAAGCGACGCAATTGCCGCAGCAATTACACCGGCCCTGAACACGTGACATCACGTGGCGCCACCTTGCGGCTATGTACTCTCTCCTCGTTAAAGCAACAGTCCAGCACCGCACATGATTATCGTTACAGTACGCAAAATAGTATGAAAATAGTCCGTGTAAACAACATCTGTGGAATAAAAATATACTTTAAAACTGTACTCTCTCGTCTTCCAACCAACATCACATTGTAGCCACTAACGAGTACCGAGTCTCACACCCATTTTAAATACGTATATGTATACATCTGGCAAAAATGATTTGAAACGCAAAATAACATTATATGACCTATTGCACTGCTCAGTAACCTTTTAGACTGCGTCACGATGGCTGTCAAAGAGCGGGTAACGTTTCACGCATGCGTGTTGCGTGGCAACGTGTAGTTTGTCTGTTAGTCCAGAATGCGCCACGAACGACGCGAAGACACGCAGACTCGCTCAATCTACACGCCAGTCATCAAATCGCTCATACATACGCACACACTATCGGTGGATATACACACACACATACACACACACGCATTCTTGAGACGATGTCGGCACAAAAAAGCTATGTTCTCATAGAAACAGTCAGTTCAGTTCGGGGTGACCCCGCTAGAAAATACCGTAGCCAGCCAACAACAACGATCGTTCATTACAGACGCGCCCGTGTGGTGTCGCTGCCAGCGCCCGACCAGAGCGGACCAACAAGACGACAACAGCGAGCGACGACCCCCGCAACGCTTCCGGGGAAGTTCAAGGCACAGACGATGGGAACACTCGGCTGATCAACAACATGGCCGGCAACCTGCATCCGGCAACAACAGCGCCATATGGCGTACAAAACGATTACGGCGATTACGGCGCGCAAACGTCAACGTCCTTCGTTCACTACGAGCGCGTGTGTCCGCCTCGACGACAGTACGTAATTCATTCCGTCGCACGCACGGTCATCGATCGAAAACCGTCAAAATCACCTCCCACTGTAGACGCGAGCGACCATTCGGCCGCAACGCAGCCAATAAAACAGCACGACGACGACGACGACGTCGACGCGTCATTCATTCGTCAACCCTTCAGTTCCTGGTCATTCGCCAGAGGGCGTCGCTCACTCGTCCTCCTTGTCCCGCTGCGGCGTCACCCCGCAGGCGGCGAACAGCTCGTCGGCCGTGTAGCCGAGCAGACCCTGCAGGTCGCACACGAAGCGGTACACGTAGCGCTTGCCGGCCGTCTTGTGGATGATGTTCTTGTCGTAGTAGTAGCGCAGGCCGCGCGACAGCTTCTCGTAGTTCATCTTCGGCTTGTTCTTGCGGATGCCCCAGCGGCGCGCCACCTCGTCCGGGTCGGACAGCTTGAACTCCCAATTATCGCCCGTCCACGCGATGAAGTGCTGGCAGTTTTTGTCCGTCAGCTGCTCGAGCAGGAACTGCCACAGCTGGATCGGGCCGCTCCCTGCGAGAGAGAGAACACATGACCGTAAATATCAGTGCGTTCACGTAGCATACGTCCGAGGCATATAAGTAGATGATAACAAGTACAATAATAATAACAAATATGAAGCGTCAATTTCAACCCACCAACTCGTAAAGTGTTCAAACACACTACTTTCAAAGTTTAAGTTCGTGATCCAAGTCATCAGTATTAAAAACCATGTGTTTCAGCAAATGTCGTAATTTGCGTAAAAGACCGCAGCAGATTTAAACAAGTACGTTACCGACATGGTTTTTTAAATGGCGACCAGAGCCAAAATGGCCGGATTCACTGACATCAGGGGACTGTTTCACCGAGATAAAGAGATCTTAAGGCAAACTCATCTTTAAACAAAATGTGTTTTTAAATTATAAATATGATTTCGTGTAGTCAAGATCACTGTTACGGATATCAACATATTTTTTAAAAGAGCATAATCTTGTTTAAGATCTGTTAACAACACTACTGAAATGGTATCCAGATCGACACCGACTAGCCAACCAATGCTCCTTACCCGAGTAGCCCGCAAGTGTCGCCGCCTGGATAGCCGGCTTGATGTCGATCGTGCCGTTCGCGCAGTCCGTCTGACTCGCCGCCTGCTGCAGACTGCAGTAGCTGCCGCCAGAGGGCGACTGGCGCATGCGCGACGACAGGTCGGAGGTCGCCCAGCCGTCGGCCAGTTCGGGCTCGGTCCAGCTGTCGATGCTTGACCGGTGGGTGGACACCGACGGGGGCGGTACTTGTGGCACGGTGTGGTACGGGGGCTCGCCGTAGTACGACTCCGGCTGACCGTTCTTTGGGATGTAGCCGCCGACTGCACGAAGAGAACGTCATTGTAGTATTGCTAGCAGTTATAAAACACTGTGTAGGATACATCGTAAGTTTCATAAAACACATACGCAATCAAATAAAAATACTCCATGTTATACACTGCATATTATACAGATTTATAAACACAAATAAAGAATGAATAAATAAATGTCATAGAATGTCTCATAATTTACAGTTCCGTGGGGGATTTTAAGATACTAGTTTATTATTGAAGGAAATACACGTATCTGCTTGTCTTGGTTTCCCCGCAAAGATAGCCACGATCCTGATTAATATGGTGTAACCGATTGGCTTTTATCGCGAAACAACCAGCAATTTAAATATTATTATGTTGAGATAACGATATAAACAAGTCGTTAAACAGAAGTGACGCCTGCATTAATTTAACCCACCTTCTGAGCGAAAATTATGATGTGAACTACTACCGTCATTTATATGCCAGTTAAAAAAATCATTCTTGTGAATAACATTTGCCGTTTAGTTAGTTCATCTAGGCTTTAAGTAACCGACCCGCCTTCCAATGTCAGCGGTATAAGACCATGTGTAAAATCAGCCATACGCCGACTTCCCACCGTATAACTTGTTACATATATCAGGATGTCAATAATATTAACCGCCAAACCCACATAGATCGCTCTCAACGCAACTGTTGGTTCGACTTACTACAAAGACCGCCGCCAACTACAAATCACCAACCGCCCGACAAGACAACGTTAATTCTGAATGACAGCCAACGCCCTGCCCCACTAGCGGCAACTATCGCCTCTCACACCGGCCCATCTTTGTCTAATTTACCAACTTCAAAGGCAAATCTTCAAAGATGTCAAAGATCGTCTGACTCGCCCAATACTGAAGGCATCAAACTATCGATGTAGGATACCTCGTGTTGCCATCGTTTTAGCTGTGTTACTGACCAGGTACTATATAAAATGTGGAACCGACAATCTATTTGGCGGGATAGATGACATAAATTTCCGTCGACTACACTATTCGCAGCCCTGTTGGAAAACCGCTATAAATACGCGTGCGTCGTGATGTTTACAATAATTACAAGAGAAAACGGCATGACTTCGTAGAAATAATTAGCAATTGTGTGGTTCCCCATGGTTACTGTTCGAATTATACGATGTCGTCAATGTCGTCGACAATGGAATGTTGTCAACATTGTCTGCATAGGTCCACCACCACGCGTAAACATGAGAAGTGCAACTGGCGTTTATCAATTTATAGCTCCGTTATATCGCGGTCTGCATACTTCACAATCAAAATTACACCCATAGGGTCTTGCCTCAATCAAGCTTACCATTTACTAAAAAATATAGAAACAGTTATAAATATCTATCCCATTCACCATACGTTGTAGGAGCCTCTATCATCCGTGGACGATTCATTACTGAGAAATGGTTGTCTTGTCAGCAGTATTGTTATTTACTTAGGAAGTCGTCTTGTGTGTCCACTTATTTTTGTACTTTCACAGTTCGGAAAAACGTGGAGCACTTCTACTTTATGACGTCCAATTGATATGTTCTATATTTCAATCATTATTCGTTGACATTACGCCATTCGACAGACCGAACAACAAAACAGACACTCACCACTGTTGAGGTGGATGAAGGCTGGCGGGGGCGTACAGTACTTCTGCTCCGGCATGCTCGGGTAGAACTCCGTGTGGCTCTGGTCGCAGTACTGACTCGAGTAGCCGCTGTCCAGTCGCTGGTAGTCGGGGTCGTCGTGGAAGTGCTGCTGTCGGTGCCGCTGTCTCGCCGCGCTGCTCAGCACCGCCTCCCCGCTCATGCCGTGAAGCGCCTGCATCGACTCCGATATGTGGTAGGAACCTGCGACGGACAAGGACGGAACACGTGAAGGCGGCTTCGAAGTTATAATATACACTTGTAGTAGTAGTAATAACAGTTATTGTTTTATTTTTATTTATATTTATATATATATATATATATATATATATATATATATATATATATATATATATATAAATTATACATAATATATATTAATTATACATAATATACATAATATATAATTATATATATATATATATAATTATATACAATATATAATTATATATATATAATTATATATATATATAATCATATATATATATATAATTATATATTATAATTATATATATAAATATATATATATATATATATATATATATATATATAACGACATCGTAAAACGACAAACGATAAAACGACATCACAACTTGCTGTGGATCGAAAAGACAACCTGACGATGTCGTTATACGTCATAAAAGCTTTAAAATCTGCATATTTCCCTCAACCACGACTCGTCTACGACAATCGACCTCTCAAGCAAAAACTTAACAATATTAAATGTTTGGTATTTCCAGCACGCACATAAATGTATTTATAGACAAGCATATTAATTGGCCTAATAGTACAGCTAGTCATGTCGCGGTAAACACATCGCAATTAACCACTCCATTGAAGACACATATCAGAGAAGAAGTAATTACAATAGAAGTGTAATCGAGTATGATTACTTTAGAATGTAATCATGATTATTTTCATGATTACTTTAATGAATATCCTAATTCTGTTTCTACCGTAAATGCGACCTTCTTGGAATTCGTAGGAGTTATTCTTAATCTGTTGCTGTGTCACCATCTAGTGTTCTAACTGATTACTGCAATCCAGATTATATTATTAATAACCAAACGATTTAATAAATTATTTAACATTATTTAAAAGATAATATATTGATTATAATAAATAAAGTGTACATAAAATAGGTCGATAGCATTGTTGTATTAAAAAAAACATTACTTAAAAGAATTTAATTAAAGGGGGGGGCTAAGTAACTCACCTTCCATGTAGGGAGATGACGCACACCCGGCTGCTCCCACGGGCATTGGGTGCGGTGACATCACAGGCTCGTGTTGTCTGTTGTATGCTGCTAATGCAATGATAAAACTATCTGAACAGACAGATAAAACTATCTTTCCAAGAACATCTGTTCTAAAATATTTACTGGAACATAAGCAATGCTGAGAAGACCTTTTCAAACAAGTTTAGCCTTCGATTTGTTCATCATTACACGCCATACTGTTAGTTCAATACCTAAGTAAGCTTTGCAGTATCGTAATAGATGTTTATTAAAGTTAGCATTTGACATTATTTACCTGTTTCTACCCTATGAGAATGTTCGGTGACAATACCATTACTGTCAAAACAGCTGTAAACAAAACAGCATAGTAAAGGTGCATAACTACATAGATTTCTACTCTATCACAATGTTAAAGATTTGTCTACATATGAAGTAAAGTACAGAACAACTAAAATACTGAAGTTACGATATTGTAGGTGCTTCAATCTAAATATTAGATTAGTTAATATGCAAGGAACTTTTGTGACACATACCAGATTTTATGGAGAATTTTTCACCATCACACACGGGTTCCGAATACTTGGCTGGTGCATTCTGTAGAGAAGCCTTGTCCTGCTCGACCTCTGTAGGAACAGACGGATGTCAGAGGTCATACATCTATCTTGGCAATAATACAAACACATAGACTACACGTGTGCATGATACCAACAACATAAATATACACACGCAACAGACAATAAAATAAAACATGCACGCATGAGGACAAGTAAATAAACTGTTTACAACGTTTACAAAAAAGGTAATACTCATACACTCATGTATGCATGCAGTCAAATGTACACAAATATGTTTGCTTATTTGTTTGCACGCACGCACTGACACATATAAACACACACACATAAACACACACACATAAACACACACACATAAACACACACGCACACGCACATGCACACACACACACACACACACACACACACACACACACACACACACACACACACACACACACAAACTGTTCCGTGCAACTGTCCAACAGAAGTGTGCTTTTTCAAAGAAACAGCAATGAGACATATTTCATTACGACAATTAGGACAAATGTAATTCCATAAAGCATTCCCATTTTACATCTTCCAAAGACATCAGCATGACATCCACCCCACTCCCAGGCATCACCTTTCTGTAGGATCTCCAGGTGCTCCCAGAGAATGTCCCCCATGAACGGGGGTGCCCGACTGAGGAACGCCTCGCGCCCGAGTTGGATCAGGTCTTTGCCCAACATGTTGAAGTTGCCCATGTTGATGCCTTCCAGGCTGAACTCACAGATGGCCCAGTTGAGCCACTGCATCACCTGAACGGCGAGCCAGTTCTGAGGATCTGTCAACAATATTATCACATGTGTCACAGAAATTCGCAGTAATCCATAAATAAGTAAATCATCAGTTTTCCATGGCATGCTGCTATGCATAAGTTATGACACTTTGGTATTCGTCACGTATTGTGCAAAAAAACGGGATGTATCAAATTTTATAAATAACCTTTATATATATCGTAATGTAAAAGGTTTCATTTTGGTTGAGATATTTGTGTGCAATTAAACATTTTCAGGATATAAACCACCAACCGCAGTTCACAGTAATTTTGTGTAATTATGTCTATATATGTATAGTAATACAAACAGGAAATGCACTATATTAAAGTTTTGTTATATTACTCACTATTTCATTGTTACAATTATATATGTTTACAAGAAAAACTGCAGCAATTCAGACAGTACCTTTTGGAATACCAAGTCTTTGCTGTTCCTTCTCAAAGCTCTTGAAACTTGCTGCTAATGCCTGTGACATCTTCTGATTGGTCCCGGGGGTCAATGGAGGTACTGCATTCTGGGTAATTTCTGTAAAAACCGAAATACACATTAAGACAGAGAAGTAATATATTTGTAGTAGTGCCAAAATGGACATAATAAGAACCACAGTGGTGACTAGTCATTGACCATCTTGTGTCGTCGTCCTTATGCATGTACATTTATATTTTGTATTTGTACAAGTACAAATTATTAGTGACTAATTAAAAAACACTATTATCTGTAACCTGGACCAACATAATGTTATTCATTGCATGATTAGACCAATCGTGCACGGCACTTGCATAGTCGCCACCTGGTGGTTTCTTTGGTTGTAATATATTAACCCGGAAGGTGGCGACACTGTTCAACACTAAACCTACAAGATTCGGCACCGTCTATCTTTGCGACGTTCAATAAACTGTCGCATGTTTTCAAAACATAAACAAGCACACAACATTTGTCCCCAGAGAATACACACACAGCACGTTTCGATGTAATAGCGGCGCACACGATAACTTGACGACTCGGCGGTTTAAATAAGTACGCTCATTGTTTTATTCAAATAACTATCGTAAAACACGTGAGGACATTAACTCGTCCGCGAATGTCAGTCGAATGTATCGACGCCGGACAACCCGACACCGTTAGGTGAAGGTAAATATCCCGGCGGTTTTGTCCTCTCGACAGACGCAGGCCGTGCTCAAGCGGCCGGTCGTCTGCGAGCGCAGCGGGCTATTGTTGCGCTTATTTATCTGTTTCCCAACTTCCTTCCCGCCGATGTAGGCTGAATCGGCGCGCGGTCAAGTGGCCATTCAGCAGCGGCCAAGAAAAATCGCCCGATATCGTGAGAACGAAACGCATCGGACGCGCAACGCGCGTCTTTTGTGCTCTGGTTTCTCGTAATTAATGGCGGCACGCGCGCGCAGCTCGACGATACCGTAAAGTCGCGCATTGACGCCGGGACGTCGATGGCACCGACCCCGAGAAAATGCGCTAACCCCAATCATGACGGCGGCCGATTCTAGCTGGACAACTGACCACAGTGTGACACAATTTCAAGTATACTACAAGTATACACACTTAGCAATGAATCCACGGCGCAGCAGGTACCGCCAAGTCGCCCAGAGCATCGATCCGTGTCGATCTCGGGAGTCGGCTGATCTACGACTCCCCTGTCCCAGTCGCGAGCGGTGCGCGAGGCGCCTGCCGCGCGTCCCCCCGCCTCCCGCCGGGCGCAAACCTGGGCGCGCGCGCCCGCTCTCTCGAGCCCAGACGGCAGCGCGCGAGCTGCGGCAAAAACAACATCCTCTCGAGGCCTGCAACTAAAAATAACCGCCGTGCGCCGATACGTTCCGTTTGGTTACGGGCGACTTCAGCGGGTGGTTTTTATTCGAACGCCGCCTTACACGGCCAATTTGCTACGCCTCTCCCACACAATACGGCGTTTCTCTCCCACTTTTCCTGGCACGACCCGATCAAACAACGCGAACTCGCTGCCGGCGCACTCCGATCGAGTTATTTCTAGCCTGACTGTACTGCAGTGCACATGTGTGCACTTTTTGTTTAAACGTACAATTTTGCGTGTAACTAAACAGGAAATTTTATATTTGCTAACTGAATTAATGAAGGTAAAACATGGTTTAACATTAAAACAATTGCAAACTTTCAAACAGCCGATTTTGCTCAGCGCACAACAACTGTCACGCTGACGAATGTTTAACGAGTCGGCTGGGGTGCAGAGCGACCCAGTTCAGGCGACACTCCGTTACCCGCAGTGTTTATACAACGTCGCAGACTAAGCCACTTCTGTAAATAACGCGGCGATCACAGATAAAAAGTCCGAAGTCCGTGTTTCTTAGCGCCGCCGTTTTCATGAATGAAAGTCTGTTGCGTCGCCGCCAAATGCCACTTGAGTTGGCGCTGCCAAGTGTCGGGCTCGGCTGTCAGACAGACAGACCGCGGCCATGCGTTCACACCGCCTGGCCTGCCAGGAAAATCGGTCTGCGACCCATAAAATACTGCTCTGTATTTAGTCCACATACCTGACGATTTTAAAACAATCGATGGATTCAAAACGTAGAGGCTTGTCCGTGTAATAAATAAAAATGTACGCCTGAAGTAATAGTGCCGGTAATATTGATAACGGCTATACAAAGTGTATTACTTTAATTATTACTGCGGCTTGACATCTTATAAATTAAACATTCACACATACAGCTTTCATATTAAAGACTGCCTTATTTTGATTATAAAGAAATACTTGGGGGGGATTTTGGGGATGAAAACGCTAGCGCTCCACGTGTTTTTCGTCCATTGTTTGATGGTTTGACTAACCAGTTGCTAGGCAACAAGTCACCCGATGAGTAATTTACCAATAATTAGAGTCGTGTCTCGGTCTGGTATCGATGACGTATACAACAGTTTCGTCTTCATCACACGCGTAATTTTGACATTAATGTTATTAATATATATATATATATATATATATATATATATATATATATATATATATATATATATATATATATATATATATATATATATATGCCATGCCAATTGTTACCCGGATACAAAAAAAGCCACGAAAAAACATCGCACTGTGTATATAGTTCTGGTCCCACCTATTGTAACTACGGTGAACACGAATCCACTGATGCGTGCAAACGTTGTTGCACGTACACACCAGCGACAATCAAATGCGCCGTTTAACTACGCACCGTGGTATAAAAAGGAAGAAATGCGAATACATGTTTGCATTGACAACAGTTGAAATCCGACGCAATGTCTCCAGCACCGTAAGAAAACACATTTAATCATCCGCCTGTCGATCCAACGACAGTTCCACCAGCGTCGCTTCGCTGGCGGCACTGTCGTCTGCGTCTAACAACCGGGGACTGGCAACAAAGACATCGCCAGAGGCAGCGCTATAGAAAACTTATTTCTGTCGCCATTCTTTACTTGTCCAAATTTGACGACATGATTTCGCTGCGCCGGCAACGAGGCTTCGTGAAAAGTTAATCTTAGTCGTTTTGCCGGTCCCACGTTCAGCCGCGCGTGACCGGCGAATCAGATAACGTCGTTTCGCTGCGGTCGAGTTGCGTTCCAAACAGTCGGTGTCGTATTAAATGGGAGCGCGATTATTATTATTTAGACAGGGCCCAATCTAAGCTGTGGTTGATGCGACGTAGATTGGTCGATAATGTCGGCGAGATACGATCTCCCCCGAGGGGCCGAGTGAAGAGAAAAGGGAATCTGTAGCCGAGACGTCGGTGGTGCTGTGACGCGGGGGTTTAAATAATAACAACATGCACCAGTAGTGACTGTACTGCCGAGCTGACATGTCACGGAAAGCCCATGCATAGTCCGCTTCCAATCAACCTAACCCTTCTCTATGTTGAAGTTTCCTATTCTGCTGCAGAGGTAAAGGGAGGTACATTTCTCGCTGTGCAATACGCAATAACTTATAGACTGTACTGAACAGCGACTGGTGTTCTGTCGTCATATATAGCATGTATCACCTCTGTTTTAGGGACAATGACGTGTTACATGTTACCCTCCGTTGCAAATCCACCCAACAAGATTGGCCAACGCAGGCCTGATTGCAGGAACAAATGTCTCCCAGTCCAAAATATTGTGGTTATACACATGCGTGTTAATCCACATGCATATAAGTCAGTCGATATGTGTATTATGACCTAAAATAAATTATAAACATTGACAATATAATTTTGGAAGACATGTTCGCTCCTTATTTTATTTAGCCGTCCAGTCATATTTCTACCCGTCCAAAACACATTTACCCTTCCAAATGACAGATAGACGGGTCTTTTCATAACGCCATGGGCCAATGAAGTACATTGACTCTTCTGAAAGCCACTCGCGAAGTTTACGCTGAACGAAATTGTGCGTTTTTGAAACACCTTTATGACGTAGATTCGAATCCCGGTCGGATCAACATACCGCCGCTCTACCCACCGGACAACTGCGCCCCGCTCAGAAGTCATCACGCCAGATGGACGGCCTCCGGGCACATTAGTGTCCACCACTGGTCAGCAAACGCAGTCGCCGGACAGTCGATCATTACACACGGCCGGTATCAATAACCGATTGCGCAATCACGCAGCTATCGGGTCCGGTGACAATAGCCAGGAAGTCTGGATTAGGACGCTACGGCGGGAGACGGGGACGTGATTGTAACGGTTGACTTTCTTCCCGACTTTCGTGTACTCCTCCCCCCTTCGTACCCCCAACCCATTCTCGCGCCACTTAGCGTTGGACCGCGAGGCCGCTTCAAAGTCTCCGTTTCAAAATCGGCCAAACGTGTAGGGGGCAATCATACTACTATCGGTCTCGAATGAATGGAATGACACTGCTGTGAAACAACAACAATAATAATAATAATAATAATGTATTTCTTACATAGCGCCCCATCCAAATAATTGTTCTGGGGCGCTTTACAATGATTCTTCGTAATTTAGTTAAATAATAATAAATAAATAAATAAAACGCTAATACACTACTACTTTCATAAGATATGCTAATAAAGAGTCATCTTCCTTTAAAATACCAACATAAATCAGCACACAACTATACAGTAATAATAAATAAATAAATAAAATAGTATAAATATGTGATAAATAAATAAAATAGTAAAACTATGTAAATAGATGGATGAATAGCTGACTAATTAATTACGATCGTCGATTGTCAAAATAATAAGTAAAACAATAAATGTATTAAAATAGATGGACGAATAGCTGACTAATTAATTACGATCGCCATTGACAACATATTAGTCTGTGAAAAGACGTGTCTTGAGTGCAATCTTAAACTGGTTAACACTGGTGTGTACGTGTCCTCGGGGGTTCACACATCTATTCACCAGTTCTCCGGATTCTCAGAACCGCATAACACCGTTGTATATAATATAGAGACAGCATCTCGCTACGCACCTTATATACATACACACATCGTTATGCACCTTACATACCGGTATACACACACATTGTATTATTAATAATTATAGAGTAAGGCGCGGCGCAAGTTCACAGCCTCTGTGCACAGCGTGATGCCTCCGCCGCCATATTTCAAATTTCGTTCCTTCACAACATGTCGCCGTGGAAAATTTATTAATTCCTCTGAATGGGAAGGGGTGGGGTTGGCTGGCAGTTTCATCCTCAACAGTCAGAAATGTCTTACGTCACGGGAACGCGTCTAGCGGCACAGGAATCCACGAGGAAACCTCGATGTGACAATTCCCTGAGTGAGGGGATATACAGGGTGGCGGCGAATCAAAGGAGCTGGATTGGGGTGGGAGGGAAATGTGGGCGCGCCCCCCCCCCCTCCCCCAAAGAGCCCGCACGTCGGTCGGGCGTCACGGCAAAACGACCGATATGAAGTCGTTAATTCTTGCTCAATTTCGCAGCATTTATCGCGGTAATTAATTAACCGGTGATAATTGATTGGGCTATTACGTCAAGGCGATGACAAGCGAAATACATATTTCACGGACACTATCGAAACCAAGTCAACGGGGGTGGGGGTGAGGGGGGGGGGGTGGAGGCAGGTGCATCATTCCACGATATAACGGAGGGATACCATAACGGAGACATAAGGCCCTGTACACGATACATGATCGATACGGCATGCATTCCGCGATACTAATTTTACTCTGTCGAAGTCAACACTAACATAATACATTTTTCATTTGTCAGGCATCGTTTCTCACTGGCTTTTTCAATTATTTGTTCCTTACCATATTCGCGTTGTTTCACAAATGCTTACATTTATTTGTCAATTCTTCTTAACTTTTCCTTGCAATTCGAATCAACGTGATGACTCATTTAAATCTGTCGTGTCTTATGTTATGTACGTTGCATATGATATACGGTGTGACACTTGCATAAACAAAATTACTTTTCCGGTAAAGTTACTTAGTCGTGAATAATTGCCTGCGTGCTAGGTCAGCGTGACCGCCATGTCAAATGTTACGTAAAAATAGTCTCATCGTGTTACCGACCAGAAACAACCCATCCACACCATTGTATCACCATCACCATCGGCAGTTCCGTCAAACCGACATCGGCACTTGGTGAACAGACTCTCAAACAACCATACGCCGTCTTTAATTAATCCACGCTAATCATACGTCGGACGTTACACTCTAATGTCAACATCGGCACCCAACTACCTTTGTACGCGACTGGGTGCGAACATCGCCTTGTAATCGCCCTCTAAGCCTGAGGGGAGACAAATTCCAGCACGGCGACACCCGAAACTGGCCCCGAATATCCCCCGCGCTGGCCGCGACGCGTGGGATGCCGCCAGTCGTTAATTAGCACCCGTGACGTAAGCGGGGATGAACGCCACGGCGACATGACCCAGTGTTCCCGGCACTCGGTGACGCTTTCATGTCAACCGCTCCAAAGGCTCGCGCACGTTTGCCGAGTCATTAACACCCGAACGTCAAGTGCGGACCGCTTTTGAGTTTGGCGGTGGGCGGACCGCGTACGGACTGCAAATTAAGGCGGTCCTGTGAAGACAGGCATGTGACGGACCCCAGTATCACACGCGAGCGGGGAGGCAAGCACCAACCCCTAGAACTAACACAGCGGGTTCCCTCCCCGAAGCCGTTGTAATGGTCCTTGGTGCCGCCAACGACCTAATTACGTGATATATGTGTTCGTTCGAATTTGAAATTGCAACTTTTGTCTGAATATATATATATATATATATATATATATATATATATATATATATATATATATATATATGTATATATATATATATGTATATATATATATATATATGTATATATATATATATATATATATATATATATATATATATATATATATATGTATATATATATAGCATTACTTGTTATTTCAGAACGACATAAACTAAACAGTTCTTGTGATTTGTGGCGTCTGACAACATTTTTTCAAATGTTCGTAATACAAAAACATATATAGTTGTCTATTACGGTCACAATCGCAGCAAGGCAACGTGTATATCGACATCGCGAGCGCGTGTCACACAGCGACGTTCTCGTTGACCCACCCGGCCGGAGGACATCACGTGCTACTACGAGGCGACAACTCGGTTGTACGTAACCATAAAACAATGTCCGCGGGTGACGTTAACTGGTGTCATCTGACGGAATCAATTGAATTCTGTCTCACGCGCCGCTGAGCATCGCTCACGGTGCAGTGACGTTGTAAATATTGCTGCAATTGCAGTTGAATAATGTAGTCGAATTTATAATCAACCGCACCGGGACGTGAAAATAAATCCGGGTGTCAATTAAAGCAAATAATTATTCATCTATATATATATATATATATATATATATATATATATATATATATATATATACATACATACATACATACATATATAAGTAGATATTTATATGCGATATAAAGCAACGAGTTTATTTAATAACTGACACAGCAAATGAAAAATACGGGATATGCTGATGATTACGCGACGAAATAGCGAGAGCCAGGCGCCGTGTGAAACTGAAGTACTTTCCTAGATGATGTACGGGTGTTTTCCTACACACCCGTGGCGAGGCATGGGACCGAAAGACACTGTCACAACACCACGTTCACCCCCTACCACGGCCCTATCGCCCTATCTATCCCAAACCCGTCTATCTACCCCTGACGCGTCTATCGCAACCCCATCTCAGACGGTTGCCCCCGACCGGCACGGCAGAGCCCTGAGCCCGCGCGAGAACATTTACTCCGTGCGATTTGCATAAGTCGCTCGGTCGGTCGGCTGGTCGCTATCGGCCAGGCGATGATCTATCATCGGGAATGGACTCGGCAACAAATCAGCCTCGTATTGTTATCGCTCTTACACTTGCCAGGTTCTGGTTACGACAGGCAGCCCGGCGATATTTCAGCGATTAGGGCCCCATCTTAATCAGCGACCCCCCTCCACCCACGCGGCAATTGTCGCAACATGCTGATTAAGCCCGCCAACCTGTTAACTGGCCCGAGCACTGGCATGCTTTACGACCATCGAAACAGGCAGTTGCTCGCCAAAAAAATCGGAAACCGACAACACAACGGGAGCACTTAGACACTTCCCCGGACAGTGGAAAAAGGAACCTTTTCCTTCGAACACGTATAAGCAATTATTCCGCTCCAACGCCTTAAGAACGTTTATTTAAAAACGCGCGTGTCGGCTCAAGCTGGCTCGCGCGCAGAAAACGCTACGCGCGAGTAATCGGGGTATTAAAGTTTTCCGTGTCGCGTAATTATACACTGCGTCTAAGTACACATGCGGGCAATGAGCGACGTGGCGTTTGTTGTCAATCCTTGTTCGCCCGGCTTGCGACAACCACCGTCTCGAGTGTAGTATTTCTTACTTCAGAGATGTGTATGATCAGCGCGCACGTCATTAGTTTCAGGCAATTACCGCTGAGCCGGGCCAGGTGTTAAGCCTTCGTCGCCGAGTAGTGTCCGCTCGCTGATAAGGATCGGGAAAAGGTTGATGACAACGAACGTGCAGCGGACTTCTGAAGGCACCCGCAACGGTCATAAAGCACCATCCATCAACGCCGCTTCTAATTTCCCCTTTATTTCTGCCCGTCGGCGAGAATTAAACATTCGTTTTCGGCCGCGCGCGACCGGGTGTGAAATCGTGAACGATTCCGGCGAAACAGTCAGTCGCATTAACGTGCATTACTGGTGAATACAATGGTGGGAAACAGTCCAGCTTTTACCACTCTCGAGTTCTCTGACTATAAACGCTGCGACCCAAAGCCAATTCAAATAATGTTATAATTTTTATAGTCGCGCTCGGTGTTGTCAGCTGATTTCACCACGTTTATTTAACCACTGCGAATGAAGAAACCATTTCCGGTAGAAATGTGAGCATGCGTAGTGATCATACACTGCTCATATTCATCTGCAAAGCCCATAGACATCACAGGACGAACATTTAATCATCTCATGAGATCTTTAACACGGACAGGTGAATGGAAATTACACGGACAATACACGTAGGGTGGACACAGGGGCGGTATGAAAACGGGTATCCATGAAAACGACCCGATGGTCGGTTCTCGTACACAACTACTTATTGGTAGCGCTAATAACCGGGGACAATATAATGAGCGGTTGGCCTCGTTCAACACGACTACCCCACATACAGCACGGCTGCTAACAACGACTACGGCACGGCACTCGCTATCATTATCACACCCGGCCTAATCTCCCATCTCTGGCATTCATTGGCGCACCCCGCGCTTTATTTCACCCCCTACAAGAACCCGCGCTGGGGGGCCGCCCTATTCAATTTTCGACGCCTCCCTTAAGATTTCCCATCTCTCCGCGCGATGGCATCATCCCCTTTCGCACGGACCGAAGAAAGCACGGCAGTTCAAATCGCAAACGGACTCCGCTAGCTACCTGCTCGGTAACAGTGACAACGAAGTTCAATCATTCAGCCGCATCGCGACATAACCCGTCAGACGCGCTGGAAAAGTGAAGTAGCGATTAAGGCCATCCATTTGTTTCAATTTCAGTCAACCCAGCAATCACCAGATAATTAATATAAATGCATCTTAATCGTGATGAATGCTTAGGTGTATGACCGCTTGGTGTATGACCGATGTATGTCCCTTGCCATGATCGAGTTACATCCTTCAGCGTTCAGCCGTCAACTATAACACAAGGAGCGCAAACAACAACCAGCGCTTACGAAACGAAACGTCTTTTTTCGACGCCGGCCCGATAAAAAAAACATGATCCGCGCCGAAAACAAGCATCACATTTGGCGTGCGCTGAGCAGCTAAACTGTGACATAAGTCTTCTTGGGTTACATAATAAACCGCGCGTTGAGCGGCATCTGTCGCATCGGGGTCGGGAGCGCGCGCGCGGCCGCCGAAAACGCGGGAACGCGGTAATGGCCCCGTGTGTACACACGCGCACTTCGTGTGTTTAGCCGCCACTCGCCGGGTCATTTAGGCGTAATTACAAACAACTGACCGCGACGCAGTGTGCTCCGTGTCACGTCGACGCAATTTTCTCCACCGAAAATAATGTAATAGCCGATAATGAGCGCGCAACGGGAACGAATATCATTGTGCGACACACACCCAGCCAGCACCCACGAAACCAAACCGTTGCGGGAACTCATCGCTCTGAAGTCCACGGGATTGTTTTCGGCGGCAAAATCGCCGGCCATACTCGATCGAGTAGACACGAAGATAAAGGAGCGACGCAGATTTATTTCGATAACACGAAATGAAGTCGGCATACGGCGCGTATCAGATTACCGCGATAGTTGCGACATAGGCGTAGACATATGAGCGTCGATATTTATTTCGGTTATTTTTCCTCGGTGATATATATACCAAACCCGAAGCGTTTATGCGCGTCGTGGTTTCGGAAAGCTGTTGAGCGTCGGTCTAGTGCATTCATCATAGTATACACGTCACTCCTCGGTTAGCCAGGGCTAGGCGTGTTTACAACAGATACTCGGTAGTGGTCTAAATGTGTCGTATAAGTGAGAAAAACGCTTGTTTACGAACGGTCGTCATAATGATAATTACTTGACAGTTCATGTTTCCCAACTCACGGCTACTGGCAACTGGGAAAATTTGAAATATCCAAATCTGAGTATTAATTTTACGAACGAGTTGTAAAGACTCTTTATAACTCTTTAAAAGAATAGCCCAATTGGTGATGTTCGGTTTAACGATATTATATTGTATAACAATTTATAACTGGGGGTCGTGTTTATGTACTCATTACAACTGAGTAATCCATGCTATGTCATAAATATTTTATAAATTATTTTATGTCACGTTGGTGTTATTATAATTTGTTATTATATTTGTTGTCCTCTTTATTATTGCTTCGCATCCGGAACAACTGTTATTTATTTATTAAACACTTAATGCATTTAAACGACCATTTTAATACTGTAATAACATTTATAATATTATAGGTCCACTTGCAGAGTAATTGTACTAGCCTAGACACATATTTGACTATCTCTGGTTTCACTATTCTACATTATTTCTTAATACGTTCATATTAGTGGAAACCTGTTTTAATTTAATGTTCTAATTTAATACGGATGTCATACATCTGGTCAATTTCCGGTCGTCGCCACAACGTAGTGACATATCTAGCCATGTCTTATCTTCCAGCATACGCCGTACAGTGTTCCGATTTCCTCGCGTAGCAAACGTAATAAAGCTCCTGATGAAACTCAACGGCGTCAGTGATAAATCTCCCAATTAAATCTCGGCGTCCACGTAACAACGCTGGC
>OZ024859.1:10940969-10975969 GCA_964017155.1 Oasisia sp. SBJ-2009
GCGATGTATCATTAAGTATGCTAATATTACACGCAGTATTCTCTGTTATCATTACTCCTGTGACACAAACTTCACACGACATTTCCAGACGACATCGTGTGGCACTGTACGACAATAAAAAAACTCGCAACACCGGTCACGGTCCACTGCGTCTAGTTACACGCTACTCGCCACAGTCACGCAACCAGTGTCGTTTTCGTATAATTGCGTCGCTAACGATTTCCTAATAATTCGCCGACACCTCGCCGGAAACCCGCGCGCACGGCGAGAGGAATCAACTCACCCGACTTCATCTCACGGAAGCGACCTCCGTCTCGACGCTCGTCGCTCAGTGGCGGAGTCCCGCACCCCTGCGCCCGTATATAAATCAATCAGCGCCCGTCCGCTATCGGCCGTCGATATTTTCTTTCCAATTACGCCAATAAACGCGTCAGCGCGGCCCGGCCATCCCCGGTGTCGTGCGGGTATCGCCTGGCGACAGTGACCGCGGGAACAATGGCCTGTCAGTCTCCCTACACCTCGCCCAGCTGACGGGGTCCGCGATACGGCAGCGACGGGCGAGTCGGACGCTTATCGGCGGCAGCCACGTCGCGGGTCCGCTTACACGGGAGGAAGAGTCGGGTAGGAAGGCAAGCGCCACCCGATAAGAGGCGTCGATTTTCGGCGTCGATTTTCGGCGTCGTTTCGCCCAAAATTATAATTATAATCAGCCGTACGCGTCCGATATCGCCCGCAAATTCTGTCAATGTCGACGGCGTGCGCGTGCGTGCGTACACCTGGCGGCGACGACGAACAGCTGTGGCCGGCGCGTGCGCAGTGGGAACGCGTACCGGAAGCTGTCGACGCATCGTCGGGGCAACCCGACGCTGAGCGAAGGTTTGCGGGGCAAAGTTGGCGCAATAAAAGTAGGAAATCTCGAAAAGGGAAGCAATCCCTGACGGATTACGCCCACAAACATCACGAAAAGCGGCTGGCTCATATCGCCATGGCAGTTACCGAAATGTAGCATCTTAGTTCAACTCCGAATGCATCAATATTACGGTCTGAGGCTGGAAGTATATGATGGATTGTTTGACTGTTTGACCGCTGACTGTTACTTTTAGTGTCATATTTAATAATTTATTGCATGCAGTCGAATACTATATATTTCCTATCCAATAAAGCAGTGCAGTTTTTATTGGTTTTCATAATCGAACGAGCGTATGATTACGACGGAACTGTTGGTTACGGTCTTCTCATATACAAATAATCTTGCCGATCATTTGTACCACTCCGCCGCCATGTCGGACGATTCAACGGTGGCGTAATATTCCCAACTCCCTGTAGGCTGATACGACTCGCCAGCTAATATATCTACCCGTGAACACGGGTGTTTATAAAACAAACACGACGTTAGCAAGAACTACATCGCGCCGCGAGTCTGTCGCGACGGTTTCTCTGCGGTCGTAATATAATTGTCAGGGTTGATCAGTGACTAAGTCGGCTGACACACAGGTGTCGACAAGACTTCTGGTCGTCGCCTGCTGTTACGATCGCACGGCCAGATACGAGCGGGCGCCGGGAAGCGAAGAAGGCGTCCTTTGTCGCCCGACCGCACGCTTGTAAAACCCAATACGAATCGGGAAATCTGAGCACGCGGGCGGTTTTATTAGCCGAGGTGTGAGACGCGTTATCGACTTCCCCCTCGTCGCCGCCGGCGTGTAGGGGGCGCGAGACTCCTTAGATCTCCGGGCCGGCGGCCCTAGGATGCGTGACCCACCTCGCTCCCGTAATTGCCCCTTCCTCCCGACCCGCCACGCGCCGCCGGATTATCGGCGCAGATTATCGGCGCAGATTAGCCGACCACCTGAACGCGCCCCGTCCACGCACCACCTGCGCGTGAACCCTACCCCCCCCCCCCCCCCGACCACCCCGGGTGTTGGAGGGAGGCACCTGTCGCCGAAACACGACGCACGAGCAATCGGTCATCGCTCATTAACGGCAATCAATTAGCGGCGCGTTAATCAACAAACAGAAATCGGCGGTGGCGTGTCGGTAATTGCAACACGTGGCGGGGCTGATAAGGAACGCGCACAGAAGCCCCTCTGTACTGCACTCACACCGTCCACAGCCGGGCACCACCCGCCCATTTCAACCGTCTTCCGTGAACTTCCGCCTCAACCACCCCCATCGATTGCACCCGTAACACTGGTTCACAGTTTGTCAATTCGAACGTCGCTTCAGTCATCACCGGAAGACGTTGATATTTGGTTATATGTTTCACCTCTGCACTCATGGCGGCGTTACAAATGTCATGCGTCACGTGAGATCTGGAAGTTTCTCGAGTCGATGATACTTTGATTTCTAGTCATTAGTCAGGGTTGGCTGGCATTTAACATTATATTATTTCCAATAATGACATCCTACATAACGCCATCATATTAACTTCTATTGTGTATTTTCTTGTATTACCCAGCACCATAGAATATTACTGCATGAATGTGGTCCTTTATAGATCAATACACATTTGCATTTAATACTCGAGAAAATCGCATCGAACCCATTTCACTACGACACACATCAACGCAGCGTCACCAGCGACATGCCACGCGAGCGGCGACGGTGGAGGAGCATTTCTGAGAGTATTTCTGAGACGGACGAAACTCACGAGAAGTGTGTGTCAGTTCGCGGAAGCACTCGCGCGCGCTAATTCGCGCACGGGCGACATCTCGCGACATCTCGTGCCACCGACTTCCGACGCGGTGTCAATTAGCGGTGACGATACGAGGCCCGCAACGGAGGTGCGACTCCGTCGGCGAGCGGCCCTGCCTGTCACCGCGTCCGCTGACAGGCGACCGGGTCCGGGCGGTTTTTACCGAGCACGACAATCGGACGTTGAGAAGAAGATTTGATGCGATCTGACGCACTTCCGACGGCATTTCGCCGCGATAATCCCCTTATCACCCTGCACCGGAGATGGGACGCATCTGGACGAGAAACGACACCCGTCAAAGGTTTACGACGAATTAATGTTATCACGTCAACCAGATCTCACCACTACGCGAGGTTCACGAATAGAACGTGTTTACACCAGTGACACGTAACGCTAATCGCGAAAACCAGATCATGCCCCGATAAAAGTAATATTTACAGGTGACATACTTTGTATTCTTATATCAAACGTCAGCAGGATTCATTCAGAAACCGCGTAATAATTAAAGAACAACACCGAAGAAACTATCAGAAGACGTATAATTATATATATATATATATATATATATATATATATATATATATATATATATACATACATACATATATATATATATATATATATATATATATATATATATATATATATATATATATATATATATATATATATATATATATATATATATATATATATACATACATACACACACACAAACATAAACAGCACTCTGAAATGTCACTTCCGGTCACGAAGGATATTGTAATTTAGGGGTATGTTATTTTCTTTTCTTTGTGCCTACAAATGTTTATATATATATATATATATATATATATATAATATATAATATATTTCTTTGACCATAATATATACTGTGTGCCCAAACATTTGTAAGCACAAAGAAACCGAAAATAGCATACCCATAAATTACACTATTTTTTATTATAAATTATAAAAAGAGGTACCTTCGTGACCGGAAGTGCAAACAAATCAGACATTTCAGAGTGCTGTTTGTGTTTCCGGTTGAGCGGCCACCCCTGTTAAATGTAACCCCTGCTGGAGTTCCTAAGACGTGTCAATGAAAATATATTATTTATTTATTTGTATAAATCCAAGCAAAAGAAAACAGTTTCCTCGCCGCTGACCCAATATCTAGCTCTCTTTTAGAGGAATGCATTTGTTTTTTATACTACAATATATCGTAATTAATTGTTTTTATTTTTAACTTTCTAGACAACAGACTCCCCGTAACAAATTCTGGGCAGAGGACCCTTTAAATTTGCACGTTGAAAATGCCGGAAGTCCTCGTGGTTGGGCTTAATGCCGATGCGTCGATATAATTTACATCGACACCCTTGTATCTCCCGGGTTGCCCCTCACGCCCACATCTCGAGGTATCGCCGAATGAAATCATAGCTATCACCGATTGCGACCGATAACCATCGGCCACTCCGCCGTCTCACATCATCAAAGGCATCCCGACGTGTAAATGAGTTTCGCAAACAAAGCCTCCATCCGGGCACCGCACCGACAACGAGGCCGGAGCGTGCGGGTGCGGTTTTCGGGGTGACGATCGCGCGAGCGGTTTATCTGGCGTCACATCCGGTCCACGCGTTCGGGCGATAGTCATCTCATCAATGAACTGTGACGTGTGAAAGTCAAGCGGCGTATCAGTTTCTTCAAAATTATCACATGTGGTGATTAATTTGAAGAGACGTGCGTGATATACCCACAGCACAACCTAGCTGTAACATATACAACTGCACCATACTTTTTCAAGTTAATCACAATAAAAGTTAAGTGGACAAAAGGTCGTTCAACACAGTAACATTTGTTTCGATGTGTCGACTCTAATTAAACCAATGATGACTACATCATTTAACATATTAGTAAGTTACGTGTACACATGTTTCTTTCCTCAAAGTTTGCGGTTGGCCACGATATTGGCAACTGCACCTCGGTTGTCCCTTCTCCAGTCACAGTTTCTCCCGTCACCACCACTCGGCTCCACAATACGTTTACTCCATACACCATGCACGACTAATACAAACGAACGATGTTCCCCAGAAATTCACCTGTTGAAGGTGAACTTTGGCCGAGTTGAGGTGGGTACCTAGCAGACACCAGCAAGGTCTGCGAGCAAGCACAGCCGGCGTCTGGCCACCGTTCTCAATCTGCATAACGTGTGTCGTCATTGTTTACTTTATCATCCGGCGCGGCTACCGGAAGGGTGGGATAAACAGCGCTGGATCGCCGGGACTGGCACCGACGGAGACGTCGTGTTGCTGGCTGATAACGCCGACTTGACGGGCCGGGCGCTCCGGTTACCGTCAGGCCGGTCACTGGCCGTGTCGCTCGACGGCGAAATGGAACGATATCTCGCAAGAACACAGGGCTCGGTAACACATGGGTGGGTCACACATAAAAATTAACTCACAATGCAACATAGTCGACTCTCGCTATACGGAACCCGTTTGGAATGTCACTTATATCCGATGTTAATTATATCCAATGTTCCTGTTTAATCAGTTCAGTATATAACGCAGTCCGTGTTAACGCGGTCTGTGATGCTACATACGAATTTCTTTTCTAGTCTCGCGTGGTTCTGGTACTAGCACAAGTACGGTAGATATTTTTTAGTAGCGGTCGGTTAGACGTACTATTCCCAATTACGCTACGCTACGCTACGCTACGCTACGCTACGCTACGCTACGCTACGCTACGCTACGCTACGCTACGCTACGCTATAAATAAAGCATAACAAACCACCGACCCAGCGAGCGATCAAACCCACAAACCGGACATACAAACAGACAGATTCGGTCTGCGAGCAAGCACAGCCGGGTTATGGTCACCGTTCGGCATACCGTGTATTACCGTTTGATCTACAGCTATCGACAGGCGATAGTTGTAGATCACACGGTAACCTGTATGCGAGCACCGTGCCTTGGCTAGTATAGTATGGCCATGGAAACACTGCTCCATTTAACGATCTGGATTTATGAATCGGTCTGATTAATGTTATGCTAATTTCGCGGGCGAGCCCTTGCTTAATCGTTTTCGCGTCTCGCGTGCAACATGCTCGAGTTGTTCCGGCTGCCGGACGCCGGATCAATGCTTTGCATCGGCACGCTTTCCGTTGCACGATGTTTCTTTGCACAACTAAAGGTTCTAAGCTAAACAGTACTTTGTGTGGAAAATTCCGCGCTTTCTACGCTAAACCCACTTTCACCAGACGCCGGGGTAATTTTCCATTTCACTCGAGACGTCTGTTCAGTGTTTACCCATTTTCAACCCTCGTTTATGCTATCTTCCGTTACACACCAGTTGTAGTTTCATTCTCTCGTCCGTGAGAAAAAAATCTTGCAACCGACGAGGCCATTGACTGGTCTAATTATGACGCAAAAATGGCATCAAATCGACTAATCCCCAATGGGAGAGCTGCAATCACGCAACAACATCCGACATAGGTGAACGACCGTCCGAATTGTCGCTCTCCGTTAGTCGAATTGTTCTTGTGAGCCAGGCCTATTTCCAGCTTTTCATAAATCGACATGCGCGTCATATCTGCACGCACACGCTGCGCAGAAGAGACACGAGAAAAAATAATCAGAATAGGCTCCCATTGTTGACGCTACCGTGACGATCGCGATTGAAGTAAGCGAGCGGCGAAATCGATACACGTCTTTTTTGCTGCATATTTAGTCCTTGGCCTATATTTGCACGTCCGTCTTCTTAGACGCGTGGCGGGCCTCAAGGGGCTATCGTATAGGTGAGGAGGCAGGAACTGGGCCGCGGTGGCAGTAGGTAAAAAACAGAACTGTCTCTCGGGATAATCTTCGTTCGAAACCTCAAGCTGCCGTTTTGAAGTTCGACAGTCCGTATTGCATCAATTCATTCGGCGCTGTAAATCCGTTATGGTTTATAATATCATTTTTACGTGTGAGTGCGCGACGGTTAAGTTTGTTTGTATTCACTACAGTTGGCGGCAGACGTGCAATTTCTTAATGTATGGATCGATAAAGTGATATTGTTTTGTGTGTGTCTTACTACAGACGGCTGCCTTCGCGCAGTTGTTGCAGTAAGACTGAATACTTCCATAAACATTTCAAGTGGTGTTCGAATCGGCGTAGTCACAACTTCCTCCTCAGTTTATTCTGTCCTTCGCAATTTATATTCGTTGATGTTGCAAAGTACTGTAAGTAAAAAGGTCTTCTCAATTATATTCATCCGCTAATTATAAGAACCATTGAAATTACTGACATGATTTGTTTCCACCACGTTGCAAAAGCATGACAAGCTTATATTAATTTAATAGGCCATATAGTCATAATATAGAGCATGAACTACATTTGTAATTCGATTTGCCATATAGTAGCCGGACAGATCAACTTAAAATAATAGACTACAATTTCGATGATTTAGCCAAAACAACGTAACAAATGTCTAATCTTAGACATAACTAGCGCGAACAAATCTCAACCAACGAATCCCCTTCAACTACGAGGAAACACCTGTATACACCTATATAATGTATCTCACGAAATATCGGTATCATTTCGCTAATTCTACCCATTTCTACGGCATGGTCGAGCCGTCAGTTCTTTCAGTTTACGCTTAGCACCTTTTCCAAGCTTTTCTGACGCGGTCCGCTCCGCCGTGAAGCGCCACTGGAGGCGCACCCATGTAAAAAAAAAACCGGCGTTAACAGTCGCAGGCGACCATCTTTCAAAGCGGTGACGTTGTCTCGCACAGCGGGCGCATGCGCACCAAGACAATGTGACGACGACATTGAATGCGGGGGAGGGTGTCATCTGCTTTCTGTCAAGATGTTCCGTCGCCATCTGGACTGGCTGCGCCTTTGTCACCTCGCTACTAGATGGCAATAGGTATTCAACGAAACAGTGTCCACATAATAACATTGCTCTGCGGTCGCTATTGCTGTAGACGCAGGCGATATAATAACAGAATATCCGGTAGCAACAAGCGTACGCGACAAGCAACTAGTCGTTGCTATTATCATGCAGGGTCGTCGCGACGTCGGCACAGTCACGTTAGCAAAGACGTTGAGTAAACATTTATTCGGAAACTACTTTTGGAAAAACCACAAGGGTTATTAACGGAACGATGCCAATAACAGCGAAGGAAGAAAGGGTGTTGACGTCTTTAGCGGGTGAAACAGCAAGTCCTCGTCTCTAGAACTTGTCGTGTCATGCTGTTATTATTAAGAATGAACTTTTCGTGTCATGCTGTTATTATTAAGAAGGATATAAAACAGTAATGATACCAGTGACATGAATTGAATGAATCGAACCGTTCGTCACTACATACTCATGTTGAATCTTTTTTATCAACCAATTATCTTCGCAATAAAACCACCACATTCGTGTCCGCGTAGCGCACGCGAAACGCCGGACCGACGGTGTCGTTGACTGGACGACTGTTTATTAAACTTATTTTGGTCGTTTCGGCGAGTGTTAACCGACTGGCACCTCGGCTAATTGGCAGACGTGGGCCACACGTCTGGCCGGGGCCGATAGCGACAACAAAGTGCGCGAGGTTCAGCCGATGTTTTCTCGAAGCCAGAACGCATTAACGCGAGCGATGGTGCGACGGGGCCCGGCCTGCCAGCCAGGGCCAGGCGGCTTCCCCGCGTCACTTCTGGTTACGCCGATACGGCCCGTTTGTCGCACGCAAGTTTACTGGTGCTTTCCCTCGGCGCGGGTTTACCCTAATCACAGAACCACCGCCGCCCGGCGAAAACAGTAAAACCGTCTGATTGGCGACCACAACCTGGCCGAGCCGTTTTATTACAGCCGAAGGGTTAGAATTAATACGACGGGGCCGCGCACGGCGACAGCGAACGAGCCAATCAAAAAAGGGCGCGAACGCCGCGGGGGGCTGCGCGTAACGCAATTTGCATAATTAGCATAATGTATGCGGCGGAGCTGTTTTGTTTCTGTGAATGACAGCGCCAACGCCGCGGCCATCGTAAGTAGGGCATCGGGCGATAGGGAGGAGGCGGGTTGGGAAGTTTTTCACGGCGAGCCCCGCTCAATCATTCAATGATCCGCCGCGTCTTTAATAGACTAACGTCCGGTCGAGCGATCACGGCTGATGAATGCGTCGTGGTAGGACGCACGCCATAAACGCCGACACGTCGCCAACAAGGGGCGCGTGAAACCGTGGTCGGTTCAAAGCGCCGAGGCGAGAACGCGACGCGTTTAGTTGCGCCAGAACTTCCCGTAGTAAACGCGACTGAATAACGACGGAATGAGTCTTCAGACGCGCCGTGAGCGCTCGCCGATTTATACGCGAGATATCGCCCGCCTATCAATGGCGACATCGCGGGTTCCTGCGCGCGAGGTGTCCGCGCGCTTTGACGGAACGTAAGCAAACGCCCACGCACGCGACTGAATGACATCTCAAGATGTCACGTGGCGCCGCGCTCTTTCGTAAACTGTTTCTAAAAGTGGATATCCGCACTTGCGACTTGTTGACGGCGCCGTCGTTATATAAACACCCGTCATCGCTTATTTCAATAAACTACGATGGTAGTTTCGCTACGCGGCGCGCCCGTTTCTTCTCAACTGTGACGCGACGCGAATGGATCTGAACCGACACACAGAAACGACTGAGTAATCAAATTTCTGTTCAGCAAGCACAACATGCTAACTCAGTACTTGCGTGTTGTCGAGAAAATAATAAAATAATTTTTACTGGATCCAGTCGAAATTCGGCGAAAGACGGCAAAAGTAGTCCGGCATCAGGTTACTTATACTTTTTAAGTTGCCTGATATACTTTTAACCGCGTCATCTGTATTTATTCATTCACACTTCAAACAACGACTGTGTGCGATGTTTTATTTTTTGTAATAACAGCCATTTGTCGTAACATTAACGGTAAAATTGACGAGAGTGGGATAGCTTATTTTAGATGTCATGTATAAAACAAGCATAAAATGGATTGCGCAAAGCTTACTTTGGATGTAGTTTGACACTGCATGATTATTCTATCCTTTTCGCGACCATGATGCCGACCGTTACAAGGAACACTCTATGCTATCGTGTGTCATCAAACAATTAATTTTATTTTCTTCCATCACGTATTTCAGTTAAGATCAGGTAATTCGCATCTTTAATTCATATACAACATCATTAGTGTGGACGGTAATGTACCATGCCAAAGCCATAGACGGCTTCATCCGCCCAGTTCTCGTTCTACCTGGATCACGGCCAAACGTTACAGTCAACACCAGAGAAATATGCCACCAAGTTGTTGGTGCAAAAGAAAAAAGCCGTAGATTAATGTCGCTCCAAAGCGCCACAATACTTGATTTTACGGAATGCTAAACATCAACATCGTTTCGCGTACACAACGGGGAGGGGGGTCACAGTTGATAGTTTAGTGGGGCGTAGATTTGAGAAAGAAGTTTGACGAATGCGTCATCCATTTGGTTTGCCTATCACAATTTTTGATATTTGAATTAACTTAATTTTAGACTACTGTTACACCACCATCTGGAATTAGACACGGATTTGTTCGCCGACAAAACAAAGATACTACAGAATTATAAGTTGTAATCTCGCGGAAAGCTTACGTTTAAATATTATTCTAGTCGTTTTATCGGTTTAGTCGGTTTAATTTGCGAAAATTTCTGGCACATTACTGCATTTATTCGCGATATTTACACTAGGTCTGGTCGATTGTGTTAATAATTCGGTTTCATCATAATCAAACAACGAACAAAGGACCCACTGTATCTAATACGATTAGATTTTTTGCTAAATTAGTCTAAATGGAGGCGAGCAAAATCGGTTTTGGTGGCCTCGTTAAATGACAGCATTATGCGCTAAAACACCGCATAATTACCTACGTAATGTAGCCACAACGGTGTCTAACGCTCAGGAGCATATTAATTACACATTTGATGATACCGTGATACGACCATAGAAGTTTGCATAATGGCCTATTTAAACAGTTAAAATGCCGAACGCGGACAAAATACCGTTGTCGTAACCATGGTAACGGCAGGCAGGAGGCAACTGCGGGGGAGTAAAATGGCAGACTGTGTTGCGTGTTTCGTGTCAGACACGCGCAGACGGTGCACGCGCTGCTTGAGCACCGCACGTACAACCGCACCATTCAGCGTAACCGCACGGTCGCCGTATGACGATGATCGTGTATCGTGCAATCTTCGAAGCTGCTAACTGTAATCTCAAAACGTACGCATGGCATGCTGACGTTTTAGTTTTGAATTACAAAGTGTTAGGATTGTTTCTGTTGAATTAAAGGTACCATTTTGTTTCCGGGAAATGGATGAATTATTAGATTTTCAGTGGAATTCGCTTAAATATCGTGATTAATTTTTGTTGAGGAGCTGTCCGTAGCCTGCCGAATGGTGTCTAACTTTCGAGGAATAAAACGTACTATTGTTTTATGCATTATTTTTAAATATGCCATATTTGATTAATACAACCATAACTGTAAGAATATATACACTAATTGATACGATACAATTACAATTAAATATATACGTTATAACAATGTTGACAAGTAGGAAAGCTGTCAAAATAACAATGTGCTGCATTGGACGGTCTATGCTTACCAGTTAACTGTTATAAGAAACACCTGTCTGTTTAACATTAAGTGACGAGAGATATATCCGGGTACTGTACAGTTTGTGTTAATGGCAATGATGTGTTTGATCTGCGCAATTCGGATTTACTCAAACCATACTTGATTTATCAGTTAATTTGTTAAAATATCGACATTATATATGCCAAAAAAAAAAACAAGAACCAACTAACTACAATTTGAATACACAAAGCAATGAGGAATTAAACAGCCACTTACGACTTCGAGTTTTGTCAATTTGCTTGAAAACAATTAAAAACGTCACACCGAAATATTCACGGGGTAGTCACGAACCAAATGCAAAACGCAGTGTTTCTGTTGAAATTGGAAAAGCGACGCAGAACAGCGTTGACGTGCCATTGCATCAGATTGTTTGTCAACGCGCCATCCCGTGTCATGACCGGGTAATTAACGGACAGCTAATCCCATTATCGCCCATTACGTCGCCACATCTGCGGGATATAGTGCCTAGGTGTCGTTTGCCGGTGAGTGGGATGGCCATAAGATAAGCCACGTTGAGAAGCCCTCTGTTACGACCGATGTGTCGCTGATGATGGTAGGTGGACGAGGCTTCAGTTACCGGGTAGTGGAAGGTTCTATCGTCGCCCGCGGCGCATCGACGCAATGGCCGATTTGTTGGCACATTAACGGCTGCGATAACGGCGTGGTAATGGCCGACGCGGAGTGTACGAAGATACTATGGTCTATATTAGAGAAAACTACAACACCACAAATGTGATATGTGTAACTCAATGTAATAATAAAGTGAAATGAAGTGATGTGATGTGATGTGATGTGATGTGATGTGATGTGATGTGATGTGATGTGATGTGATGTGATGTGATGTGATGTGATGTGATGTGATGTGATGTGATGTGATGTGATGTGATGTGATGTGATGTGATGTAGTGGTTTAAACTATTGTGATGTCCCTACAAGTGGTACGATTCTTGGTGACATCCACGACGAGTAGTCTCCAAGCAATAACGTTGCTTCTCTTAACCCGTCTCGTCCGTTGAAAGATGGGTCTCAGATCCACCAATCCAGCTCAATTACGGCCTTCCACTCTTCTGATAATGACTGGCTTTCCAAAAACCACGTCGTCAATGGATGAACTAATTTCTTTAAGAATCGTCTCATTTTTCTTGCAAATTACAGCGACTTGTTTACTGTCGATCCCACACCAGCGGGATGTGTCTTCTGGCAAATGTCAGTGAACCCGCGAGATTGCGCGAGAGTTCAGCGGTTAAGCGGAACGAACACTTTCCAACGCGAGGCGCCTGCCGTCGACAGCTAGTCGATTCGTCGACGGAATCTCGCCGCGAACACGTGTCGTGAACGCTTTTGCGCCGTAAAAATAGGAGGCATCGAGGGACCGACTGTTAACCCGACGCACTCGCTTCCGTCGAGGAATACGACCAGCATTCGTCGGTCAAGGTCGGTCCCAAACGATCTGAGCGTCGGCGGACATGGGGAGTGGGGATACATATCTACGAGAAACTCGTACCGGCGAGCAAACTGGCGAGAATGCGCCATGAAGTAGATCATGCAGCGACTACCGTGTTTTTTGACGACGAACTGTGACAGAACGACGTTTGTCGGTCGGTGACACATTGATTGAAGGAATCCTCAATTTACAAACGAAACACTATGCACGTTGGCGTTACGTGTGTGTTAATGGGTGCACAGAACTTGTACATGAGATCAAATGAATTAGTGTGTCAAATGTGTTGAGATCGTCGTATAGCATTCGTGACGTAATTTCGAAGGGTCTAGAAAGGTCCGTGGAGTGGATTTCCACAATAATTAATGTATAATATACTACTATATATTGCAGTGGGCCCCCGTGCGAAACGGCCGCCATGAAATAAATATAAATTCGATGTCCATTTTCGGAGAAAATTCCGCGACCGATGCGGTGCACACACGCACGCACGCACGCACGCGTGCGTGCGCGCGCGCTGGACTTCGAGTATCGACATCCGCGTTAGTTCGCGGGTGCAGCGAGGTCACGTGACCGAACTGAATAATTCACGGACGCCACCTTCGACTCGATAATCGCTGGCGGTGTCGGGAAGACAGGCCGGGCGAGCTATCAATACCCGGCGAACGTGATCGAATTCACCGCTTTGGGACGGGTCAATGGCACGCGTCACACGAGACAGAGACGTCATGTGCGTCAAATGGAGACATCACCGATATGACGAGCGGATCGCGAGTATCGAGTCAAAGTGGCTGAAAGAGGCCTCTTCATAGTTTCTACCATACTGCGCGCGCAGTTAGGGCCACACATCTTGAACAACTGTATACTATACTTCACTTCACTCGACCAGATTTATCTAGGAACCATTCAGCCATGCTGCATTTACTGCGCGAAGACTTATCGTTCATGCCTTATAGCCAAGTTCAAAAAGAGTCAGTTACTCGTATATAAAGCCGACTGAACTGGAGCATTGTGATGTGAACGAAATGTGCCGAATCTGAGACCGCTGCGGTAGTGGGTCAAGACCCCGTTGTTATTAACGTAGTTTCTTTCAGTAGTAACTACATCATATCAATATGAATGTTATTCGCAAATTCTAAATAACACTACATGCGCGGTATGGGTTTTGAGGATATTCGGGCAGCGCGTGACGTATGTCAGAGCAGATAAGGGCGAGCATTGCACTTGCACGCGCATGCGACATACGCCGAGTCTGGACCCAGCCTAATCTGGGTCCACCACTTCGGGTTTTTACTACACGAGCCTCTTATCCGTACACGTATCTGGGTCTAGTCCGCCGCCCTACAGATACCCATCTGACACAGGCGATGCCGAACCATTTCTCGAGGCAGTTTTCGCCCGAAACACGCGACAGTTGCCAGGCATCAGCGGCTATCGACGCTCTTTATCCGCGACCGTATTGTTACCGACCGCCAAGACGGGAACCTTCAGACGGGCGCGCCTCACGACCGGTAAGACCATGGCGCCCGACCCGACGTCATCTCGCCTATCTCGGCGCCGAGAACACGGCGCGAGACAATGGCATTCTTGCGACAGCGCGACAACTGCGTCAGAGATGTCGACGCTAACGGACTCACAACCCGTGTCTCCGCCGAACAAAACCTCTTATCGCCGTGGCCGTAGGGCGCCATTGTACGATACCGTTGTCTTGCACGCATATATGCGTGTACAACTGTGACCCCGGGGGCTTCATATTCAATCATCGCGTCCCCCCTCGACCCCGTCCGTTACATTTTCACACAGTACACTAAGTGTCGGAAAATATCCGATTTGCAACATAATTTTTCAATTAATCTTTCAGCATTTTCAATTAAATTTACGTATATACAACACAAGTGGGTGGCGTGTGTGTGTGTGTGTGTGTGTGTGTGTGTGTGCGTGCGTGCGTGCATGCATGCATGCATGCATATATATATATATATTATATAAGCTGTAATTACCCCCTATGCTCTCCACCCGTTCTATACAACAAACGCAAGCTACGTTTCACGTTTCAACTGACTTCACGATCGACCCGACGACATTTAAACATTTAAAATCTGATTCTGATGCCACCATAGGCGATTTTCCGTAGAGTGTGATATTTCTATACTCTGCGGGTCAAAACAGACTTACAGCACCGTGACCCCGGTGTTCCGTTTCGTCGGGGATGAAACCCTATCCACCCAGAAGCTTGATGCGGGGGAGCATTAAAGGGAGATGCGAGCGACGAGAGATATTAAAGGCCCGCCCTGGAGGCGCCCAGTCCGGGAGATCGCCCGGGGGCCACGGCCTGTCCCTTTCAGCGACTCGCGTCTATCGCGCTATCAGCGAAACCGCGACAATGATGTTAATCAGTCGCTGCGACTACAATGATGCTAATCGTCGCTAAATGAATAAACACCCATTCTGCCCGCCTGCAATCACAAACGCCGCGCGCTATCGCAATCAGACGCGATTTCGCGATAGCCGGCTTCCATTCTGGCGAAAATCATTTATATGTCTTTGAATTCAATTGAATGACGCGAGGATGACTTTCGCGACATCGTCGTAACGACACGTCGTCGCTGGCGGCGATGGTCCGACGACAGTCGTGAACTTGGACAATCGCGACAAGTGTACCCATGCCCCTCGTGTACATAACGCTATTGTAAAAACAGGCCCGAGATTGTGATCTGAAAATATGCACGATCATTGTGTTGAACTCGCTCCGAATTATGACAATAAAAAGATTGATTCGAGGTCAGTCCATCTGACTGGTCACTGCCATCGGAATACAGAAGGGTCAGTGACATTACTCACCCTACGGACACCGCATAGGGCAAGAAAAACAGTGGAAACAACAGAAAACGAACACGAGGTTGATAGGTGAATATCTTGACGTTGACGTGATGGACCTCCCACCCTTATTGGACAATCTACCCATAGGGAAACCGTTCACCCATATTTCAGCCTCGGCCGACCACAATTTCGACAGGTGTCGTCACATTTGCTGCCCCGTTCACACATATCACGTTAGAAAAGGTTTTAAATTAATTAAAGCTTAACTTGTAGAGGTAGTTGAGCACTAATCGGCACTAATGTTGGACGACCGACCATTGTTGAAATGCTGAACCTCGCACAACTGCGTAATAAATAAATGACAGTACTAAATATAAATATATAAACGCTACTATAATTATATCGAAATGTATTGCGTACGACACACGCGCACGCATCAGTAGACATGCAAGCGAGAGATTCTCACAAACGTTGGTAAAATATGTCTTTATAAAAACCCAGAACAGTTTATTTAGACGCCTTTATATGACACATTGCAAAACGCCACAAGTAACTTAATACAGGTGTACCCCATTAAGTATCAACGAAATCTCCAACTGCCGAAATCAGATTAACGTTATCCGACCCGTCGTCTTTTCTCGCCGCACTGGCGTCCGCCTCACCCCTCCGCGTCCAATCGACGGAACAGCTGTCTTATCGGCACTCCGCGCTCTGGCCGGATCGGTCGCCCGCGGCGAATTAAAAATGTATATTACGACCCATATCCAGAATATGATCGATCTGTTTATCAGGCTTTGGGCGTACACCTTTCAAAACGCCGTCACTTTCGCTACACGCGGCAGTCTCTTTGTGCGTCCGAGGCGGCGACGAGTCGATTCGGTGTTCGCCGATCGCAGGCGATTTTGTCGCCGTGAGGCGCACGTCACAACTGCCATACTTGGTCCAGCCACCACGTGCTAATCCGACACGTCCGGTGTGATATCGTAAATAGAATCCCATCGTAAACAGTCCGTCGGTCAATTTACCACGGCGTGATATAATCATGAAAATTTAATTGTTTATAATGTTGTATTTACCAAAATATATTTTTTAATAATCATATAAAATGTACTGTACCGAAATGTAAAATTGTGCCCATAAAACTTTCGAAATAATGATAATGACCGCAATAAATAATGAAGTGACCGCAAATAAGTTATGTAGGTAATGTTTGGACAGGTTTATAAAACATCTTTTAATGGATATATATTTGCCACGCCGTTACAAATGAACAGTCCATAACTCCATATACGACGGGGTCCAAATTCCAATCTCAAAGGAAGTCAGCACGACATCCAGACAGTATTGAGTAGAAGATACACGGACACCATAATGTGGCTACTTTTTCTACGCGTGCGCAATGGATGGACTCTTTCGACGTATACATTTCTAAAAGCACTAACTCTGAATAAAAAACATTATGACCGCTAAATGTCGTTGCGGTGCAGTGGTTTTTATAGTCCTGTGGTACGTGGCCTTGCAGTTGGTGCTTGGTTAATTATGAGTGCACAGGCTTGTTTCCAAGTGACTCGGTGCACGTCGAAGGGAAACAAACGTGGTCTTGAAAATATGTCAGCACGACAGAAACGTACCACTGCATTGGTTAAAATATGTCAGCACGACGGAAACGTACCACTGCATTGGTTAAAATATGTCAGCACGACGGAAACATACCACTGCACTGGTTAAAATGTGTTAACACGGCTGAAACGTACCACTGCAATGGTTAAAATATGTCAGCACGACGGAAACGTACCACTGCATTGGTTAAAATATGTCAGCACGACGGAAACGTACCACTGCATTGGTTAAAATATGTCAGCACGACGGAAACGTACCACTGCATTGGTTAAAATATGTCAGCACGACGGAAACGTACCACTGCATTGGTTAAAATATGTCAGCACGACGGAAACATACCACTGCATTGGTTAAAATGTGTTAACACGGCTGAAACGTACCACTGCAATGGTTAAAATATGTCAGCACGACGGAAACGTACCACTGCATTGGTTAAAATATGTCAGCACGACGGAAACGTACCACTGCATTGGTTAAAATATGTCAGCACGACGGAAACGTACCACTGCATTGGTTAAAATATGTCAGCACGACGGAAACGTACCACTGCATTGGTTAAAATATGTCAGCACGACGGAAACGTACCACTGCATTGGTTAAAATATGTCAGCACGACGGAAACATACCACTGCATTGGTTAAAATGTGTTAACACGGCTGAAACGTACCACTGCAATGGTTAAAATATGTCAGCACGACGGAAACGTACCACTGCATTGGTTAAAATATGTCAGCACGACGGAAACGTACCACTGCATTGGTTCAAATATGTCAGCACGACGGAAACGTACCACTGCATTGGTTAAAATATGTCAGCACGACGGAAACGTACCACTGCATTGGTTAAAATATGTCAGCACGACGGAAACGTACCACTGCATTGGTTAAAATATGTCAGCACGACGGAAACATACCACTGCATTGGTTAAAATGTGTTAACACGGCTGAAACGTACCACTGCAATGGTTAAAATATGTCAGCACGACGGAAACGTACCACTGCATTGGTTAAAATATGTCAGCACGACGGAAACGTACCACTGCATTGGTTAAAATATGTCAGCACGACGGAAACGTACCACTGCATTGGTTAAAATATGTCAGCACGACGGAAACGTACCACTGCATTGGTTAAAATGTGTCAGCACGACGGAAACATACCACTGCATTGGTTAAAATGTGTTAACACGGCTGAAACGTACCACTGCAATGGTTAAAATATGTCAGCACGACGGAAACGTACCACTGCATTGGTTAAAATATGTCAGCACGACGGAAACGTACCACTGCATTGGTTCAAATATGTCAGCACGACGGAAACGTACCACTGCATTGGTTAAAATATGTCAGCACGACGGAAACGTACCACTGCATTGGTTAAAATATGTCAGCACGACGGAAACATACCACTGCATTGGTTAAAATGTGTTAACACGGCTGAAACGTACCACTGCAATGGTTAAAATATGTCAGCACGACGGAAACGTACCACTGCATTGGTTAAAATATGTCAGCACGACGGAAACGTACCACTGCATTGGTTCAAATATGTCAGCACGACGGAAACGTACCACTGCATTGGTTCAAATATGTCAGCACGACGGAAACGTACCACTGCATTGGTTCAAATATGTCAGCACGACGGAAACGTACCACTGCATTGGTTAAAATATGTCAGCACGACGGAAACGTACCACTGCATTGGTTAAAATATGTCAGCACGACGGAAACATACCACTGCATTGGTTAAAATGTGTTAACACGGCTGAAACGTACCACTGCAATGGTTAAAATATGTCAGCACGACGGAAACGTACCACTGCATTGGTTAAAATATGTCAGCACGACGGAAACGTACCACTGCATTGGTTCAAATATGTCAGCACGACGGAAACGTACCACTGCATTGGTTCAAATATGTCAGCACGACGGAAACGTACCACTGCATTGGTTCAAATATGTCAGCACGACGGAAACATACCACTGCATTGGTTAAAATATGTCAGCACGACGGAAACGTACCACTGCATTGGTTAAAATATGTCAGCACGACGGAAACGTACCATTACATCAATTAAAATAAGCGTTTCCCGATAGTATCTTTTTCAAAATACTTGTTTTACATTTCATACAGGGGGCACGCAATAAACCCACTTCAAGTGAACGGATTTGATATAAGCTCACGTGATATACCCGAGCGACGGGTCTTTTTTCAGCAAGAAACAGACATGATTATAGCCAAAACAAAACAGTGCGTGCGTTTATGTTTCTACTAAACGGAGATTCTACTGCACGAAGTCCATCCTGTCACAAATATTTAAAGTGTCCGCATTGTTTAAGGGTAGCTAAGATTATGCGGCGAACTATGCCACGATACTCAGGCATGCAGTCGTACATTTCTACTTCTTTGACAACTCGTATATTTCCTGCGACACGAAGACATATGTCCCCACAGCACGCCTTTAACATTCCCCTTAGACTGTCGACTCGTCGGGGTCAACACGGTTCAAGTTCTTTTTGACTTACAATCCCATCATTTACTGCTCCCCGTACAGCTGGTTCCGGCGTGTCTGTCTTGCCGAGTCGTCGACCTTCACGCCCAGTCGTACGGTAACTGTTAGCAGAAAAAGAGAATCGGGGAAATGCTTTCTTTCTGCTGAACTGTGGCACTCGTAGTCCGTTCGGTTACTCGCGTGATTTACGGTGTTTATGTCCCGCCCACATTACGTATATTATCGTAAGCACCGCTGGTGTCTCGCTAATACTTACTTAGACATCCTCTTCGAGCGGCGCGGCACGCGGGGCTCACACTATATCGCACCTGTGCCATCTGCCTCGGCCTTCCCTTGTTGCTCTGCTCAACGTCAGAGCAGCAAATAGAGTGATGCCCACGCGTTATATTTACACCGTTTTCGGTTATTGAACAATATTCATTATTACACTCCATATTCTTCATTTGATAAAAGTAATGGCTATTAACAAGTATTGACAAATTCATTTTTTTTATTTGTTGACGCAATATTCACTTTTTCTTTTATAAGATCGTCTTACAAAATGTGTAAAGCAACAACGAGGCAAACAGCGCGTAAGAACCGCTTTCGTAGATCTCACACCCAGTGTACTATTTCCACGAACAGGACACTATCTGACCGTGAACTATTGTGAAAGCTGGAGATAATTCATTTGTGGTCGCTCTACCTAACAACATTAAGACGTCTGCCTGTTTAGCCACCTTCAAGGCACGCCTAAAGACACATTTCTTTCTGACTGTTCTCGCGGTTTAGTTTAATGTTTGTGTACTTTTCTCGATATTTTATTTAAGCTATTTATATATTTATTATACATATATATATATATATATATATATATATATATATATATATATATATGTGTGTGTGTATTCAGTTCAATAATTCGTGTTATTATATTTATATATTTTTATGATTGCTTAGATATGTTACTAGTATATTTATATGTTTGTCTTTTGGTGTGTGTTTGTATTTTAGGATTTTAATGTATGTAAAGCGCCACGAACAATTTTAAATTGGATGTGGCACTATATTAAATAAAATATATTATTATTATTATTCCACGTGAGAACCACGTCATCCGAAGCACACGACAACGGAAACTTTGTCGAACACGAGCCGCCGGCGCCGCACGGTGTCGCTCCGTCACGCACGCCACCCACGTGACATCTCCGGGTACAGATTTTATATAAGTCGTAACAACATGGCGGCCGATTTTATAGGTCTCGGCTACGGCGGCCGTGTCCCATCGACCGCAACGGTCCTGTCCGACCACACCTCGAACAAACGACCGCGTTCACTGCGCCGAAGCCCCCTTTCCCACGCCGCTAATCGCAAAGGAAAACACGACTTGGGCGGACCGCGTCGCCCGGGCTTCTTTATGGCGGCCGGCGATAAGACAGAGCGTTGGGAAGATTTCGGCGCGGATTACAGCGCTACAACGACTGCACCGGAGCGATAAGACGAAACGACACCAAAACCATCTGTTTTCTACAGCAGTGACGTATTCTCTGAACTTCGTGGACTTTGTTCGTAACTGTTGTGAAATGTATTTGTTTCCGATGTGCGTGGATAAAACGGAGATGGTCTCGTCTGATATACTGAGTACCACAAAGGTGTCAAAATGGGTGCAAAGGGGAAGTAAAAAAAACAGTAACGGACACATACAAAGGCAGAGTGCCTTGCGTGACGGTTGAAGATGGAAGGATAAACAATAAAAGGTGATAATTATTTGTTCAGTAAATATTTTGGCCATGGGGAAAGCTGCTAATCAACTGATTAGCGGACGACACAATTAGCGAGTCATTAGAAGTGTCATCTGTGCATCACGCAATACGCGTGATACACTAACATCACAATCGTCCGTACCGTCGACTGTTACTGGCGCACGCAGTAACATGAACCTAAACCGTAACAAGATAAATGTCGTCCTTCTTCGTCGCTCGCTCGCCGTTTTAAGCGAGCCCGTTGAGCGATGTCCGGCAACCCGATATTACGCACTTAATTGCGCCCGCATGCGTACAAACGTACGCGACGTAGGGCGATATCTGAATAACAGATTCCCCCCGTAGCCCAGCGCCCAGCGCCGTCGGAGCACGAGGTCTGAATGTGTTTGTCACTGTCACACTCCATGTCTCGTTTGTCACACGCGCGTGTCACAGCTCTCACCTGGCGTCCACGACGCCCTACCAGCCCGGGTGACAGATGACCCCAACTTCGATAGCCGTGCTGCAGTGTCATCCACACGCACGACCGTGAACCCACCGCTTCCCTGTCCAACAACGGGTCGCACCGCCGACCGGGTTAAGACAATCCGGGAACGACTCCATTACGTAATAAAGTAATCGCGAAACCCGCAGTGGCGTATCAAGCTCACGGCGGCGCACTAAGCATGCATAATGAAACTCGTCGAGTCAATATATGCTGGTAGAATAAAAGGATAGAGATGCCAGCGCGACGCTTGCGTGCATAATTGACGAACGAAAAACTGTCCGTCGCGCTATAAGTGTTCGTGTAAACCGCGCATGAATAACGTCGAACAGTCGGCCGCTGACTGTCTCACGTCGGCCCTCTGTTTACACGACCAGGCGCGGCAACCGGCTCGAGTGATACGACTAGTCCGTCGGCGAATTAACAATGGCAACAATGACAGAGTCGGTTTATTAGGATACAGTTGGCCGGTTTATTAGGATACAGTTGGCACGACGCAAGTGCAAGTGCAAGCGCGTCGGTGAATGAACGTCACGTGACGGGAACTTCCCGAATAAAACGCCACATCAAGTGTAGTATTTTGTTTACTGTCTCCGTAAAAAGGACGGAATCACATACGTGCACTGAGGGAGTGAACATAGCGACATAAATCTTGAAAATTAAGAAACAAATAACTAATAAATATTGCACGCTAGACGTGGCCGTTCGGACTGTTCCTGCGCTGTACATTTCAATCACTTGTAGATCTGTTCATTCAAACATTATCTCAACTTATCTGGGAAGATTTTAGCTATATTACAATTACTATGCGAAGACTTCCTTCACATTCATCCACTACAGTCTGTAGTACCATGAACTGAATTGTAGCAACAAGCCCTCGCTTTAAAGTTAACGCAACTGCCGACCAATCGTTTCGATGACACCCCAAATCGACACCGACGCGTGTCTGTAGGACACGATCGTGACGCCGCCGCCCCGTCGTGCCCCAAGCCCATTGGACAGGTGCGACGCGAGCGACGGACGAGCGCTCCGTCGCCCGGTGCCACTCGGTCGGCCGGGCGGGGAGCGCGTGTGGCTGCCACACGACGCTTCGGGCGCCCGTCGACACGTGGGCACGACGTCCGGACGACGAGAGCTGTTAAACATCGCAGGATGAAGTTATCGCTCGCCCGAGGAGAGGAGAGTTTATGTGCAACGCGAACCGTATCGCACGGCTGGGTCAGTCGGCAGCGATACGGAACCATACCCACCCACCACGAAGGCTACGCCACGTGGTTAAACATACTCGTTGATTACAGCGCCCCCATGTGGTGAACAGCACCATTCACTCGTGACCCCCCATTTATATGTACAGTGGTCCACGACTAGTTGGTTTAGACCATGCTCGGTTATAGTATTGATCCAAACGCACAAGGTTAACCGCACCCGAAAACCGGTTATGACGCATGTGTTTTATAAAGCTGAAAATAGTGTATATTTATTTAATTGTCGTCTACTATAAAACACACCAGGTCTATCACATGGCACCATAGACGCATCCGGGGGGGGGGGGCATATTATTACGTCGTTCTCATTAGACCTTTTTAAATGTGTCCCGTGACTTGGTCCTTACACATTTGTTTAGTTTAGAAACTAACAGTTCTTCCGATGTCGTGTCGTAATATGTTCTCTTCCTGTTTCATTGCCTCGTTGGAACCAGACGGTCAAGGTGAACATCGTCGATTAACCGATAATTTAATTGTTTTCGCAATTATGAATAAATTATTAAGGGCGGTAAAATTGATCGTCGCCTGGGGCATCCCCCGAAATGCATTCGCCCATAAAACAAAGTACCGCTCCGACGAAGGCAAACACATTGTTTCACATACGGCACGTGGGTATAGTGTTTGTTTCGGTAATTGCGCGTTCCTGCGACGCACGCATTCGTGTAAACAGAGCGGTCGCTCCCCGCACGTGCTGAAGCGTCAACGGTCAATGTTTTGCGGCGAACAGCGGTCAATATTTTGACACCTGACGCCGTGCGTTATCGCGCCACTTAGCCGCGGGAACGACGCGTATATAGGCTTAGATCGCCGGTGAGTAAGTCGGAGTGGGGAGTGAATGAGTCGTAGTAACACAGTTCGAGTGTCCGCCTCCACAAACGACGTGGTAAGCAAATAAACGACGGCGGAAGCAACTGTAAGGGCAAACAGAACGCCGACACCTGATCAAGCAGACACGAGTGGTCAATGGCGAGTGTCCACTCGTCGTGCGATAAGCTGTGCAAGCAATTGGCGCTCTCACTCTAAACTGGATCGGCAGTCGGTCACATCAACAGACAGGGCAGTGTGTCAACGAATCGGCGGACATTCGCGAAATAAAACGCTCGCAAGTACAGGGTGATTCACTTGCGCGATCGTCGTGCACTTGCCGCTAATATCAGCGACAGGGGTCTTAATTTATATAAGGTGAAGCGCATTCGTGGTAAATATCGACATAATAGAGAGGTTTCCGCGAAAGTCGTAGCCTTGGATTAGTCATCCAACTTCTGACACCAAATATGACAGTTCCATCTCAACGTACATCAAAACAACGCAACAACGCCGGGGTTCTCATTCGACAAGAACACTTTGGGACTTGATTAAGCGATTCAAAGTGTCCCATACTTGCTGTATCCGTAGACACATAAGACAAAGCTGGTCATAATAAAAAATATTCCTACAAAACAGACGTTTTAGTTCCTGTGGCTTGAGTCTTAACACACACAGGCCATTGCATCGCATAATCGACACGTAACACACCAAACTGCACACGCAATCACGCGACACACGCACGCAAGTATCTGAGTACGATCCACTCACCGATGGAGCTGTCTTCGCTCAGATCGCTCGCGGAAGACACTCGTCGTAGCTCGGTCGCTTTGGAGCAGATCGGCACGACGCTGTCTTCCTCGGTCACCGGCGGGGTGCCCATCTGTATCCCCGGCGTCATCTCCCCGTGGTAGCACGCCTGCGAAAGAAACCCGTACATGTTACCATGATATAGACGATGTAATGTTGTTAGTAGACTGACCGACCGTATGTTGTATTGTTAGTTGTTATACATTTTTACCATGTTTGTTGTGATTTTTTATTTTTATTGGTTCTGAGTTGTTTGACGTGGATATAGTGTATGCATTGTTTTAAATACTGGTCAAATAAAACATAATTCTTCTTCTTCTTCTAACCCGCATCAGAAGTGCAGACGATACAATACAGTTATTGTACCTTACAGTATTGTAATGACGTGCATCTGAAGATAGTCACACGTGTGCTGTAATTCCAGGTGAAAAATTCAGTACGACCAAGATATTACTGATCATCGATTAAATGGCAATTTGCTAAACAAATGTCCCAAAACAGAAGGTAATTAATTGAAAGCGAAGTGAGTCTGGAAATATGGAAACTGTGCTTGCGACAGACACACGCCCCTGGGGCATAACGATATGTTTCATATAGTTTTCGTAAAGCGGATTCAGTGATTTGCAGTACACTTAATTAACCGAGAAATGCGCTAGAATGCTCGCAATATGTTGATTTTCTACTGAATTTATAAACAAAGAATGGTAAATGGAAACGTTGACGAGTTTTCAGACAAGATTAAAATGACGCGCTTCCAACTATAACCGCTACGCAGAAGAACCTGTCAGTCGTCATCAAGTCGGCGGCGCTGTCGTAAGACAATAAATCACGGACACACAAAAAACAGTTTTATGTGTGCGAATAACGACGCAGTCTCGTCTGCTTTCTGACAACACACGTGAATGACTTGTCAGCTAATCATTCGTGATTTTAAATAAGAAGGAACAGTTGCGACGCTCATTGAAGCGGCCTGCCGGATGTCACGTGTGTTTTTCCTTCCGAAGACTGAAGGCGTTGACAAGACTTCAAATATTGACAGGCACACGGAGGATTTACGACCGTCGTGAAAGAAGTAGCCTGCCGGCTTGGGCCGAGGCGCCCCGTCGTTAAACAGTCGTTGTTTAGTTTATTTATTGTCGGGTACACCTATTTTGTCACATGTGTACTGACGGACGGACGGACGGACGGACGGACGGACGGACGGACGGACGGACGGACGGACGGACGGACGGACGGACGGACGGACGGACGGACGGACGGACGGACGGACGGACGGACGGACCGACCGACCGACCGACCGACCGACAAACGTTTGATTTTATATGTTAACACGTCTGATGATGTTGTAAGGGTGTATAACATGTTGATACAAAATATGTATTATATACGCTTGCAGAATATATACAAATAAATTTAAATGTAATGTCGTAGATATAATATTTGTATGCGTGAAATTAAAGACTTATTATCGAAACTTAATAACTAAAGGTATACATATAGATATTATTCATAGGGACTCAACACAGACTTGGGATATGGATACGTTTACGAGATACTTCAATTTTTAGGTCATATTCGCTGCGGTCTTGCATTCATAGCGTACACACTGTACTCTGTAGCGCTATATACGTGGACAACGCACGGCGCCAGTTAACTTTAATAAGTCAAGGTAAAGAGTCGAAATTAATTCGTGCTGCCCCCGCAAAGGTCGCCTGCGGTTATTAATTCTTACGACAATTATTAACCGGCGAATGCCAGCGTGCTTTCTCACGTGGAGCGCGGCACAAAGCGGCCAGCGGTCGGGCAGGCGACTGGCGACATCTTCGCCACCACGACAGCGCGCTTGATTTAAACCCGATCCACTGTCGCCGCGCTCGGCTTTTCAGCGCAAATAAAGGTGCGCGAGGCGCGTTTAGAAATAGGTGTGGCTGTCGATGTTTCCTGCAGCGCTGGCATCCGACGCAGCGCGCGCGTGTGTGTGAGCGTGTAGGGGGGAGTTGGTTAATATTCGGTCGACTGGCTTCGTGCGCTAATGCCGCGAGACGGTAGCGCGCACAAAGCCGAACGCTCGCGCCGGTCTCCTAGAGAGCGGCGACAGAAAACAGCATCGGGGATGGGTCTTCAAGGGGACGATGGACACACCACATCTGAAGCCGTAGCCGCTTCCAGGCGGCCACCCTCCGTCTCGACGCTGGTGGTCTGCGCGGTTTTCTCTCGTTCTAAATACTCATTAAAACGTGTTATCGCGTTCGGTGGAGCGCCACTCAAAGTCGGTTTTTTTTTTCGGCGACCACGCCGCATGAAGTTAGAGGTCATAATCTCCAACCAAATGACACAATTCGGCAACGCGTGGTGTTCTAAGCAAGGTACTCGGTGCAGTATTCTCGTACGTAACTACGGCGATTTGGATTTGTTGGTTACGAGTCAGGGGGCACGGGCTGTAAAAATGGATAACGATACCAGTTCAAGACCGCATTAAAATGTATATACGAGGTCTTTTATCCACGTCAAAGATCGTGTTGGTGCCAACAGGATATACTTCATTTCCCGATCTGTCGTATCACTGCCTGTGTGATACACGGGAAACAAAACGGTATATATGGCTTTAGTTATATGCTGTGCCGACCATGCTATGTCATATTGTACTGTACCTGGCTTCGACAGATGTACACAAGCTGGACCTAAAGGTAGCGGAAAAGCAAGTAGATTGACATGCGAAGATCGACATTAACATAGAGAGACAGACAGTGTCAACGTGATCAGGGGCGAACACCCGATGGGAAATAACTGCAGGAGGTCGGGATAGGTGGGGTATTTTCACGAGAGCGGGAAAGACTGGACAAGTAGAAGAAATAAAAGACAACGACGAATCGTAATAAGGAATCCTTATGCGCCTACACACTTAGAAACCAATCTCAGAGGCACTCCAGAAGTCGAGGTGTAGTACGAACAAGACTGAGTCCAGAGTCTTAACCAGAGACCAGTCTCTAAGACGGACGAGACCCGTCTTCAAGACGGACCATAGACTGACCAACACAGTCGTTATCACCGTCGAGACTGGTGCCATTCGCTCGACCAATACACCTCAGCCACGTCGACCCGTCGAGGCGCTCGGAGTTGTTTGTTATCGCGGTGAATTTTCCGCCTCGTTGCTTCGGGTCTCGGGCGAGCACGCGCTCACAGTCTCGTCGCCGACAGATAGCCACTGGACAGATCGTCATCAGGCCGTCGCCGTGTCAAAAGTCGGTCGGTCGACTGGTCAACACGCCGAGAGCCGAGCGGAAGTCGCAACTTCCGCGGACTAACCCTCTGATTGAATTAGCGGGGCGACGTATCGGCCGCCGATAACCTTCGACGAACTGTGTGCGTGCGAGTCGGGGTGGGGACGATAATGGAGGTCAGCGGTGCGACGACGTACGCACGTGGCAACGGAAGCCTCAAGGCGTTCAACTGATATCGTACACTTGCAAAATGCATTGCTCGTTGCGCGTTATACCAAAATATATCGTAACAACATCAAACAAGTGTTCGGGAATTTACGACTTTAGTCCGGTTACGGAGATGTCTGATGTCATAATTATTATGATCCATGATAACCAGAAATAATTCCACAAGGCGCCCGCCATTGAACCGATATATATATATATATATATATATATATATATATATATATATTAGCTAACCTTTCATAACATATATTTTTAATAATAACAATTAACTTAAATTATAGTTCGCATATAACTAAATTCAATCAAAATGCACTGCCCGTCTCCCATGAACAAACGTATTTACCAGACACTAATTAAACATGTGCAGAACACCACAATAAATGCGTGATTACCATGCCTGGTACCGATTACTATTCATACATGCATACCATTTTTACGATTGTCTTACTACACGAGTACTACAATACTGGGTCATTCTCGCGGGAAAACATCTGCATATCGCATACGGGTTTTTTCTCAACGATCTCATTTCGCCAGCGCTATCACACCACACAAACGAAGTCAGGGCTAACCACGTTACGTTACGACTATTCCACACTCGGGGTTCCGATTACGGAACCTAACCCATTCGTTGCTCTTTCGACCGTCGCGCTAGCCAGACGCCAGCAGATACTGTTACGGAAAGTTAGCGCTGAATTTCGTAATGTGTTTGAACACAGCCTATTGTTTGTACATGATGAGTAGCGCTCGAATACGTGGCATCAAGGTTATGAAAACGAAAGGGGTGGTTTCACAATTTCGCAAACTCATAAAACGTATCCGTTCAAATCAACAGTTATCCCGCGGGATATTTTTACTTGGCTTCAAACATCTCGAAATTACGAAAAGCATGTTAATTTTGACAGCCCAAATTATAACTGGTCAAACGATATCAGTATTCATAAGGGCATTAATGTCGTGTGATATATAAAAATTGCTTACAAACTTTCACGGACAAATACGCATAAGACCCGACGGAACACGTATTGAATTACTTAATAGCCGGTACACACGTACAGTGAGCGCTACATAAATAACTGACAGTAATAGCTCACTATGCCAAGTTATGTCGCAAGATGGCGCGGAGGAATCTAATTACAATAGGACAAATGTGTTATGATGTGACAGTACTGAATTACTAGACCCCATATCCAATTAATTAATCTTATTTAATCGTGGTAGTAAGAATCATGCCAGCCATGTCACCAACAGACTAACAAAATGCAGACAGTTATTTTATGGGCTTGGTAATGCCGGTATGTTATACCTACACTCCTGATGTTCAAGCGTATCTGTATAAATGTATATGTCAACACATGTTAACCGAACTGGAGAATAGTAAACTAGTATTGTTTTGCAGTATATCCGCGAAAATCTCCTTCTATATCTTCTACTTGATTGTGTGTGTGTGTGTGTGGGGGGGGGTGGACACTGGCATAAAGAAAGAGATGTAGTAGTACAATTTAGTGTCATAGCCAAAGAGAACAGATATGTTGTTAAGTAGTGCAAATTTGTGGGGTTAGTAAGGGGTGCAGATAGGGTGGGACGGGAATGAGAGATGTAAGCCTATGTGGGGTATTTAAAGGGGACGATAGAGCATGAACCAAAAATTATTGTTGCCGCAGATTCCACATAATAGGGCAGACTATTATATTCCACTGTGCTGTTGTTCAGCCCACACATGCGCATGCCCGCATGCACGCACGCACGAGCCGTTCGGGGCTCGCGCACGCATCGGTAAGGACACGTGCATACCGACGACGTCTCCGAATTGTTTCGGCTTTTTACGTCGTTACGTCACTCGATCAGCCGTCATTACCGACGCCAGCCTCACGCAGGCCGCGCCGACCGGCAACAGTAGAGGGGCGTGAGGCCGAGAGAGCCGACTACGACCGTTATTTGATCGTCGCCCAATTGGCTTAGTGCTTTCTGCGTCGCGCTTTCGCGCCAATTATCTAAATATAATACGTTCGCCGCTGAAAAACCACCATATAATTATCTCGCCGTTTAGTTACACACAGTGACGGCCCAGCGCTCCATTATACAGCGCGAGTGAATCAACCGCCCAGCGCCTCGACGCCTTTCGATGGTCGCGCACTATACGAGCACGATAACGCTACGGGGATCGCTCACAGCGCTTTTGTGTACAGGTCGTAAACAATGCTCTTGTTAAAGGCGCTGTACGCGTTTCATTGGTTTAGTCGGACACCTGTTTTATCTGGCATTGCGACGCTGAATGTTGCTAGTATTTATAGCATATGGTTAGGACACCGACGCTGACTTTGGCGTATTGTAAGCGGCACATGTAAGTGCACCTCCGATGGTCGCTCGCTTCTTTGAACTTCTGATCCATCAAATGGCGATGGATATAAGAAATCTCAACGAAAGCTATCTTTGGTTATTTTCTGACGTTTTATTTTAACTGTCTTTCTTTTCTGAATTACCCCCACTGTAACTACTGTCCATAATTTGGTCCACAGAATTTTTTTTAAGATGATTTAAACGCACATGTGTTTTGCGCGGTATGATTCTATTTATAGTATTAGGGATAGCCAGTTGTTGGGTGTGGCGTAGATGGACCACATTTATCTGTTTTGTTTTATTATTTTGTTGTTATTCACAAGCAACCAGTCGAATGGAGTATACTACTCGCATACCTGTCAAGTGTAAATACCCCACCACATGTAAGCAAAGACGAAGAACACGCTCGTGATGAGCTCATCAAAAGCAAACTTCCGGTATCATTATGTACATTTATTATGATAATTGCTTCGACATTTCAGATTTTGTTGACACACTCCGAGACAAATCTACGTCATATATTACATTTTGTTTGATCTCATACTAAAAGACGCCAAACAAATAAATTATTGATCTGAAAGAAGTCAAACAAATAAACAAACTCGATTCGGTCGCGGGTTGAACATTCTGTGAAATGGGAAGACGTTTAATTTATGATCGACACGTGCTGTTCTTTGTTTCGTTCACGGCAATGCGTGCCGGAACGCTGACGGAAAATGAGATTCGACACCCGATCAGTGGGCGCGTGCCGTTGACTTGATCACTCGCGATATCGATGCACACGAAATAATCGCCGTGTCGCGAGAAAGGTAATGGCGTGCTTTTGTGTGTCTGTGCCGTGTAGCGTGCTACGCGGCCGGAAACGGCGCCGTTTCGCTAACGATTCCAACGCGAGCATTGCAACTTAATTCAGTCGTTGACGACTGCGCGCATTCATCTTTGCGACGGAGACACAACGTGCCCGTTAAAACTGCACGCACTTGAGGGTGTGTGTGTTCAGCCCATGGCAGTGTTAAGGGCCACGGTGCTGTACGAGCACGGTGACCTGAATGACAATTTAGAAAAAGTATATCTTTTAAATGTATTAACAAAATAATTAACCCAAAGACGGATGGATAACCTTCTATGGAAACTTCACCGACATTTTTATTGACTGACTGTTCTGGTGGGACACAGCAAACTAAGGATACACTGTGATACCCTCTTTCCCTCTGTCTACAACTGGCCACAGCACGGACATAGTGGGATAACACTACGGCAAAACATCGTATAACAGCAGTAGATAAACAACATGCAGGAATCCGAGTCCACCTGCTCAGCTGATGATTGAATGTTGTCCACCCCGCCCCGAGCTCGCTGACCGTGGTGTCCGCCAGGTAACAGACACCTGCTGGCCACGTGCGTAGGTGGTCGGAGGGCTGCCCAGAGCCCCAGAACTTAATTATACACCCTCCGGATATGATTTACAAGCGAGCGGTAGGCAGGTCTTCGCGCCTGCCACAGCTACTATCGCTAGGGCGACGTGACGGGCCATTGAGAGCATGAATCACGCTAGTCAGCGCCTGGTACACGCCGCTAGCGGGTACTACCCCGGGTAGGGTGAAAGGTCTTCCCCTTAGAAGCCAAGATAGGGTGAGCGCAGCCCCGCAAAACCGAGCGCCCCGTCTACTCAATGGCGGTGCTAAAAAAACCAGGTCACCACCAACGATCTGCTATTTCTGCCCCTGTGACGAATCACAGCATCCAACCGAATTTTAAAAGTACCTCCAACGGTTTCTGATTACCAGGCTTATAATCGCGTACCGATTCACAAGAACGATAGCTGTTTTATATAATTCCCCTCCCCCTCCATGGCACCAGTGTCTTATTAACTTATCTTGTCTGTTCGTCGGAAATCTATTTAAAAACACTGAGTCCTAATAATAGATATGTAATAAATGTAGTATGTCTGCAAAACTACGTTTATATAACAGGATGCGTAGAAGTAGTCACAATAGAATATGTTGTAAATGTATAGTAATATACTTACTGCTAAATGACATTTGGTTTATTTAGTAAGTACTGAAGAAGCAGTGTTCACAGTTAGAACGTCCTTAGAACGTTCGAATCAAACAAGAAACTTCCAAAGAGGTAAAGACCAGCTAAAGCAGTGAATGACAGTTATGACCGCGAGGTCTTGGGACTGCTCTTTTTGCTCCTGGTTATCACAATCAAGAACAGCGAAGACAGCAAGCAAGTGGACTGACGCGCAGCGAGACTCGGCAAATGTCCATGCATTTGTGTTGGCAACATCCCACGAGGAGTCCAATGCTATTACCACCTCGTTTGATTCCAGTTAACGGGACCGGCAAACCCATTGCAACACGATTCCCGCGTGTCCCTTGGAAAACCCGACCTCTCGCTGTTACGGCGGCCTTCGAGATCGGTCAAACGACTGCTGAATCGACGACTCGGCGACGGCACAAAGTCTGCGCTTCGACCTGCGCGAGCCGCAACACGGGGCCGTGATTACTCGACAGAACGCATATATTACGAGCAGCTGAAGCTTCGGAGGGTCTGGCCTGGTCTGCCAGGCGCGGCCCAGCGCCCACGCACAGCCAACATGTGGGCCCGGGTGAAAGGCCGAGGCAAAAAAACAGGCGAACGTATGTATGCCTTCCTTCTACCCCGGCTGCTTCAAACGCTACAAGTCTGGCGATGTCCACAGCAGACCTTGTCTTAGCACCGGCAGTTGGAAGTCTGCCGACCCTCCAATGCCCGATAATTATTCCAAAGGCTTTTTCACGTGTGACAAGTTTAATGTGTTCCATCCGAGCAAGGCCACTAGACTGTTTGATTTTCTATTTTTCCTGATTTTCAAGATACTCTTAGCTTTAGTATGTCATTACACGGCCATTAAATCGTGTCCTGATTTAGTATACATATGACCTTTATTTACATAACGTGCACCAACGCTCTGACATCTTGTAGCACAGCCAAAATGCAAACAAATAACTTCTGAAACGTCAATACAAATAATACCAGTTTACTACATGTATTGAAAATCAAATTACTAAAAAAGCATACTTGAGTCTCCCAATGTTCATGTTATGACAGAGGTATTTGTTTTAGAAAAATATGGTCCATATAACCATTTTGAGGGATTAACTGCAATTGACACCTCCATGCTGATGGAGTTATCGTCATTGATAAGGTATTGACATAAACTAATCCCCGTCAGTATTACAGTATAATACGAAACAGCCACAGCAGTTGTCGTTTACAAAGCTACTCGTTCTAATGTACACATGTGCAGTCTGTATTTGTCATCAATACCGAGTTCTGGCCTATGAATAAGTAAACAGACATTCATTCACAAACCAGGCATTCACACAAGTGGCACAGTCGACTGTATACATTAACCAAACAGTGACTCAGAAATAATCTGATATGTTGTGGATGACTACAAACGAGCTTACACAGTGCACTCAGCGAATGGGTATATATAATAGCTGACACTGCCATTCGTGGCCATTTCTGAGTGTTCTGCACATGTGAAGGTGTTAGGTGCAGTAAGTTTACAAGCGTTGAAAAGAAGGTGCCACTTCAGGGTATTTTAAGCAGCTTTCCAATGTAACATTTTGACTGTGAACAGTGAAATCACTGACTTGATTTGACTTACTATGAACATTACATTAACAGTTATATAAGGGTACTCTTACTGTATGGAGAATGCCACACAAACATAACCGCCCACCCGCGCACGCATGCACACAAACAATTACATAAAATATTGAATAACAATAAATAATGCACCTGAAAGATACCAGAATTCTAGCAAAGCCACATGCCCAGGCATTTAGTAGGCTAAAAAGACCAGAACGATATAATTTACATTGAAAATCAGACTTAGACGAAACAAAGCAGTATCATGTGTTCATTGTAATGACCCAGCATTCCAGGGGCAAAGTGGTATTATCGTCCGGGTGGAAACCATCCAAAATGGCATTTAACTAATGGTACAATTTATCATGTCACTCCATGGTGTATGTATGATTGACTGTATTATATAAAATTGGGAAACACAAATTGTAAAACATCGTGAAATAATGTGTTTAAGTAATGGATTAGTTAGTAGGCTAATTTAATTTGGCTCTGTTGTACTATGATGTGTTTGTTTTTTCTAATGAAGACAATGTTTTTTCAAAGCTAAGTATATCCCAACATACCCATGCGTACAATGATCAATATTCAATACAGTATTTTTTCACTTGGGTTAAATAAAAAACTACATTTCAAATTGAATTACGTCGTTTTTTGAATAACATAAATATATGCATTAATTTATTTTCATTAAATTATTAATTTCATTTGTGCAAGAACCTAAATAGTAGTAATTAAT
>OZ024859.1:10980969-10990969 GCA_964017155.1 Oasisia sp. SBJ-2009
AGTTAATGGTTACACGCGTGAGCTGTATTTATTTTTGTTGCTGACGCTTGCCTTTGTCTCGTATATATCACAGCTGCCCTAGTTTCCACATAATGTATATGCATGAATGATGCATAAGCAGTGTGTACGTGCGTCGTTCGTTCTTAAGGCGTTGTGCGTGACATTGACCATTAAGCCGACGGTCGGGAGTATATAGGCGTGATTTTCAAATCCAAAATAAATATGCGGAAGGGGAAGGGGAAGGAGGGTTCGGCACATGGATTCCTCGACACAGTGGTACCCTGTTGAGACTCGGTGTGAGGGGGCGGGGGGCATGGGAGGCTAACGCATTTATAGCGCGAGCAAATTCTAAAGCTCTAGGGAGCCAGTATCCCTAGACCCCTGGATTCGCCTAAAAGAAGTAAGTTCTTATCTAACACAGTACCCAGCCCTCCGCATTACTCAAAGCGCTGTACACTTGTCTCCCTGGCAGACCTGTTCAAACGAACACCGTCTCGGCTTCTCTGGGAAGCATCCATGGTGGGGTACACATGCTCCACCAGATAAGACAGGCCGTCAGCACACTGGTAAAGGTCAAACAAAAATTATTATTAAACTTTCTTCGTTGTGTTGTCACAACATGAAACCATCAGTGTTGATTATAAAGACGTGGAAAATTTAACAAACAGACGCCATAGTAGATATGGACGTGGAAATACATTACAATGTCCTAGTTGTCCGTTCGTGGTATATTCTACATGGGAATAACATTCTACATGGGAATAACATTACAATAAATGCTGGCACCGTGCCCGGTCCACATTACAATCAGGCGATTGGTTTTTAAATCGCAAATGATCGCATGGCGGCGCCACTGATTAAGAGATTTTAACCATAGTACACGTACAATCGCGCGGTGGCGTCACTGTCGGCAACCCGCGTAATATCGGCGCCTGGACGGCCGATCAATGCCAGTCGCCCGCGTGCAGAACTCGCGCGAGGATGTCTGGACGTTTGGTCCCGTTTGAATACCCGTCTCGGAGGAACCCCTGGGAGCTATGGTCCGACCCATGGGGAAGTGAATTTCCAGCGCCTCTGCGCTTGTTCGAGCAGAACTTTGGCCTGGGAGTTCGCGACGAGGACGCTTTGGCGCCGTCGCTGTTCCGCGGATGGTACGTTCGTCCGCACCAGCAACAAACGCCGGCCCCGGAGACGGAGTTATTGCAGGTAACGACGCGTCGTGTAGGCCTAGCAGTACGCGTGGTTTGGCTCATCGACAGTTATGGTTGGAGGTATCATTGTGTAATATAGTCTGTTCTAAATCTATTACAGCGTCTCATTTTCGCCTGTGACTGGGTATTTACTTCCCCTTGGACTGAAAACAAGCTACAAGGAACCTAACGTGTTGTGAAGAATCATGTTTAGCTCCTATGTCTGTGATGATTCACATTGGTTTCTTATGTAACCTGTCGAACCATGGGAAACTATGACGACTATTTGGTTAAATGGTTTTCCATGGCTCAACAGGCTTATGCTTCACCTCCTTACTTTGTCGCTGGATCCAGAGTTTGTAGACACGTAATGGAAATTACGTGAAACATTAAAATGCAAACGAAGTTCGCTATTCCAGACTTGCTGCTGTTATATTTGCTATCGCCGTCTGGGCGTGGCCCCGTGGCGTCGATTACATAACACCGGTAGAGACTAGAGAGGTGCAAGTCATGCCCCAGTCATTCACGGGGTAGTAACTTTTCGTTACGTAACAGTCTACATAAGAAACGCGTAAAATCTTAGTACAGTAAATGTAGCCATGCACGTGTGTGCGTTTATGGTGTCTTACCGTAACTTGCATTACATAGTTAATTCTGCTAAATTGTGTGAAGTTGTTTATGACACAAATAACGTCTTTGTTCTAGGTGTCGAACAAAGACGATAGTTTTACGATCAATCTGGACGTGACGCATTTCAAACCGGAAGAGATCAACGTGAAGACAGTCGACGATCACGTGATTATCGAAGGCAAACACGAGGAACGAGAGGATGATCATGGGATCATCCAACGATACTTCAAACGCACTTACACACTACCGAAGGTAAGCAGTAGTGATTCTGAAAGTGATCATTCTTTGCGATATAACTGCGTTATTAATTTGTTACGACGTTATAAGTTATAATAAAATCACGGTGACAATAGAACCCGGTTTAACAAGGTTAATGTGATTACCATCCACATAATTAACGTCAGACGAATGAATAGTATACGTATAATAGTTGCACCGTGGCTGAAATAAACTTGTGCTTAAATCAACACGAACACGTCCGCCAAAATGTAACACGTTAAGTAGTCATACGGATTTAATAGCGTGCTAGCTATAATATTATAATATAATAACTTACCTATGGATATTTTAATATTGAGAGGGGTTATAGTGTATACTATTTCCCATAAAATCTGCAATTAAGAGTTCCTGATTAAAGGAACTCGGCGTGACGAAGTTGGAATCGAACGCGTTGTAACTAGCGCCGTGTCACAAAATTGATCACGTCAATGAACATTTCCACAGTACACGACGGATGAATAAAGTAAATGTACTTTTCAGAGTGTTGATTCTACCGCGGTGAAGTCTAGTCTGTCTGCTGATGGCGTCCTGACGATCGCTGCACCAAAAAAGGCACCACCGGAAATGAAGCAGGTGGCTGTCATACCCGGGGACGACAAGAAGAAGAAGTAACTGGTTCACAGCATGACGTCATCAAGTTACCGTACATTACCTCGAGCATTGCCAGGCGAACTAACTCTCTCGAACACGGTGTTTGTGAAGTCTCATCACATTTCTGTATATGTTGCGTTGTTTCGAATGTTTTGTGTTGTTATTTAGGCATATTAAACCGTCGATAATGACGTTGATGTGTTTTTTACCTATCATTCGACGAAAGCTAGTGAACATTAAGTGCAAATACTGTCGTACAAACCCACCGTCAACTCAATCCTTCTGCTGCGGCGAAATTATTGACCACACGCTCACACACACGCACCCACGCACACACACACCACACACACAAAGACAGCATTAACCTCGGTTGGTTGTCAATTTTTTCTTCATTGCAATGTAAATGTTGCTGAGATTAAGTTTCATTATAATGAAAGTATGGGTAGGCCTATAATAATGTCGACGTAGTGTTATTTAAATTTCATATTTCGGCCATCCGAAAAAGGTATCTGCTTGGGTTGGTTGTCACGCATTATGGGGTTGGTTGTCACAAGCTATGGCATTGGTTGTCACAAACTATGGGATTGGTTGGTTGTCATACACTATGGGGTTGGTTGTCTCACTCTATGGGGTTGATTGTCACAACATATGGGCTTGGTTGTCATACACTACAGGGTTGGTTGTCACACCCTATGAAGTTGGATGTCACACACTATGGGGTTGGTTGTCACCCACTATGGGGTTGATTGTTACACACTATGGGGTTGGTTGTCACACACTATGGGGTTGGTTGTTACACCCTATGAGGTTGGTTGTCACACACTATGGGGTTGGTTGTTACACACTATGGGGTTGGTTGTCACACACTATGGGGTTGATTGTCACACACTATGGGGTTGGTTGTCACACACTATGGGGTTGATTGTCACACACTATGGGGTTGATTGTCACACACTATGGGGTTGATTGTCACACACTATGGGGTTGATTGTCACACACTATGGGGTTGGTTGTTACACACTATGGGGTTGGTTGTCACACACTATGGGGTTGATTGTCACACACTATGGGGTTGGTTGTCACACACTATGGGGTTGGTTGTGACACACTATGGGGTTGGTTGTGACACACTATGGGGTTGGTTGTCACACACTATGGGGTTGGTTGTCACACACTATGGGGTTGGTTGTCACACACTATGGGGTTGGTTGTTACACCCTATGAGGTTGGTTGTCACACACTACGGGGTTGGTTGTCACACACTATGGGGTTGGTTGTCACACACTATGGGGTTGTTGTTACACCCTATGAAGTTGGTTGTCACACACCATGAGGTTGGTTGTCACAAAGGTGGGGGCTTCCATTATGCGAAATTAAGTAATATAGTTATGACAAAATTAGTGAGTGACCTATTCTGAAAGATGTCTGGCGGTATATAAGTGAATTTGTACAAGCAATAGTTAAAATGCGATATCAAAATTTCGGTTGAACTATGGTTAATGCATATTTCGGCTATATGCTTAATGGAAAGTAGTTGTCGGAAGAGTGGCCTCTTTTAGCATGACATTCCTTGGCGTGTATATACTATATAGTACTATATACCCATGTTATGAAATTGATCGCTCTGTGACAACCCACTCCCCTCAACATTTCACACAATTCTTGAATTTCCCGTTGAGGAAAGAGTTTCCTGTTATTAATTTCAATCGGTCCTATTCGACATGTCGATCTCTTCGAGAACAACTAAGTACCATTCGGTACTATATCATATATAGAAACATAATTATGCAGATGTTTTACTTCATAATCAAACACAAAAATGGGATACTCTAAAATATTATTCCATATCGGGATTCTGGTCTACCAAACAGTTACTGCAGAGACAATCCCGTGGGTTCTCGTAGTTTGTGGGAAATGCTAAAGGGTTTGTGACAACCAGCCCACTGTGACAACCAACCCCGTTCTCCCCTAATTCATGACTGGTATAGCTAATATGGTGGTACGTGGATTATATAATGGCAAAGGCTGTGTTTTCTTTTTGCGATGTTTTTTACTTTTACATTTCTACATGTACATTCCGAGTGTTACATCTTCATGCTATTGGTCTGGCGGTCTGTCAACTGATTGGTTGGATGTGTGCCGTTACTTTTGTTGAAACGTCGTTGGTAGACGTGACGGGGTGCGGGATAGCGGTGCTTATCTTGCCGGTATGTCCGTTTTTCCCTGTGCCCGTTGTTCCTTTTATGATATGTCCATTATTTCGTAGGTCTGTTTCCATTATTACGTCGGCGCATTTTTTTAGGTATCCGTTGTCTTATTGAGTCCGTTGCTACAGACGTTAGGTGTTCCATGTTCCATATGTTGGCTGTTCCTTTTGTCAGAACAGGGAAGATGGAATACGATGTTCAATCTGGTCGATGTTTTATTTGTCGTATGTCTGCCCTGTCAGAATCAGAAACAGAGATATTTTATTCGACCATAGATTACATAAAATAAAGGACAGTCACAATGTCACGGCGGCTAGACTACGTAGGCAGATGGTTTTGTCTACGCGGTTAATGGCAAGTATGTTGGTAGTGCTGACGTAATTATGCACTGCTGTGAACTTGGCAGATGGTTGGTTCTAGCGGAATCCTGAATTTGTGCGCCAATAAAGTCCGCAATTCGTCAAATTTTCAAACGACCATATTATCGCTCAATAGAAAAAGAGAAATCAATGGTGCGTGTCAAAGAAACGTCAATGGCGCGTGACGTCTGCTTCAACCACCTGTTACGTAACAGAGGACAACACCGATGTCGACTACAATAAGTCGACTGCCGACTACGAGCTTATGCAACACGTCAAACTAACACACACCGATGATGACATACTAGCGACCCCGGCAAGCCGACTAGCTGAAATGGTTGCAAACAAAATAAACGACCGGCTCAGTCAACGGCAGAAGACGCTGTGAGAAAAGGAAGAACGAAACGACGAGTTTGGACTAACCCTGGGCAGCCTCATCGACCAGGTAGAACAAGCACTTGACAATTTAGAGCATTACAGCCAACGAGCAGGATTAATAGAAACTCGAGGTATGAGAATACAGCTTGACAATTTCGTTACAGAGCTATCCATCGACATGGACTTGCCGCACACACTGCGCAATTTCAATAGGGCACACAGAATTGGAGAACACATCTATCACAAATCGAAAGCACTCCCGTCAAATGATCACCTAGTTCAAAGAATAAAAATCCAAAGCCAAATTTTGTGACAGCGAGGAAACATCTCCGAGTCAAACTGCCGAATGTGTTCATTTCCGAAAACCCAACGCAAAAGCGAGTTAGACTTCACTACTTGTGCCGAAAGAAAAAGACAAAAAAGACAAGCTTCTGGGCTGCTTTTCCTGTGGGTGCAGAATTGTTATCAAGGACACGAATGTTAAAATGAAAAACATCAATCGGGAGGATGAAGTTGTCAACTATGATCATGCTCACTAGTCACTGCCAACTTTATGATCGTGTATTATTTTTTTGTTTATTATTTTCATTATTGATTTGTTTAATCAATGTATTCTAACAAAACAACTCATATTGACAACTGTAATATAGTATATATTATAAAACATTTGGCAATACGATATGTAATAATATAGGCATTAATGTGTGCCGTATTCTTTTGTATGTATATGAAGCATTTAAGTATCACGAGTCAGTTACCTAAACCTTCCATGTCATGTGCAGACGACGTGCGTGATTGTGAAATTGCAATATTTTACAACGGTGATTAATTTTGAAATCAGAACTAGAATAACATAATGTTAACAAACCGTTTAACTTGGAAGGCTCATCTTATGTTCCGATTTTCACGTATGCGGTATTTCACCTGGTCAATGTTCCACCTGTCTGATGTTCCGGCTGTTCTGTGTTCCACCTCGTCATTTTTCCACCTCTCCCATGTTCCATCTGTCCGATGTTAAGCCTCTTTGATGAGCCACGTCACCGATGGTCTATCGCTCCTCCTCCGATTCATACATGTGCTTGGTTCATCTGTCAGATCAACCAACTGTGTGGATGACCCTGATCCCTGTTCCAAGAATATGTGCGGGGCAACAACTGTCCGACGGTCCAACTGACTGGCGGGAGACCTAGGCATGACCCGGACGTCGCTGTCGTCGTCGAGTCTATCTGACGTGTTGGCGCCGCGGGTTTTCCTTGTTTTCCATGATTCAGTTGCATAACAACAGCGATTCCATTCTGCTGCGCCAGACACACCATTGACGATTCGTTGTTTTGCGACAGTCTGTCGTTACGTAACCCTTCACCCTCCCATGAAGTCACCGTGTTCCCGTCGTATTCAAGCACCACACTCCCGCCGATGCTCAGGTTACTTGGAAGGTTACTTGGACGCGGACGCTGACGTTGTCTTTGTATTTGTCGTTCTGGCTGCGTCAATCGTTGTTGGCAAGTTCGACTGCCTTCGGTTACCTTTAGTACGGGACACTTCATGGTGTCTTCCAGTGACTTTGGAATGGACGCACTAGATCATAATAGGTGCACGATCGTGCTTATCGCATCGTCCTCCTAAGCACCATTTTCCTACAGGTTAACATTTAGGAGCAGTTCTTTTCGAGATGTACATACTTACTTAAAAAGAAAACAATGCGCACGGGAAAGATTAGCCATAACGTCATATCCGCTTTCGTATCCTAGCAACAACACGTGACCGGCTAAATAGCTTTTTAGAAATAAAATAAAATACCTTCAAGAAGGCGAGTCAGTGTCTGTCGCAATAAAATCAGGAAAACAGATCATTATTTTGTCCAGCTGCAAATCTGCTCTGGCGCCTGAAAAAAGTATATGTTACTATCAGACTTAAGAAGTGGCGTCATCTAACAAAATACCGCTGCATCACTTGGATCTTTTGCCATGGTAGACACATTAAAACGATGAAGAGCATTTAGTTGTGTATAACCATAATGACGGATCACCATGACGACCGGACCCCAAGCGGGGGCTGTGACGTAAAGCTACGACTACGGTTGGTCACACTCGGTGTCCGTTCTCGCTGCGTATAAATGCTGCGCTAACACAGGCGCATTCATTCACAGTCTGTCTGGACGTGGTCGCGGCTGTTGAAATCGAACGCTGCGTGTCGGGGTAGGAGTGGCCTGAGACATCGTTCGGCTAACACTGCATTGACGACCAACAACTGCTGCAGTATTATGGCGGGGTATATTGTACCGTTCGAGCATCCGTCTCGGAGGAACATGTGGGATTTATGGTCGGACCCGTGGGGAGCCGACTTCCCCGCACCACTAAGCTTGTTCGAGCAGAATTTTGGCCTCGGCATTCGTGACGACGACTTGCTGCCGCCGACCGGCTTCCGGGGATGGTACTTGCGGCCACGTAGACGACCGAAGTCGGCGAAAGACACCGGCGTGTCGCAGGTGAGTGGCATGGCGTGCTTGGTTAGCGCAACTGCATGGTAGCATCCGTAAAGCAAGGAAAACAGATTGGTAACAATTGAACACTGGCCCGCGACACGCAGACACACGCACGCGCGCCCACGCACACGCGCACGCACATAGCCACACATACACATATACAGACACACGCACACACATACATACATACATACATACAGACACACGCACACACGCACACGCACACGCACACGCACACACGCACACACGCACACACGCACACACGCAGACACATGCACACATATACAACAGCCACACATACACACAGACACACAGACACACAGACACACAGACACAGACACACCATAAGTATTCAACGAACAATAAACACTTGATTTGCATGGTGCTCTATCCTCTTCTTTGAAACTGACATGCTAAATGTTAGTCTAGGAACATGTTCGCCGTGGTGTTCACTCAACGAACTCGTGCTTTTGTTATACGCGAATTCTTCCAAAAATCCCACAACATGTAAATCCAGCCAATTTCACACGGACTTCTGATGGTCTCGAGTGCAACTTACTGTACCTTAGCGACCCTTCTCGTAATAATTACAGCGTGGCTGAACGCTTCCTAGATACGTCATTATTATGCCCGGTTGAACAGAGAGAAAAGTGTAAAACGATTTGAACAATCCTAAGAACAGGACATTGCGTTGTATAAAATGTACTTTTTGTTCAGCGCTTTGAACAGAACAAAAGCCTGAATGTAACGCTTTATAAGACAATTAAATATATATATTATTATTATTATTTTAATAATAATAATTATATTATTATTATTATTATTGTAAGTATATACCTTTTACTTTTTTTAGATCTTGAACAACGAGAAGGAGTTCAAAGTCAGCCTGGACGTGACCCAGTTTCAACCCGACGAGGTCACGGTGAAGACGACGGACAACCGAGTAGTGGTGGAGGGGAAGCACGAGGAGAGGGAGGACGATTGCGGCGTCGTCCAACGCTACTTCAAGCGCATCTACACCCTTCCCAGGGTAGGTACAAACACCCACGTCACGTGACCAACTTCTTATTAGCGATGAGCTGCAGGCGGTTGTTGGCTTACCAAAAGGTCAGCGTTTCTTAATGAGCAGGGACCGGAATGGGCAGGTGTTGAATATTAGGGGACGGTGACGAAAATATCGAACTGCACCCCCTTGAAGATCACACATTTTCAACCTATATAACCCCCTTGAGGTTACTAAAAAGTATCCCAATAACCCTCTCTACTGAAGATAACTAGAAATGATACGTCGCTCCCTTCACTAGATATTAATAGGAGTTGTCCCGTCTGTTCCTATAAATCTATGTGCTGGACCGTTATTACTAAATTAAACAGTAGTCCTTACATGTGATAAAAACGTGAGTATAGCGTAATACTGGTCAATAGATGTTGTTTGCCATCAACAGCGTGTGCCACAATTCGTGATTAATTACACGTGAGACCAGCAACATTTGCCTGTAGCTGCAAGTCGTACATGGACTAGACTTGCTCTTGGGATGCGAAACCCGACACTTGTTGTCATGAACTATTTAGTTTATGGTTTGACAGGATGCATGCATAGGACCTGAAATAATCCCAGTTTACTTGCATAGTCACTTAGGAACTCATTGGGGGCTGTGAAAAGTGACCACTATATGCAGGTTGCCGTTATGGGCAGGTAGCCGCCTAGGCAGGGTTTACTGTGTATAATAAATGCAATGCATTTTTAACAAGACTTAACAGGATTGCCACCTAGATAATAAACTCTAGGAAGCCCTTTGGGCTATCGAGAGTCCAACCTATCTGTCTATTTGTCCTGTAGGGGGTCGATCCGACATCGGTCAAGTCCAGTCTGTCTCCGGA